>OY744515.1:160542264-160557264 GCA_963556195.1 Sepiola atlantica | reverse complement strand
ATACATATATATATACTGCGCCCAGCTATAATAGCTTTCTAATTTAAAAAAATACTCATAATACTATTAACCAATTTTAACAATTGTTTAACGGAAATTCTGACACATTATGAAAACATTTTTTGATTGATTTACATATTGTTGTGAATAGTTTGTACAGCCATGAACTTTTTCACCTTAAATTCAAGGTGGACAGAGATAGTAGCCTATTTTACTTCTTAACAACAATGGTCCGTTCACAATCGCTCACCGAGTAAGAAAACGAAATTATAATAAAGGACACGGCTAAGGAGACCCTCCATAGTGTCACTGCCCGGAAATAAGTCGTCATATGAATACTGTAAAAAGATGTCTGAGGAACCCTTTCTCAAGGAAGACCCGATCAGATGCTAGAATATCTAAGACTGTCACCAACAGAGATTTGAAAAATAGTGGCTGTCAACTCCGTAGACAACCTTAACAATAGTGCAAATCAACATTCACAGCAGCTGGGTTTCCTGACGTATCAAAATCAGCAAAGAATACAATTCTTTAAAAAATGGATTATGTGAAAGTTCGACTTATAAAGCATCCTCATACACCAATACACACATTTGAGAATGGAATGAGCTAAGAAACATATGCAGATTGATATGAGTAAGGTTATTTTCACTGATGATACCCGGGCAACTCTTGATAGACTTGATGGCTGGGAAAAAAACATGGGTTTATTCCGGGACGACAACAAAAGAGTAAGGTGTCATGATATGGGCGGTTACCATTGCAGATAGACTTGTTGGCCCTATAAGAGTACACGACAGGGTAAAAATTTCGCTCGTTGCCTATTGCAATCGCTTGATAAAATCTCTGGTATTTTGACAAGATGGCATACATTTGCTCTACTAAGGAACTTTGTTTTTATCTACGACAATACTTCTGCTCACTCTCTCCATGCCATTCAACCACTATTATATTTTTTCGCACTAAAGGTACAAAGTTGATGATCTGGCCTCGGTGCTCTCCAGATTTAAACCCCAAACACAACTTTTGGTCTATCATAAAACGAGATGGTTATGCCAATGGACGTCAATGTTCGTCTAAAACGGACTAATGGGAAGTCATTAATACTGCACCAAGGTCAGTACATTCAGCCACTATTAAATAATTGACTTATTGATGCAAGACTTTATAAAAGTTCATTGTAGTTATGTGGATAAATAAGGTATTTGTTCAGTATATGTATTAAACTATATATCATTAATGTAATTATAACAATTAATTTAGAAATATAACCGCCATTCATCTTTATTTTATTCATTTACTAGCAGGACCCGTGTCCCGGCGTTTCTCGTGGTAGGTGTATATGAAGAAAGAAAAACGATTTATCTATGAACAAATATCTGCAGAACAGGAATTTTCACAAAGAATAATGTGTTTAGCATTTAGAGTGTGAGATCAGTTACCTATGTTAATTACCTTAAAATAAGCACATACTCCCTGGCTATTTAGAGGTAATATGGTTTGATGCTTAGATGCTTAGTGTATGTATGTGTGTGTTAACAAAGCGTATATTATTATAGTATTTCAATTTTCTGGTGTTTATAGAGTGTGGGTCTTAATCTAAAATGTGATGCGGAAAGAATATTTGTAATATTTTGTATATATATATGTTGTCTTTTGTCCGTCCAATTGTTCTTGTGTGTTGTTTTGGAGCGGAGGAAAATTCGGTGAGGCTTTTTAGGAATAGGTATCCATAAATGTTCAGTTGTGAGCTAAGCTATTTTGTGTTAGATTTATACAGGAAAGTTATCTCTCACTGGAAAATGTTAGATTTTATTGATTATTTTGTGTTAGATTTATACAGGAAAGTTATCTCCCACTGTAAAATGTTAGATTTTATTGATTATTTTGTAATTCCTATTTTGCGGATAAAGTTTTGGCAATGGTGCAGTTTAGCAATTCGAGTGAATTTATTTGTTTTCATTTTTGAAGAATTTCATTCGCGACCATGGCTGACAATCACTGACTTTTCGATATATAAATGCCCATAAAAAATGCCCATAAAAAATGCCCATCGTCACTAACACATCCGGAATAATACTATTTTAATTTAGTTTAAGAGCAAAGATATTTCAATCACGTAAATTATTTATAGTGAAGAATGTGTCAGCATTATTTTCTAAATTCTTATGTGTCTTGTTCATGTTTTATTACAATAAATAAATTACAAAATTGAATTTTATAGCAAAGTATTTTATTTGCAGAATTTCTTAAAACTTTAAGTTTTTTTTTCAGTAAATGAAAGAAAATTAGACATTTTTATATTATTAATAGAATCAGAATAAGTCTCAAATCAGATAAATGAAATATCCCAAATAATAAATATATCTCAAATTATTAAACAATAAAATATTACATGCCAGTCGAAAATTAAATTCATTCGCATGTGGTAAAAGTGATTTGTGGTTTATTTGATTTGTTTTCGATTCATACTCTTTAAAGCAGAATACATATGAATTCCACTACCCTACCACCAATTCTAAGTCCGTTGGTGTTGCCAGTCGTACGTAGGGTTAGTGGCAACTCATGTTTTAACTCCTTTTAATGAATTAAACACAAATAGCAACTCATGGATAGATCATTTAGATTTTTTACTGTGTCCGAAGGAGTGGATATCGACTTAATCTCATATTGAAAGAAAAAAACATTTACAAACTTTCAGAAGTTAACAATTATGCAGGTTAATAGAATAGTACATTTTATTGCGTTTGTTAGCACTTATTTGTTGTAACATTGAAAAAGAAGTTAACATACAAAAAATGCCGCTGACAGTTTTTTAATTTTTTAAAGTTAGGAAAATACTGTCGAGGTCTATTTTATTTTGAATAATTTACGTGACTGATATAGCATTTTACAAACCGATTCTTTCTTTGCTCTAAACAGCTAAATAAAAACATTTTTTTGAATTTTCTGACCCAAGTCATATTCAAAAGTCCGTGATTATCTGCCCTTCTCGGGAATGTAATTGTTCAAAAATGAAAACAAAAAGAATCGATCGAATTAATAAACTGCAAGAGTGGCAGCATTTTTAGAGTGTAAACTATTACGATGTGTAAATGTATTTAAATAATTGGTATTTACGTCTTCCGAAATATTCTGAATGTTCACACGTAATCTCGTGTATAATCATTATGTTTTGTTCTACGAAAATAAATTCACCGAAATCGGAAGAAATCGAAAAGATTAATATTCTCCCACACACACGAATTAAACTGTATGTTCAACTAGGTTAAATGAAGTTTAAGGTCTGAAAAGATGTATTGCTTATTTTTGTGAGTCTCACTGTAACTTACCCTAAATACTGCGGTCAATGTTTGAAAATCGTTCATGAAATAAACCTAAAAATTAAGAAGACATTGAAACATTACACTGATATTTTGACGTTACATTATTATCACATGTGCTAACGTAAAAAGATGAAGACGTCATTATCTGCGTGGATTAGAGAAAGAAAGAAAAAATTGTTTTGTATTTTCTGTAATGAAAGGAGAAATCATTAGAATTTGTATTTCGACGCAGTAAATAAATATTACTTTAAAATTAACTTTTATAAACGTGGAAAAATACCTTAATGATTATAATCGACAGATTATGCTTTACTCTGTGTTCGTTTTAAAACTATTTCTGTGTATCGTAATGTAGTAATAGAATGGATTACGAATGAAAGGATACTATTCTGCTATTGTCTAATTTACCGGTGAATCGTAGTGGAAATGTTGCCTATGTAAATGAAATCACACGGTATTGTAGGTGGAAGGATTAGTAATAAAATTAGAGTGGGTAAAAGGTAAACTACTTCATTTTTGTAAGTTATTTTGTGCGAATAAGTTATACAGGATAACATGTAATAATAAGTAATAATAAGAAAACTAGGTAATTTACATAGCGGATTAGATTATTCTGTGCTGCAGTTGGTTATTTTTCTAGTGTAGTCAACGTTACAGGGAACAACAAGTCTACTTTATATAGAATATTACTTATTTTCAATCATAAACGTTAATTGTGGTTGTCTTAATTGAAAAGCTATTGCAAATGGTCGCTAAACATTCAGTGATTTAAACTAATATTTTATTTTGCAACTTCTAGCTATGAGTCCATGCGCATATTCATTTTTAAATGATTATTAAGTAGCTGGTGTATGTCAAATAATTATAGATTTATTTTTATATAATTTATTTTTAATAGAGCTTTTCAAGTTTTGCAGTTGGCAGATTCTATTAGGAATTAATGTTTCAAAATGTTTACAAACAAAGCAAATGCGACAAAAGAAGATGTTATATAAAGAGAAATAACTCTATTTAAATCAAATTTGAATTTCAAAGATTTCAAACAAAACTAATTAAATTTGATTTTTAGTAAAACAAACATTTTTTGGATAGGGAAAGATCAATAGTGGGTTTGTTGGGTTTGTTTTAAAGCATTGCATACATTTTTGGGTAATTTAACTTTTTTACTCGTGAGTCATTCAAACGTAACTCAGGGATTAGGATAAATGAGATTGTCAGTTGCCGATGAACACCTTAGTTAGATTAGAAATGGTGAGTAAACTTGATTATTTAAGTAGACGTCTCGCCAAGAATTTGTTAACATTGAACGTAAAAACAAGAATATTCTAGTCCGCGGTATCGTATTCCACAGATTGGAAGTTATGTGGAAGGAACTGTATTCATGGACGTTCTGTTTTGTTTAGGTACAGAAAGGAAAAAAGCGAACATTTTTTAGAGTAAGCCGACTTATTATTGCGAATGTTTTACAGTGGCGAAACCAGATATAGGAGGGCAGTCGCGCACCTACGATGAAATACACGATAGAGTAAAGTAAGATTAACAGCGTCTATTCTGTAAGACAGAGGCTGTGGAAAATTAAGGAGATAATCCCCCGCTAGGTTTTTAATCGATTTTATACTCTGCCAAGGCGGGAAAGAGAACTCTGAGCCGTATAGTTTGGTTTTATTTTGTTTGTTTTACGAAATAGCAACACATTTTTGAGTGACTTAATGCCGGAATACAATTCAGCTAGTTGAACGGAAGTACGTACTTAATCGATAACTAGAAAATCGTAGCTCATACACTTATGGGAGCATTTAATGTTGAAGTTGAATTGTTAGAATGTAACAGAGGCAGGAGCGACCGCCCCAAAATGAGGGCCGCCTTCTCAATCAGGATCTCTGGACCTTGGAATAGTCTTCAAAGAGAGGTATTAAACGCGCCAACAACGCAGCAATTCAAGCGGAATTTGGACAGGTCTTTTTACTATTATATATTTTTGGTTGAACATTTTTAAAATTATACAAGGAAAACAACAACATTCAGGGTTTTATTGTTTTAGTATTTAAATAATTATCTTAATCAAATCAAGATTAAATGTATAATTAAAAAATAATGTGTAAGTCACATGTATGCGAGAAACCCTTACGTACACAGAAACACGCGAAGTGGTAACATAATTAATATATAGAAAGAGACATGCACAAATGCTCAATATAAACGCAAATAATGTAAGAGAGATCAGTTATATTTTAAGCGGGAAAGATGTATATACCTTACATCATTGGAGTCATTATTTAAAATTGTCGTCATTGTAACAATCTTTCTAACCGGCATATTTTTCTCACACAAACCAAACCGAAATACGTTTCGGTATTGTATATAACATGCTGTAAGGAAGAACACAGTATTCAGAAACATATATCAATGTCACAGAGGCGATGTTATTTAAGTTCTGAAATCCGACGAGCACACTTTATATATAAGATTATAAAATGTGCCGAATCTTAGATGTATAATTTCTTAAGTTTCAGCTCGAAGTATAATTAAGATTGCAATGCTCTTTTCAGATTTAAATGGATTTTTACAGACTACTAAACTTGGTGGTCATAAATAAACGCGGGAAAGCTGGTAATTAGGGAGATAACGTCCCATTTATTTGGGTAAGAAATACCCATCACTGCTCAAAGATAATTTGCTGTTTCTCGGTTACAACAGTAAGATGAGTTTTATTCTAGAGAAATATAATCGATGAATTTACTTTCATAAAAAAGAAAGAAGCAAATGTGTATTTTCTTCAACAAATAACAAAATTGAATAAAGATGGAGAAACGAGAATGAACGCTTTGACTTAATCATGAATCAATAAAGCGAAGTTACAAATTCGAATAAGTTAGGCGCATTTCGCGTATTCAACGAGAAACAACAGTCTCTCATTAAAGTATAGCGTCTATAACAAGATGCGGCGCCTCTTATAAACGGGTTCGAATGCTATATAACAGGGTGGATTTTAAAATGATCAAGGTTATCGGAAGGCGCTTAGTATCACCCGTTGTCCTATTCTTAAATTGCTGTTGATGAATACCTGCACTTTGTAGATGAGGTTTCGGATCCTTCAACATGAATCATTCCGCCCATATACCATTGTTTATATCGAGCAAAAACAGCTTGCGGTCGGGTAGTAAGCTATACAAACAATCGTCATTATAGGGCAGTAGCTAATGACCCTTACTTATTTAGTATAGTGACACATGAAGCGTTTCCCACAATAAGATGCAGCCATGGTTTAATACCTACTTCCACAAAAGTGGTAAATTCTGGGAAATCAGTTATTTTGTTTCTTATGATATGCGAAAAACAACGTCGATTGATGATCTAACCATTTCTTTGAATAAATTAGCGAAACCGAAATAATGCATAAAAAATAAAGTCATATGAATACAAGAAAAACACTGAGAAAAGCAAATAATAATTGATGTTGCTTCAGAAGTTTCTATTTCCTAGACTAATTGCCCTGGCTATTAGTGAGAATCTAGTGTGCGCACTATGCCGTCCATAGATTGGTTTAATATTAATGGATGTATATCTCTTTCAAAGAGAATTAGTGAGAGTCATGAAACAACCTAGACGAAAAAGGCGATTATAATAAATTGTAAGACTGAATAAATTACAATCTTTTCATATGTGCTATAGTCTAGCCGCACTGAATAGCTGTGATATAGCGACACATTATGTCAGTGGATGATTGTATAATCTCTCCTTCTCGACTTGAGCATTGTTGTGATATCGCCAGCTACTATTAGCGAAAAGCCAAATCTCTTTGTAAATAAACAAATGAAGCTCTGTAGAAGTTGACAATGTTTTTATAAAATAATTGAGATATCACTTGTAAACAGGGCCTGACTCGTGGTCAAGAAGTTAGAATCGCTGACTAAAAACAAAGTCGGACGTTTAATCTTGGTTCGAGTCGGATTATTTTCTAGCCACACTGAAGAGCTGTGATGCATCGAAACAGTCTTTCTGTAGATGACTATATATATATATCATATATTAGAAATATAGGTCGTTCATTTTAAAGCATTGGTGGGTCAGAATTATTAACATTGAAAATAGAAGCCTTGATCAATGCAAGATTAATTTTGTTTACTTTAATCATATAAATTTCGGAATAAAATTCCATCACTAGAATTTACCAGTATTGTGTAATTTTTCAAAAATAAACAAACTTTTGTTTTGTTTTGTGAGAGACAGGCCACCCGCCGGCGTTCAAAGATACCCCCCCGTTAAGTAGACAGTTTGTTATATCCTTTCATTACCGCAAATTAAAAAAAAACAATAACACCCATATATGACATTGATAGGCGACCCCTGATGGTCGGTTTGTGAAATAATAATATCAATTTTAATTCGCTATTCACCCATCATAGAAGGCTTGAAGAAGGGAATGGTTCTTGAAAATTTCCTTATTAACTATCCCCAAAAATACAAAAATAAAAATCGAAATTGGGATTTATTTTACTTTACTTCTAAATTTGTTTAATAAATTCGGCACAAAATTGTAAGTTGTATGGTTATTTGTTTATTTATTCATTTTATTCTTCATTTTAAATTTTTATTCACTATTTTTATACCTTTTCCTCCAACTTGTGCGCTTATGATTTTTTGTTGACTGATTACACGTATATATATATATATATATATATATGTGTGTGTGTGTGTGTGTGTGTGTGTGGGTGTGGGTGGGCGTGTGGCTGTATTGTGTGTACTTAGTCGCATTCTTTCATTTAAGTAAACATTGATAAACATAACAAAATTAACCGTTTGATTATATCTTTTTTATTTCTTCAATTTTTCAACGATTTATTTTGTGTCAAAATCATTCAATATGTAACACTAACGATTTTGATTCTTCTTCAAATACTCTTCAGGTGACAAACAAAAATGAACAAAAACGCTCAAGCAAAGGTAAGCATTTAAAAAAGCAGCCAAGAACGCGCATGTAGAGTCTGTTAGACATAAAAAAAACCCCGAATAAGTGCATTTCCAGGAGAAACGTTAAAGAATTTAATTCCGGGACCCTAAAATTCATCTTGTGACGCTAATATTTTATAGGGGGATCTTCGTCGAGCATCTACCATAAAAACAACGAGAGAATAGAGAAACACTAGCAATCTCTCTTCTGTGAGAAAAAGGCTGTACTGAAGAGAAGAGGACCCCCACTAAATGTTGAAGTCGGTGTTGTACTCTCCCAATGCAGGTACTGTTGCTCTAAGCGACAACTCCCCAGATTTGGAAACAGTATTCCATCTCAGGACGAGTTTGCCTATTGTACAGGTTAAGGATTACGTCAGGTGAGAGATACTTTCTGAAGTGTTAGAATAATCCAACCATTTTTCCAGCTACCTTAGCAACAGATGTTATGTAAGTCTTTCGTTTCAAGTCTACAGTAAAGGTCAGTCTTCGAAGCTTATCAAAGCAGGGAACTTTGTCAAGGTGAGACCATTAATTAGGTAAAAGTGATTATATTTCATAGATGCGTGGACACGTTTAATACGCTTCCTATGTTCGCCTCCTCAACATTGATTTTATTCAATGTCGTTTTCAGCGATCAAGTTATTATTTCAAATATAAGTGTAACATACTGACGTAACTACCTATCTCTCGACTGCGGTCACATCTAACATATATTTAACATCTTTTAATGAAAAAATACAAAACAGGCAAAGGAATAATATAGCATGATTTGATGTGCGCCAAAATCATGTTAAAAACGGTATTTTTCACATAAGGCTTCATGGATCAGAAAAGTGGAACATTCTCTTAGAATAAAAAACTTATAATTAGAACAACGTGTACAGGATATTGTATCACAGAAAGGAAGTTTCCAGTGCCACGTAACGGATAAGCTGATAAAATCTTCATCTTGTTTCTGAACTGTTAAAAATCCACAGATTATTGTATACTGTATATTGTAAAAAAAGGAAAAACTACGAAAAAAGTGTCAAACCGAAACTTATTCTGTACTGTAATTATTAATAACTTTAACAACCGTTGTTATTGAACTTAAGACGAACGCAGCTCTTTACAACAAAGGAAAAGAAGAGGAAGTCAAGCACACTACTGTTATATCTCCACTACGACCACTCTAAGTACTAGACGTTACTATCGATTGAGATGATTACTTAAAACGTGTCAACGAAACAACATCAACCACCTGTTTATAATTGAGTCAAATAATTGGTACACGATAGTGCTACATAATTATTATAAATATTTGCTTAATGACACATTTTATATAACAAAATAAAATCCATATAATTTCATGCTCAATTTGACGCTGTCATCAAGGGGACGTGGGGGTCTGTAGTAAAGTGTGTAAAAGCTGTCGGGTATTGTAGATCAAGCATGGCGAAGCATTTCTCTAGAAACGACCGCCTCAGTGATGGCTCATCATCTAACAACATCGTTAATAAATGTATTGTTTTAGTAAAAGTGCTCTTTTACTATAAAAATGGTACAGTTCATTTTTCTTTTCGGTACAAAAATATGTTTAATATAGAATTTAAGTTTAGCATGATACTATCATTTTATCAATGATATTCATGTGCGAATCTGTTGTGATATATGACGGAATAACTAAATGAAAAACAATAACTTGAATATTCGGAAAATAAATGCATTCAATATGGATAGGATTTGTGTCATAAAAAATGGAATATTTTCATAACTAGAGAAAGAAAAACTTTATTAAAACAATGTTAGGTGCATATTTAAAAATCTGTGAGATAAATAATGCTATTGTTACTTTTTAACTAAATGCTGATGTTTTATTTAAAATACGTAAACATTTACTTAAAAGTAGTAAGTTTTAAAATGAGTCATTTGACTATATGATACATATATTTTGTTACTATTTGGTCAGTATTTATCAAGGCTAATAGCTACTCGATCATCGGGATTAATGAGACGGAATGATTGTTACTCGAGAGATTAGTAACACTATTGGAGTACTGCAATTAATAAACGATATGAAATGCGTTTGATTAGTCATGGGGCAGTTTATGACAAAAATATGTTGACATTGGATTTGAAGACGGCCAAGTTGTAATACACAGGGAGGCAGTCGTGCGGTAATATATATTTCACAGGCGATAAGTCTTTAATAAAAAGTAATACGCAAACTAATCAGACGCAATTTTAATGTTATTTTTGTTTGTTAAATATGCTATCATTTTATAAAGGATCACGGTCATCTATTTGTCCATGATTGTTTTAAAATTTGCAATGCGAGTTAAGAATCAGTTATTTAATAATACCGTTGCAGACATTGTTCTCGTTTTACAAACGTATGTACGCAAGTCACTCATTCTTTTAAACTGCAACTATCGTAAATGTCACTCTTCTGTCGGCGTCCAAGAACTCTTTCCACTGCCTGTCAATACTAATTTGTCCATAGGCAATTTATCGTACAGCCACGACAACCTACTTCACTCTTCACACGCCAACCATTTATATTGCAGTGTTGCACGCGTTCCTCGTATTTTGCGGACTTTCTTTTTTGGCCTCTATCAAAAAGTAGAAATAGTTTGATGTCAACACAATGAGAAATAGGTTAGAAAGACGGAAAGAAATGGCCGCCTTATTTTGCTATATTTGCTTGCTGATGTTTCTGGCGATACACGTTTCCAAACATCGAACTGTTTAACTTGAAATACCCTATACCTCAAGATCTTCCATGGATTCTGGTAACGGTATGGCGACTATTATATTTGAAGCGAAAGTTGATTGCGAGCTGAATACTCGCCCTCTAAACGACAACGTTAATTTATTAATAAAACAATTGCAGAACATACTAATTACTTGAATGTATGTAAATACATGCGTACAAAATACACAAATAATAATAATTATTAAAAAAAAAATGCTGTTGTTCCAAATTAATATGAAGTTAATAAAGACTGACATCATTAAGAACACCTTTATGATGTCATACAGGATGACACTATCAAATGCGAAAATTTTATTAATTCAAAAGATTTAATGAACTAGCAAACATATGATAAATCAAATGAATTATTCTAGAATAATAATAAAACCATAATTTATATTTAACATGAAATCAATGAAATATGAAAAAAATACCAGTTACGTCACAATAGTTTTCGTGTTAGAATCCATGTTGTTGTTTAAACTGCATGAAATATAATTTAATCTATGTATAAATGTATGAAAAAAAAAATTTCATGAATCATCTCCCTTGTATTACAATCAGGCAAAAGAGATAGTTTATAAAAAGCTATTTGGTATGAATTAAATATTAACATTTATAGTTACTTACTTAAATGTTTTGCAAATAATCATTCTTAGCAATTACAAAAAATACAATGTTTGATATTAATAAAAAATGTAGTTCAACATAATTTTTGCATATATGTGTACTTTAAAATATTTTATATTTTTACTTGAATTTTGTAGAGTAAATGTTTCCCGGTATGAACATAGTAAAAGAGAAATAAGTGTACGATCTATATATTAAGCAAATTGTCACTAATTATACCGAGATTAACATTTTAAAAAGTCTCTGGTCCAAATATATTCGAAAGTTATTTGCGCTCACCGATTTTATCGACAAAATGGGCTTATATTTTTATACTTGTCCGTCAGTACGTTACTCTGCTAGTTGGTTCATAGTTTCTCAATATTAGTTTCTCAGTTTTTCACGAAAAACTTAGATTTACGAAGGAAACTGATTATCATCACAAGGGCTAACATACATGAACTAAAATGCAAATATCTCAAAATTCAAGAATCGGATTTTGCCGCTCAAAATCCACTAAAAATTACAATTAATGGTAATTTGCATGAAACAAGGACATCTAACTCAAGAAAGCTAAATTTGCTTTCCTTCGTAGGAATATTTAATAATGTATACCCACAAATTAAAAATAATTCTACTTTTGCACATTTAATAATGTATACCCACAAATTAAAAATAATTCTACTTTTGCACATTTAATAATGTATACCCACAAATTAAAAATAATTCTACTTTTGCACATTTACTAATGTATACCCACAAATTAAAAATAATTCTACTTTTGCACATTTAATAATGTATACCCACAAATTGAAAATAATTCTACTTTTGCACATTTAATAATGTATACCCACAAATTAAAAATAATTCTACTTTTGCACATTTACTAATGTATACCCACAAATTAAAAATAATTCTATTTTTGCACATTTAATAATGTATACCCACAAATTAAAAATAATTCTACTTTTGCACATTTAATAATGTATACCCACAAATTAAAAATAATTCTACTTTTGCACATTTAATAATGTATACCCACAAATTAAAAATAATTCTACTTTTGCACATTTACTAATGTATACCCACAAATTAAAAATAATTCTACTTTTGCACATTTACTAATGTATACCCACAAATTAAAAATAATTCTACTTTTGCACATTTAATAATGTATACCCACAAATTGAAAATAATTCTACTTTTGCATATTTACTAATGTATACCCACAAATTAAAAATAATTCTACTTTTGCACATTTAATAATGTATACCCACAAATTGAAAATAATTCTACTTTTGCACATTTAATAATGTATACCCACAAATTAAAAATAATTCTACTTTTGCACATTTACTAATGTATACCGCACATAAAAATAATTCTACTTTTGCACATTTAATAATGTATACCCACAAATTTATAATAATTCTACTTTTGCACATTTACTAATGTATACCCACAAATTAAAAATAATTCTACTTTTGCACATTTAATAATGTATACCCACAAATTAAAAATAATTTTACTTTTGCACATTTAATAATGTATACCCACAAATTAAAAATAATTCTACTTTTGCACATTTACTAATGTATACCCACAAATTAAAAGTAATTCTATTTTTGCACATTTAATAATGTATACCCACAAATTAAAAATAATTCTACTTTTGCACATTTAATAATGTATACCCACAAATTAAAAATAATTCTACTTTTGCACATTTAATAATGTATACCCACAAATTAAAAATAATTCTACTTTTGCACATTTAATAATGTATACCCACAAATTAAAAATAATTCTACTTTTGCACATTTAATAATGTATACCCACAAATTAAAAATAAATCTACTTTTGCACATTTAATAATGTATACCCACACATTAGAAATAATTCTACTTTTGCACATTTAATAATGTATACCCTCAAATTTAAAATAATTCTATTTTTGCACACATATTTAAAATTCCACCCAAACTTCTTCTCTAAAATCCAAAATATTGCGACATGGTTCAATACATATTATAATAGGAACGTGATACATTTCTCTTTAGAGTGTTGAATATTACGGTCCCGAGATGATAAAAATGACTGTTTTCAAATCCCTAAAATTTATCAACAGTTACAATTGCTGCATTGACTAAGACGTTGGAGCTTAACTGTCAGTAGTGGCTAAGGTCTGGAATTTGAGTCATGCGACCAGCGTGTCAGATGTATATAATCAAACTGATGAGGCTTATGAAGACGGAACATGCATTTCATTGGGTATATTAACAGTAAATACTTATGTGAAAAGGAAATATATCATAGTGACAACATATAAGAACATTTAAATGTTCCATTCTGTTCTTTTATTTTAAGTAGAACCTACTTCAAATGAAAAAACAGAAGGAAAATTTAAAGTACAACGAAAATTCCTCCTTTTTATTCTTAAACGATCAAATTCCAATGATTATTTTACAATAAAACTGCAAGATTAAAAATAGGTAAATAGATTCATAGATTATCTTTCAGGACTAAGTAATGATTAAAATGAAGAAACGATTGTATTCGTATGTTGGTTTCTTTGAATCAAACAGTATTAAAAAGCAAACGCAGGTACATTGCAGGCAAGTATGAAAATAATCATCAATGTTCTGTATATATACTTAGATGCAAACATGCATGAAGAAAAGAAACGCCTATCTGTTCAAAATATCGATGTGAGTACAATAATATTGCTGTAATATATTGAAAACACAAAACCTAAATATAATTTATACAGACGCATACACAAAGTAGAACAACACGGAAGAATAAGCCATGTACGAGAAAACAATAAATTACAATAAAATATTGTAAAACAACTTTCTTTTAGTTTCTGATGCTTCTACGTTTGATTAAATTTGCGCAGAAAATTGCATTCTATATCGAGATAAATCAGAAGAGCGTCGAATAGAAACGTATATCAATAAAAGCCAGATTATTGAGAATGAGAAATATGTGTGTAAAACCTATGACTGTCGTTCAATGATATATATATATATATATATATATATATATATATATATATATATATATATATATATATAAACAAATATATATATATATATATATATATATATATATAAACAAATATATATATATATATAATTTTTTTTTAATGTATCTGTGAACATTTGGAATACGAGTGGTTCTCTTGTTTAGAATAGGAATATAAGTGACAAACACATTAATGTACACACCACAAACACGTATGTAAATTTAATTGCAAACTAACAAGTCTCTTTAGTTTAACATAAGAATAATATAGAGTAATAATACTTATATAAATATAATAATAATAATCATATTATTATTATTATTAGTAGTAGTATTATCATCGTTATCATT
>OY744515.1:160537264-160539764 GCA_963556195.1 Sepiola atlantica | reverse complement strand
ATAACTATAACTATATATATAACTATATATATATATAACTATATATATAACTATATATATAATTATATATATAACTATATATATATATAACTATATATATAACTATATATATATAACTATATATATATAACTATATATATATAACTATATATATATAACTATATATATAACTATATATATATGTATACATATATATATATATATATATTTAGTTATATATATATATATATATATATATATATATATATATACATATACCAGGGAATTGAGAATAACATCTAAATTTTAATACCTAATTACGAAAAAAATATTCCCTTTAAAAGTGATTTTATAAAAAATGCTTAAATGTCAATTGGAAAGGGAGTATGTATTGTTGTGGACTATAAGTATTTGACTAAATATAAATCAAATTATAAAATCAAATTATAAAGTCATAAACACTTATTTTAATAAGTGAAGTTTCCTTTAAATCTTCTTACAATTAACGACATTTTCGCAAAGGTAGAATGATATGTATTTTAACATTTAAATATGATTTTAAACATTTACTGTTACATGCAGGCGGCATCACCCGTCCTCAGGAATCAATTCTAATTTAAAAAAAAAAACATAGAATTTATTTTTACTGTGAATTTTTACGGGTATATATATATATATATATATATATATATATATATATATATATATATATATATATATATATATATATATGACAAATATCCTTAACAATTGTAGATTACAAGCAATATAAGTTGCGTAATAGCTTTTTATTGTCAGTCCAAGCGACACAAGCAGACATTACTGTCTCATGAAGAATTCATTTCTCATCAAAGTTACATATTTCTCTCTAAACACAAAGAGAAGAACAAGTCACTCAAACTGATACTTCTATAATACTAATCGCTGCGTTAAAATACGATCCTCGTTTGCGAATCAGTTTGAGAATCAGTAAATACCTTTTCCCTTTATTTAACGACTGTGAAAATCACATTTTATGCTAGCTAAACACACATAAATGGGAAGCCTCATACTCCCACAAGTATTTCTCTTTATAGGAAAATATAATAAAAGAGTGACCCCTACCCCTCCCTGTAAGGATAGTTAATAAAAGCTACAATCCTGTCTACAATCTACACATATTTGGTACAAATACACATCGGTCTATGCTTGACTTGTCGACCAAATGTTGGTCATAAATGTCCCAAAGTCTTTGTTTATCGCCATTGAATGATAAACACACCTTGTTGATATGACATAAACAATAACGTTGTCACATTTCTCTTTTGGCACTTTCCTTAATTCATTATGAGCCTCTTCGGATCATGAATAGTTAGATGATAGTTTTAATTGATATTATCTTTGAGATAATCTCACAGATATAAATCTGGCAGGCTAAAGTCCGGTGAGTGTATATTCCATTTATAATTACACCTCCTATGATGAGACGATCTCAAAAGTGTCCCAACATATTATTTAATGGAAATAAAACAAAGGCTGTCACACATTCATGACGGAGATTTGATGGACACGTGCAGCATTGATTCGAGTTTATTTGTATTAAATTGGAATGCAGAAAGAATTGTGAATTTTATAAACAATTCAATGGATGGTGTTTTTATGTAGGAGATCACCTTGTATTATTCTCTTATGAACATCTGAATTGGTAGAGGATAATTCCTACAACATTCAAGTATCTATGTATTATAGCATTAAAACAGGCAACCATACACACGCCTTTCATATATATATATACGAAATAGCTAACGTACCTGTTTACGCTAGATTCCTCAAATCTTCCTCGTTTGCACGTTAAGAAAACTGTAAAGAAAAAGGGGTTTAATTTAAATTTTAAATAAAACAATTAAAAGTAACTATAATAATAATAATAATAATAATAATAATAATAATAATAATAATAATAATAATGATAATAATAATAAGTAAAGGATTTATAATAAGAAATACACAATTATAAACTACTTTTTATCGCTAAATGAAAACAGTTTTGTTAAATAAAAAAGTTTAACAGACAAACAATGAATAGATTTAATTTTACTCACAGATTATAAAGCGTCAGAGATCGCTAACAAATTGCTATCATATTGTTTATTTACAAGTATATTTACAAATGATCATGTGAAAAAGCAAATGTATGCTAAATCAAAAAAGCAAACTTTTTCTCGTATATAATGAAAAACTAATTTTTGTTCAAAAGTCAGTGTCTACTGTTTAGATTAATAATTAATCGATCTGACAACGAGAAGAATGTTAATCCGGTGATATGTGTTGCTATAAACGTTCCGCAGAGTACGTTTACTTAAAATTGGTAATAGTTATATGCCTGTATTCGAAGTGGAGATTGTGCAAAGTGTGCAGACAGATGATACTGCGATTGTTAGTTATGACTATGTTCAAGATCAGTCGGGGTCTAATTGTTGGATAATGGCCCTGTGGGGACGGACGTATCTTGAGGTGGACGCATGTGTGAGATATCGTTTAG
>OY744515.1:160519764-160522264 GCA_963556195.1 Sepiola atlantica | reverse complement strand
AAAATTCAGCTTCCCAAAAAAGAGCACTCTAAATTGAGACATACATAAACAAACCCAGTCTAGAAGGATTCCTCATAACTGGGCGATGGTAAACAATTGAAGTGTACTATCAAAACATATACTGCATTTTGCTTCTAGCTAAAAAGCCAAAAAAGACTAGTCTCTCCCAGCTTTTAGCCCCAGCTATGTCGATAACATATATGCAAATTTATACGATCCGACTAAAAACGTTGGTTGATCTTCTGCAAAAAAATGCCCCGCCACTGATGGAAAATGATTTTCGCAAAAAGTAGCTCCATCAGTCAAGCGCATTACGCGTACAAGTCTTTGACCTACGTTTCTTAGTCCTGTTTACACATTCAGCGAGTTAGGATAAACATCAAGTAGTTAGGTTAGAGTTAGGTTATGATTTGGTAAGTGTTCGAGCTAGAGTTACTTTTAGTCTTACGGTTGTGATTAGGCTTAAGGTGTAAACAGAAAGAATAACCGCTACTGTGGAATGTATCGCGGAATGGTAGACCGCTATCTGTGTTAGTTTATATGGAAGCAGACATATAAGGGAAACGATCTCAATAACTCAATAACATGAATGGAATTCATCTTCTTGAGTAAGTAATACAACGTTTTGTAACTTTAACCAGAATTGTGTCCGTGTTTCTTGTTGCGGTAGTCTTTTTACGATTAGGGCTTTTCTACAGATGATCCCCAGTGATTCAATTTAGTTTGGCTGCGTGACAAATCGATGCATACCTATAGGATACATTTTAAACTCTTCTCCGAACCCCAAGGGACGAAAGTATAAACTTTCAATTCGCTAAACCTACCAAGATAGGAACATACATTGAAGACTTATTCAATAAGATCGATATGTTTTATTTTAAGTTTCGTCAAGGGAATATAAATTTGCTTAACAATCGTATCTTTTATAAGCTAAAGGATAATAAACATTTTGATAAAAAGAAACAATAAAAATGGCCATAATAATAGATTTGGCAAGGATTAGAATTCCATCTCTTCGAATAGATTTGTTTTACTACTTCGGTTGGTAATATGTCAAGTCGATTCCACTTGTATCAAGTATGCAATCAACATAAATATCAGCGGTTATTTCATTGTATGTGCTCTCCTTCCTTATAAGACATGACTTATATTCATAAAAGATGAATTCTTACATGATCATAAGTTTAAATAAAAGAAACGGCTGCACTTGTAACATTCAACGAAGAAAACAATTGCTAACTTAATCATTGGACGTAAAATAACTTTCTGACCGAAACTTTAATATGTGTGGGTTATTTTATAAAGCTGTCTGGAAATTTCCTACCAAATTTTAAACGAAATGAAAAGTCAAAGGTTATCGACTCGTATGTCCAAGTTTTACTAAATGCTCATGAATGGTAGATTTTTATATATGAAGATTTTCTGCTAGTTTTGGTGTTGTGTAATGCAGGTTATTTTCGATTAATGTCTTCATTTGGTCATCATCTTTAAAGGGTTGTCTCTCTAAGCCTCCTTCGTGATATTAAGCTCTAAACTTAGCAAACTACGTTCGTAAAGTTCTATCAGTTAAATAATCTTCACTGTACACTCCACATATCTTTTTTGTTGTTTGTGAAACATTTTTATTTTCATGGAAATAGGAAAGCATCATGTGTCTAAAATGAGTTTTAAAATTTTCCATATTCAAAAGGCTCTAAAATTAGCACAAGTTAAATCATTTTTAACATTCTTTCTCAAGAGATAGATTGAATTATGCTCTAACCGGAAATGCAAGCATACTATACCTGTCAATAATTTGACATGGTCTTAAGTCTTAAAATATGAACTACCTTAATTTGACACGACTTTCTGAACAACGTGAAAATTATTTATATTATTTCTGGATGTAAAAGAGATACAGAGAAATTGCATTTTGAGAATACATCAATTATTCGCCGATATATGACATTTTTTTTCTTTCCCAAAAAGATTTTAAAATAACCTTCCTTGTTTATTGCTTTTTCTGGAGGGCTAACTTAAGATTCCCGTAACTAATTCACAGGTTTTCTCCGCAATAAAACAGAGATTTTTAAATGCGAAATATAATGTAAATATTCCTTTAAATTCAACTCAAATTGTGTCATTAAGTATATTCTCCCGAACAGATGACAACAATATTTATTTTAACTTATGATTTATTCATTGTTAGAACATTACGTATAAAAGTTTAAGGGTGTTCTAGATGAATTTGAAACTTTTGGAAAAGGAAAGAATAAATCTTGGCATATAATTGTGAATTTTTCTTGGCATAAAATTGTGAATTTTTCAAATGACATTTTGCCAAATACAGCTTACCCGAAAAAGCCGACCTGATCCTCTGTACGACCTTCAGACCTGAACATGAAGTACGCGTTTGATCCTAACGGTACGGTTTGTGTTTTTCGCCACTGCGCCCCTCCACGTAATAGTCCATGGGGTTGCACCCAAACGAGTGAGGCGCTATAGTGTGTGACTGATAAAG
>OY744515.1:160494764-160514764 GCA_963556195.1 Sepiola atlantica | reverse complement strand
GTGTGATCTTTTCAGATGAGTCTCGATTTTGTATTTCCTTCGGCGACCAAGGGCCACGTGTTTGGCGAAGATCCACGGAACGGTATAACCAAGAATGCGTCAAGAAGTCTGTGAAGTTCCCGCAGTCTTGCATGGTTTTGGGCTGTATGAGTGCTAAGGGTGTTGGTAATTTCTGCTTCATCAAAGGAAATGTAAACGCAACAGTGTACCAAGATATCATGGAAGCTAATTTACTGTAAGTTCTGGATAATCAGTTTGACAGTGACGCCATATACATCATTTTTCAACATGACTTGGCACCGACACACTCTGCCAAGTCCACAACTTCCTGGCTCCGAGAACAATCGATCCCTGTTCTTGAATGGCCGGCGAACTCGCCAGATTTTAACGTTATTGAAGCCTTGTGGGATCAGATGAAGAGGAAGCTTCGCAAAGAAAAACCTACTACCTTTGCACATCTCACAGATTGTCCTCAATAAGAATGAGAGATTATGATTAAATTACTTGCAAAATCTTTTTAAACACATACATTTTTTGAGTTTGAGATTACTCAACGAATAATGTTCTATTAAATTGAAACGTTGAATTTCCTAATGTGACAATAAACTACTCTGTGACAATCAAGTCTGATATATGCAAATATGACAAATGATTAAAAATAGTTGTAATTGTTATTTACATATAGAATATTTCGCCTACACAATTTAAAAGCCGAAAATTATCTCAAACGGAATGATTTTTACAGTTTTATACATATGTTCTATTTTTTGACCAGCACGAGTATATATCTATATAAGATATCTATCTCTCTCTCTCTCTCATATATATATATATATATATATATATATATATATATATATATATATATATATATATAAATATATATTAATTTTATACGTAGATAAAAGTAATCCATGGACACGTTTTTCTGTCTCGCACGTCATAACCATAGCTAACTAAGACAAGGACCGAACCATCGATATTGATGTCTCATAGTCCAGCATTTCACCATTGGACTACGACGTCCTGCCTAGAAATTTGTAGATTTTTATCATATATTTTTTTAATGTTCTTCATTAGCTCCCCCTTTAAATGGTCAAGATTATCTTATTTGTTATACTGTACAGGGGTTTATTCCTTTTACTAGATTTCTGCTATATAATTTCGTTTCTAATAATTTGTATTGTTCTTCGTAAATATTTTTCCAATCTGCTCTTTCATTTTTGTAGATTTTAGTGTCTCTGTTTCCAGAACTCTCAAATATTTATAGCTATCATGTTTGACTGACCCCCTAATTACTTTTTGCGTTGGCAGTTTCATGCTACTCGTTGTCTCCAGTTTCCCCTTTTCATCTCTAGCAGTACACACTTATTATTATTATTATTATTATTATTATTATGATAAACTTGTTTTTTTTATCCATTTAACTTACATCTATGTGTTTGTGTGTACGGACGCATATATGTAAATTACATGTACGTCGGTTTAAAAGAAAGTCACTCTTTCTCTAAATACTGACAGATACATTTAAAATTGTTAGCGCGTGGTTCAATAGACATCGAGCGAGAAGAGGTTAAAGAAATCCATAAATCGCTAAGTGAGAGATAATGAATTACAATTTACAGGTAATTAGAACAATTAAAATGGAATTTCTAGAAAAGATAACTCAACTCAAAAACTATGTATTTTATGTGATTAAAGTGTATAGAAAACAACTTAGAGAAACCGACAGTAATTAACTCACATTTAGTATAATAATATATATCGATGTATGCGTTTGAATACATCTATATCTCACAGAAAGATATAGAATGAGAAAAAAGAAGAGAAAGAAGAATGAGAGAGAGAGAGAGAGAGAGAGAGGCTGAGTAGACAGAGAAGGGGGTGAGAGGAGGTAATATATTTAAACACGTGTTAAGATAAGCGTATTTGATTAGCGGACATTATTTTCTTTCTCGTTATTTGAACATGTGTTCTGTTTAAATGCGACGGGTCACCATGATGTGAGAAGGATCGGTTGACTTTTACATAGTCTGGTCTCTAAAGGTCACACCTTTCTCTTTGATGTACGCCAGTTGCCCCCGACGCCTCACTCATATCAACAAATCTATCACCACATCGAGTATTTAGATGGCGACAAATTATTACAAACAAATGCATTTCGTAGAAACATAAATGTGTAAGACTATGTTCAAACTTATATAACATGACGTAAGGTCTCAAGTAGATAGAGTTTATTTGTAAAAATCTAAGTTTAAACCTCAAGTAAATGACGTTAAAAGATAACTGTTTTTACCAAGGGATTTAATGACTTTCGACGTGACAGTTCTTAGTTTCATCAATTTTTTCGAGTAACACAGCATAACAGGTGACAGAAAGGGTAACATTAATTCGCAGAACAAAAAAGATTGCACCAATCTTATGTCTCCTTGCGAAGATTAAAATGAAGATATAATACATCTAAACTTATTCCTTGAATCCTTATTCCAATTCCAATCGAAATTCATTAAATTATTTTGATTCTAGAAAATGTCTTAAGTTTAAAGGGTCTTAAGATTAAATTGAACTTTAGCAAATCTTGCCCATTTTTTACCTAATAATCATGGATCAAATTAAATGCAAATCTGAAATATTTGAACATTGAAATCAGTTCATATCATTCTTTTTAAACACTGAAAAGAAAATGAAATTCTGGGAATATTTTTTAATTGATTTCTAATAACTGTTGGTAAAATTTCAGAAGAATCGAAATTGTTTAAATCTTCACGAACAGCTTGCACTTTCTTTTTGTTCATGTTGCATTAAACCAAATTAAACAATTATAATCCCTACGCCTAGCAGCTGTGTTCCAAAATTCCCAATGATCGGTTAATTAGTTGTGGACTTAATCCTGTGCATGCAAGTATGTAACGCCTACATATACCTAACTTTATATACATAGAGATAAGTAGCTATTACATTTCAAGGGATTGTGTTAGTTATTGTAATTAGTATTTCAAGAATTTACTAATTTATATCAACACTGTTGTCTTTTAATCGATACGTATTTACATATCAATCGATAAGTATTTACATATTAATAATATTTACATATTAATTGGCCTAGGAAATTGGTTGCTATTTTAAAAGTGAACAGTGGAAATTATTGAGGAAGCTCTATCTGGAGAAGTTAAAAAAAGTCAAGCACTTTTAACGTGAGATCTTCTCTCTACGATCACAGCTAATGACAAAGTATGTCTAGGACAGGAATTGTTGTCATGTCATTTCTGATTTCTACTTTTCACCTCTGAGGCAGTCCTTTTATGTATTTCTTTACACGTATGCTTTCTAATGTTTTACATAATAATTTGAATAGAAATATATTGGACTCGCATATTAATTATTCAAATAATTACTCGGTTTGAAAATTATTCCGTGCATCAATTTACTAAGATGACATCTGTAACTGTTTGTCAGCTTGAGGTCATAGTTCAGACTATTTCCTATTATCAAAACATATGAGACTCATTTAATGATGTGAGTAATTTAACCCAATTGACAAAAGACAGTTAAATAGTCAGTCGAATTTTTAACGACAAACGGAGAATTGTAATATTTTACACCCAAATAAGGAGACCTCCACCACTGGGGTGGGGGGGGAGGGCGAAATTAAAGGCGGTTATCTATGATATGGAAGGCGACAGTATCTTTAAAAACAATTTCTATTAACATTTCACGAAGTAAATAAAACAAAAATCGATGGTTTATTTCATAATTACAGTTTCCCAGCCTGTTCCTATTGTAACCCAATCCAACTGGTTTCCTGTCAATTAATAAGTAATCAACCCTATGAAATAACCGTCGGTTTTACCTGATTCATTTCTTATAATTATCACTTAGCATGCGTACGAAGTAAAGATTTATAATTTTTATTACTAATGAGCCACCACTTTTAGAAGCCATTCGAGGATAAAGGTTAATGAGATTGTCAGTTTTATGAACACTACTAGAAGAACATCGAAAGAGATTGGAATGTTCTTCAAAGTGCTGCCATAGGCAATTATGTCAACAAATGTTTTAGAGAATTAAACCAGAAAGTATTTGCTAACATGTGTCTATTCAATGAACGCGTTTAGTGCTGCATATACTGTTTCAAACTTAAACGAAGCAGCTTAATAGACTGAGAGCTGTTCGTACACATTTGAAAAAAATCACCGCTTTAAAAAAAGAATGAAACGTGATAATTTCGTTTAGTGTACACTAGTTGCTATAACAACCAGCGTGTTAAAAAAGAAAGAAAAACATGATCTACCTAATGTTGAAATGATTAATATAAGAAAAATAACGTTATATAAAGTTTAATGTTTTCGGACATAAGACGCTGGTTCGATATTGTTTCACTTTCTTTAAGAAATATTATAGGCTTGAATGTAATTAATTAACTGGCTTTCTTTTCTCATTAATTTTGAAAATTAATCAAAGCTTCGATTCACTCAGTCTTAGACTTGACTTGAAACAGCATTCACCGAGATTGGGTTGAGCTAACTCCACCTATCCTTGCCATTGCGTCCTTCACTAAGACCAACCCAGCCTAAATAGTGCATGTTCCCTTGGCGAACTCCGTGCATACGGGGCCATGTTGGGTTCCAGGTAAGCTTTAACTGTTATCAGCCAAATGTTCTTTTGTCAACCACATCGCATTTTTACACCCTTATAGGGGAGCTGCGACAATTGCTTGGGTGATGAACCCTCTTAGTTGACGGCGAAAACCATGACCCAGGCAGCGCAGTTATCTCCTTAGGATGACTTGTCCGAGGAAGTTAATTTTGCAGCAGGAACATACTGTGTTGCTTAAGACGAAGTTCTGTCATCTGACACGGAGGATGCGACGCAGGCAGTGGTGATCGAAACTTTCTAATCGCCTAACGCCTTACACTCTCATTAATCAGTGTTTACTTACATAAATGAGGACCGTTGCCACTAGGGCTTGGTAGATCCTTATTTACTGTTGCGCCATATCTCAGATCTTGATATTAGCCGGGTATTTAGTCAGAGGAAAGCAAGATGTGCAAAGTCAATTCGCGGTTTGATGTCAGCTCGATCTTGACCCGTGGATGTGGTGATAGAGCCAATATATTTGAAACTCTCAACATCTTCAAGAACATCATCATTTAGGACGATGTGTGTTTTATCAATCGTCAGCATAATATTTATAACGGCGAGTAAAATGCTCCTCAGATTCAAGCAAGGAAGGCTGGCAGATCTTTTGTTTGTGACGTCTGTGAGATATGGTCCTCACGTGTTATACCTCGGAGAGATCTTGAATAGAATAGTATTTTATATACCTGGTGAGTACTTGATGCTATCACCCATCTTGACAAAGCGAGGAGTCATAATATTTGGAAAATCCTTTTCTGTTTTAACCAGAAACTCTCAGATCCTCATTTTCCCCAGTTAAAGTAGATGACTTTTTTTTTCGAAAACGCCCTCTTGTTTGATAAACGCCTCGGCTTGACCTTCACTCAGACGTGAAATGGAACACTTGGATCAAACGTGTTGCTAACGTTGCTAGAAAAATGGTCAGATCATTCTACTACTACAGAAATCACCTCACTAGTACGCAAACATCTACCTGTATAGGAGCCGGATATGTCCTAACAGTGAGAACTGCTAGCATATCTGGGGTAGTTCTACTCAGAGCAACGTTTCTTGTTTTGACAGAGTACAAAATCGACTTTGACATCAAGTGGGTGTCTGATCTCTTTTCTTCTCTATAGCCACTTATACACCTGGAGGGAGGTTCCTAACCTCTATTCACTGTATTATTATGTTCACGCTACATGCACGATTGGGCTCTAATCCATGGTCTAAACTGTAAGACATTCAGAGAAAGAACACGCCTATCTACAACCGGAGCAAATCACTTTTTTTCTTTTTCTCTGTGGCCAAAACGAAACGGAACTCCCATAGACAAAAATTATTACGTACAAAATCCTATCTATGGAAAAATACGACAAGTTTCCTTCCCAACCGACTACAACATGGCTGTTTTTAAGTCTACTGTAAACAAATACTTATTGAGCCGTCCGCTTGGATAATCAATTACTCTTCAATAATCTTCTTCCCATTCGACCCATTATTTCCAATTCTATCGAGGTGGCAGTGATCGTCCAACGGAGAATCTTTTTAACCCTTATCCTCGAGTGGTCCATGGGCTGTAATAAGTGGTGACCTATTAGGCAAAATAGGTACATATATGAATTAAATTTAACCATCTTTTATTTACTTAACTAATCCATATCCCTAATAACATAACATATCAACAAGACGAAGGGTTGTAAATTAAGATATTAACTTTCTGAAGGGGGTTGCGGCCCAAGCGGCGCTTGTAGCGTTATCGGTTAGTTTGTTCTGCTCGCTCTTTCTGTTGTCGTTGAAGTTGTTATTGTTCTTCCGCTTTAGTCGTTATTGTTCTTCCGCTTTAGTCGTCTTTGTTGGTAAACACAAGACACAATGAAAAACCCGAAAAAGTATTATATATTTAGTATTAAATTTTTTACTTTGTTTATTAATGATTATCAACCACTTATTACGATGTGGTTGACAATTGGGTAGAGTCTAAGCTGGTAGGGTGTATGTGCGTGCGTGGGCTGCTAGAAGGAACTATTGCTGTATGTAGTGTGCCTAGCTACATAAATTCGTATATCTGTCCCTCTCTCATTCTCCTTTCCTTCGACTATTTGCCTTCTTTCTCTCTATTTATCTATATCAATTACTCTTACTTATGCAACGATTGACGTAAGTAAACATTTTTATAATTGTTTTTATTTCCAACAAAAGATATTTCTTATCAAAATTTTACATATACACTATAGAATTACTTTCTTTACTAAATCCTAATAAACTATTTTTTCCATCGTCTGAGACTGACGTCATAGACATTCCTAACATAAATATGTAATAACTTTTAATAAAGGGCTTAGTTGTTTATATTATTTCAAGTCTATTTCCTTAGTCACTACAATTTTTGAGTAATTTAAATGTATTAAATGTGTTACAGACGTGACAACTGAGTGGATCATCTTGATAGAGTTCATCAGCCCTTCAAACATTTTGCATCTTTCTTCACTAAATATCTCTGAGCAATCAAACAACAAATATTTTCCTATACTGCATCATTTTATCAAGGTAATAATCGTCTATTTTATATGCGACATTTTACATGGCTTAAGTTTAAACTATCATTTAATTTGGTCTGTCAGGCTTAAATTTAAGATATCATTTAATTTGGTTTGCCCCCCCCCCCCTTAAGTTTAAAATATCATTTTATTTGATCTGTCAGGCTTAAATTTAAAATATCATTTAATTTGGTGTGTCAACCTTAAGTTTAAAATGTCAACCTTAAGTTTAAAATATACATTTTATTCGATCTGTCACATTCAAATTTAAAATTTCATTTGATTTGATTTGATTTGTCACATTTAAGTTTATAATAGAATTTTATTGGGTCGATCACGCTTTATATTTGTTTGGTCTGTTAGGCTTACGTTTAAAATATTGTATTTAGTCTGTCACGCTTAAATTCAAAATAAATCATTTGGTTAGGTTGCAGAAACGGTTGATATTAGCAATTCCACCGGTATAATCTTTGGAAGGTCCATATGTATTTAACATATTAAAGTACATTTATACTATTCTATTTCTGTTGGGTGTGTTAAATATTAGGGGGGGGGTAAATACTCTACTATCTAAGACGGGCTAGTCGACAAGAATATGACATTCAGTTTAAGTCGAGTTCAACTCGACTAAAGGTAAGGATTGCTAGACTATGGAAATTGAGAAAAACGGATATGATGTCACATGGCTCAAAGAGAGCGAGAGAGGAAGGGGCTCAGTTTCTTGGAAGCACTACATGGACATTGTGGACATGTTAATTTAAAATGCGCTGATTAAATAGTGATTATCGGTCTCTCTCTGTCTTATCCCACCCCACTAGTTCTAGATTAGAAACAGAAATCAGGGCGAATAAACGTCCAACTATTTTGGCTTGACTCAGTTTTTTGTGCAAGTATAAATAAGAGTTTTGATTTCAGGCAGCAATAGGCCCGTGCAAGGGGGAACAATCAGCAACCAAGGTATGAATGCAATTTGTGAACTTTAATCTTTCTCTAACAATTGCGACAATATCGTTTATTGCATGTATGACACGCGGTTCATATGCAAAAGTTTGTCTGTCCTGTTTCAGTGTGGTATGTCATATTGAGGTTAAAATATAATGCTCTTCGTTAACGATATTGATTGAATTGATGCATCTTTAGAATAGCTCTTCTTGGGATCTTGTATCAAACAACGACGTTTTGCATTTGAAAGAATGGTACACTCCCGGGAGAATCAAGTCTTCAGACCTTATTTACCATTTCGTTAACAAAGGTTCAGACAGAATAAAAACGAAGAAGACTCATTAAGCTGTCTTGTCACTAAAATCACACCATTTGTGTCTCCGGAGTTCTTCAACTGGTATAAGATTCACGCTTTACACAAGACGTTTTCACCCATTGTAGTCCATTATGTGGCATCAGTGAGCAAAACTGTTTCTTTCTCATAAATCGATATTATCAACATTAGACTCGTTGAGTTTTCTTGAAGTTGAAGCGCGTACAAGTTTAACTAATACTTCTAAGGCCTCTTTCGTATCCCAGTTGATTGTAAGCGACATACTCTGTAATTATCTAGTCGAAAACGTCTTTCTACTGAGCAATTAATTAATGAAGTTTATTAGTGTATAATTCTCTTCCTATGGCCCTTACTGAGATTTCGTTGAGGCTGTACTGCATTCTAAGTAAATGACAACACCAATTACGTTTTGTTTCATAACACCTGTGCCCACTGAAAGTGTCCTGCTCGGCGTTATTTGACATTGTATCCAGTGAAAGGTTTAGGAAAGCCATCACTTGAATAATGATTACGCATTGGTTATTTCTTATTGCAGTATGTTATCTGTATGAAAAGGGCTTGGATGACGATTTAAAATGTCGATGTCGATAAATGCAGAAAAAACTATGAACAACACCGAGAATTGTTTTGTTTTTTCGGAAAAAAGGAAGGAGGCGTAACTAAATGAAAACAACATATACAAGTTTACACAGCGGTATGAACATACTAACAGTGTGAAAAAGTTACGAAAATATAATAGTTATTTATTTGTATTTGGATGCGAGAAAAAGAAATCATTGCTGTGCACGAGCCAGTATGTGTGAAGTTAGTGAATGTATGCTTACGATTTGGCTTTTGGGTGAGACAGTTTGTATCTGGGCGGGGTTTGTGGCAGCGTTTGTCTTTTACCTGACTATACTATTTGGTGTCACTGATGTCCCGACCTGGTTTGTTGTCATGGCGATGATATTGAATGTCGAGCTTGCCTTCGGTACTTAATCGGGGATAACACAGTATTTTCACTTGCTCTCTCTGTCAAGGCAACTTTCTATCTTTGACAATAAACTTCTCATTTATATCCCCCACCTTTGTATCCGGATGTATCGATCTGTATTCGGGCGGAAGATATTTGTTTATGAATTGGGGGTTATTCGGACTCCAACTGTAAGGCTATAGTAGAGAACTCATAAATTTCATTGTATTTTCAAATTCACTTTTGTAATCTGGAACATGTATCAATTTCGAAGTCATTAAGAGTTCAACTGTAAGGTCATAATAGAGCGCACTACATGATATCTATCTATTCAAGTTCACAATTATATTATTCTCTTGGAGCCTATTTTGCACGAAACCGTAATGATGTCTCTTTGGAAGAGTATCTTGTTTCTTATCATTTAAATACTATATTGCTTACCGTGCTGCATTTGTTGGAATACATATGACTTAAATAATCTAAACTGAAGAGTTCGATGAAAAACGCGATAAACGCCATTCCAAAATTACAAAACTATTACTATACAAAGTATTGCATTTTAACACTCAATGACACCCCTACAATCATGTTTTTACATGATATGATACCGACATAATTCCCCTTTGCTTTCAAATAAAATAAGCTTTTAATCGAAGAATACATTTCATATATTCGCCGTTTTATTGTTTACGGTCTCGATCTAAACAAATTGGACCTATCGTGTTTCGTATTCGAACTCTTATTAATAGGTTTCCGAAGTTCTTCAACTATTTTCAATGCTCGTGTGTGTGTTTTCTTACAACGTGTAATACATTTTTATCAATCCATTAGCAATTCCTGCATTGTATTGTTTCACATAAATGTCAGTCATATTTTACATTTCATTTCTTGCTGAACGATTATTAAAAGTATGCATGATTGATTATCGATTATGTTATTTTAACCCCATCAAAACTATTTACCGATATTCGATCATTACAATTTGCAATTTGATATCAGAAATGGCAAGTATAACCCTCCCGTGTCTTAAACTTAATATATTTATTTTTAATTAATTACTTTTGAAATTATTTCTCTTTTCAAATCTCTACTCATAAACAATACATGTGGAATTTCTCAAGACTTTTTTTCGTCTACTTAACCATCGATCAAATGTTGATTCATTTATTTTTAGATATTTAATCTATTATTTGTTCTTTTTACATAATAAGTTTTACCTCTTAAAATCGATATTTCATCGATTTCATATTTTATCTTTCTATTTTGTTTTTATATAAATTATGAGAAAAGTAATTCTTTTGTTTGTATAATGTATTAATAAAAAAAGTTGTTCTTTTGTTTAAGTCATCTTCTTTACTACTACCTCTTTCTAACAGAAAAGACGTTGCTAGTATTTCTTAACTATATCGTAATTTGCATGAACGGTGCTCGGCTGAGCTTCAATCTATTGTCCTCCATGTAAAAAAATTACAGCAGGAACTCGTCTATCTACAACTACTGCCAAAACATTTCTCTTTCTCACCATTTGTGTATAAAACTAAACGAAACATCAATAAGCAAAGTTTCTTTCTTAGAATCATCCGTCTGTGGAACTCAATACCACCAGGCTGTTTCCCAGATCAGCATACCATTGTTTTTTTTCAAGTCAAATGTAAACACATTCGTGTTAAGCTGTCCTCCTAGATGATCAAATTCTGATAAACTTCCACCATCATTACCAATCATCAAGGTGTTGTCTCACCATCAACCTGCCACCTATGACCCCTTATACTCAAGTGGCCTTTGGGTCTTGATAAGTGGTGACCCATTTGTGAAAAGAAAAGTTATGAAACGAAAAACAACTTTTGTAACTAGACTCTCTCTCTATCGTCCTCATTCTTTTTCCTTTGCTGTTTCTAAACGATGCGTCTTGTCAGAATATAACTGCTCCTTGAAAACATCTTTTTATACCTTTTACGTCTCGGTTCAGAAACGGAAATCTTGTTCTTGAATCACCCTTGTTTTGGCCGATTGCGCATACGCGGTGTAATTCAATTTCAGCTTTGCAGACGTTTGCCTCGTAATTATGTCATGTCCAAATGCACAAACTATTCCTTTCCTCTTATTTTGGCGCGTTTAGTCTCCGCCACTGTTTCGATTTTATTGTCCATTTTAAGAATCTTTTAATATATCATTTTACGAATATTCATGAAAGTTATTCCACTCATGAGATGATTCCCTCGTCCTCCTGAGATATACATTTCTCACATTTTGTAATAGTTCTTACCAGTTGTTCTGAAATATCTAGTGCCTTTCACAATTCCACATCGGATATTTATGTTATCTGTTTCGTGATCTACTTTGCTTCTGGTATTGGATTTCCTCTCTGTTCACCTTATTTATTGTTGTTTCTCCATACCTCAGCCATATGACGTTTTTCCTTTCTAATCAATAATACATTTTCTATATTATGTATTTATTTATTGCATGGCAATTTGGAATTTGGAAATATATAGACTAAAATTATTTAGTAATCTCATGTATTTGTCCCTAATTCTAATCTATTCGACTTGTCTATTTCTAATCAAATCGACGCTGGTTAATTTCGAAGTCGATTTTCTAATTCAACTATACACAGTTGATCAGTGCGACATTAACATTTGCGTAAATGTTGCAAACATAGATTAACGAAAGACAAAAATCTAGAAAAACGAAAGTAAGATAAGAGAAAAACAAGACAATACAGAAAACGAAGACAAAGAAAATAAAAAAACATAGACAAGATAAGACAAGAAACGTAGCTACGATAGGACAAAGAACGTAGACAAGATAAGAGAAGTGCCGTAGACAAGATACATGTTACGTTGACAAGGTAACACAATGAACAATACAAGATAAGACTAGAAACATGGACACAATAAGACAAGACACGTAGATAAGATAAGACAATGAACGTAGATAAGATAAGACAATGAACGTAGATAAGATAAGACAATGAACGTAGACAAGATTATATAAAGAAACCTACAAGATAAAACAGGAAACGTAGACAATAGAATATAAACATTAAGACAAGATAAGTCAATGAACGTAGACAAAATAAACAAGAAACTTAGACAAGTTAATTCTAGAAACGTGGACAGGATAAGACAGGAAACGTAGATATAATGAGGTAATGAACGTGAAGGCATGATAAGACAATGAACGTAGACATGATTGAAACGTAGTCAAGTAAAGACAAGGAGCGTAGACAATATAAATCAAGAACGTAGATAAGATAATGAACACAGACAAGCAAATATAACAAACGTAGACAGGATAGCCATGAAATGTAGACAAGTGTAGATAAGAAATGTAGAAAAGATAAGACAATGAACGTAGACAAGATAATACAAGAAACGTTGACAAGATAAGACAAGAAAAGCTGACCAGATAGGCAATGAACGTAAACAAAATATAGAGAGGTTACGTACATAAAGGATAGAGAAAGAACGTAGACAAGAGAAAGAAAATAATGTTGACAAGAAAAACAAATAACGTAGATAGAGAAAACATAGTCACGTAGACTAAAAAAGACGAAAAACGTAGACAAGGGACAGATAGTAAACGTAAATAAAAAAAAGAAAAGAAACTTATAAAAAAGAATTGGAGGAAACGTATACGAGAGAAATACAACCAACGTAGACAAACGAAAATACATAAAGATGTAACTCATTGAAATGTATTTCATGATAGTGTGTCACTTTAATTTTCATACATGCACGATGTGAACTTTTCTTCTTTACGAGGCAATTTTGCCATTATTTTTTGTTAGTTTTTTTAGTTATTTTTTTTTATTATTCGTTGTGTCATTAGCTTTTGTCATTCTTATTGTCATTCTTTATTCTCATTCTATTTTTGTGATCCTTTTTTTCTCATTTTCATGTTCCTTAATCCACACCCCATTTGTATACTTAGGAGTCTACGAAACAAACTATCGTTTATATGTTTGCTTGAATTTATTTATATTTCTTCAGATATTTACAAATTAATTTCAAGGTTAATTTACTAATGTAAAACGCCATAAATTCGACTAATAACAAACGTTATATTTTAGATTGTTATATTAAGGTGCGTGTCTGCGTGAACAGACACATTATATTGAGTCAGTTTACGAAATTATAAAGTATAAAATAAATAAAATAGATAATCGATTATATAAAGAAGTGTCTGTGATTGTCTATCAAACAAAAAGTTAGAAAAGATACACTAACAAACTTTAAATATTCAGATTTAGTATAACCCCGAGCAGTTTATGATTACAATTTACGGTTATTTGTTTGCAATTAAAGTGAGTAAATTATGATTTTGGATCCGGAAATCTAGAAATCAAGGGAAATAATTCGATAAATAGTTTTAAAAAGTTATTTAGGTTATACCACATGAAAACTGAAAATTATAAATCAAGGGTATTAACTCTATAAATAATTTACTTTCCCTGGGATAATTGAAATAAAATATAAAAGAAATGATAAATAAGAATAACACATGACAATATAGGGAACCATGGCAGGGAGCAGGGGTACACCAGAGTAATTATTAATTTTTGGGCAAAAGCAAGTAAAACCCTAAATGTAAATGTCAGCTTTATTTTGATTTTGTCACCATGTAAACAAGAATAACAATATGTTTTCAACTTGAACGGACTTACATTTGATTCACATAGATACAATGGAATTTCAGCATATCTTATATCAGGTTGGCCTCATTTTCGTATTATTTCGGTATCGTTTCGGTATCATTTTCGAATGATTTCAATATCATTTGGGTCTTATTTTTATATCATTTCGGAATTGTTTCGGTATAATTTTCGTATCATTTCGATAGAACTTTGGCCTATATTTTGTATTATTTCGGTATCATTACAGTATCAGTTTCGTATTATTTCGGTATTATTTGAGTTTAATTTTTGTATCATGTCGGTACTGTTTCTGTTTCGTTTCGTATCATTTTGTCTTCATTTCAGTATTATTTTTGTCTGATTTTTGTATCATTTTGGTATCATTTTTTTTATCATTTCAGTACGATTTTTGTCTCATTTTTGTATTGTTTCGGTATTCTTTCGGTATTATTTCGGTATAATTTCGATATAATTTTGGTCTAATTTTCGTATAATTTCAGTATCGTTTTGGTATCATTTTCGTACTATTTAGGTCTGAGTTGCGTATCATTTCAGTATAGTTTCGTTTTTATTTTCGTATCTTTTTGCTATAGTTTTTGTATCATTTTCGTATCATTTCAGAATCATTTTGCTCTCATTTTTCTATCATTTCGTTTCGTTCTTATTTCCATATCATCACGATATCATTTTGATCTTATTTTCGTACTATTTTCGTATCATTTTCGTATCATCACGGTATCATTGAGGTCTCAATTTTTTATCATTTTCGTATCATTTTGGTGTGATTTCCGTACTATTCTGGTACTATTTCCTTAAAATGTTGGTTTTATTGTTTATCATTTTGGTATGATGCTACCCATGTCTATTTGTTGTACAATAGTACAATCTCATATTACAGTGAGTAATAATTTAAAAGATCCCTCATTTTAAGAAATATTTTTAAAATATTTATAACTAAATAGAATTGAAGTTTTTTGGTATATTTTAAACTTTTTCATTAATTTTTCAAACTTAATATTTCTTATTAAAAAATCTGTTCATAAATTATATATGTATTAAGTTCAATATTTAATATTTAAACACATATAAAGATATGTTTAAATAGTTTGCATTTGTTAATTTTATAAAACTACACCCGATAATGTACCTTGCTGCAACTATTCGTACGCACGACATTTTCTTAACACAACATTTCAATTATTTATATCGTTGTATATAAATAATTGTTTTTATTTTTTGATTCAATTGATATATTTTATCTTTTTATGATAAAATTCGATCAAATTTATACGCTAAAAAATCCAGATTCTAAAGAATTATGTACGGCTATATACAAATAGGATACGGGGTATTATATTGGTCATTTGTAGATGTTTTTAATATTTAAATTAAATATATAAAAAACAAAATATTTCGAAATGTAGTAATGTCTTCATAAGCAGAATTCTATATTTCAATTTTTAATATGTATGTCAAAAGAAAAATTTAAAAAAATATATTAGTGCCATAATTAACACATTTATCTCAAATTACCCCTAATATATCAAAATGTATTAGTTTTATAAGATTTCCTTTATATTTAAAAATATAAAGTACATCTTTAGAATCATAATCAGATTTTTCAATTTGAAATGTTCCATAAAATTACTTCAGAATATAGTGTTGTTATTATTATAAAACGTCCCTCATATTTAACTACGCTGACGTGAGGTTGTATTTTAGGTCGTTTTTTTGTTTGGGGACAGCCTGAAGTCAATATAGCTTGACCAATCGTCGCAAAACTTGATCAAAATATCAGTTATAGTTTTAAAATTGATTTATTTGGGGGATATTTGGGTCGAAATCAAGCTAAAGTTTTGACAAAACTGCAAATCACACCTTTAGCAATAACTGGTTAACTTCAATGTATAGACAGGCTACATGATTCATATTGTACCCAATGAAGTTCCTCATCTGATATATCTTAATCTTGCGTTTTGAATATGACAAGTTCGCTCATGGTCAGAATTTTGACGAAATTTCAACTTCCGATCTTTTCAAATTTGATGTACGCATATGATACTTTTTGAGAACACAAATCATAATTGTAAATTTCTGCCTGATCAGATTTAATGTTTTTGAGTATAAATATAGCTCGGGAATACTTCCTACATTATGGAGAAGAAAGACCAAGATAACACATCAGCCCATCATTAGCTGTCAGGCGGAGGTGTGCAGTTTCATAAGGTACCTGTTTCAGTTAAATCTCAAATGGTACAACAAAAAAAATATTTCAAAATACGAGATTAGTTTCCTCAATAGCCGATTTCACACATATTTAAATTTGACATGTTCCAAAACAAAATATTTCATGATATCTTCGTGTCATCATTAGCAAATTTCGCACGAATTTAAATATTAGATTAAACAGAAACATAATGTTTCCATTTGCATGATATATCCCCATTCTTGCAATTTATAATATGTTATACTTTTCATTTAATTCTATCTTCGTTGATTATATGCATTTACATTTAATCACCGCGCTGACAATTATAAATCTCTCGTTTCTCATGTATCTGTCACATTCGGTATTTATCAAGCATTAGAAGGAAGACCAGACGTTGCTTGGGATTGAATTAGGATCAATACTATTTATTTTACACTAGGAACACATCATACCATATTCACTTCCTTTTTACTGCCTCCTCCTCCCGTTTTGTTTCCCCTAATATAGTTGGAAGAATCTTAAATGCCAGACGACTCTCTGACTCATCCATATGGTTGAAATTTCATTAAAATAGGATATACGTATTTGAAGTTTTCAGAGTGGTTCTGTTCCCATGGGTCACTTAAAGGTGGAGAAACATAGAAATTCAAGACAACTTCCATTGTCTTCCCCGAAGAATTTTATACATATGATATAAATGTAATCAAAATAGGATATATTAATACTTGAAACAAGATTCGGTCCTAATAGATTGTATAGTTTAGGAAGGCACTCCGAGTTTCAGCACCACTTCTATTGTTTCCACTAGGAAGTCTTATACATATAGTTTAATTTTCATAAAAATAGGATATTTGAATTTTAAGGGGGTTATGCCCTCATAAATCCCTCCGAAATGCACTTAGAAATTCGTGAACAATTCAATTGTATTCTCTGGTAAATTCTACGTAAGAATACATTTTTAGATTTTATGTAGATTCTCTTACCATTCTCTCTATAAAAAAATACGCAAACATCACACAGCCATTGAGTTTTAGAGATTTAGATTGTTTCCTCTTTCTCAACCATTTATTATAATTGTCTCATGTTGATCTTTTTATATCAGTTTTTACATATATGGAAGACAAAATCTAGTATTTCTTCTTATTACATGCTAATTAGAGTCTCTTGTGCTAGAACGTGATGATGTTGCGCGAGCAGAGTGTATGCGCGTCTTCCAATAAAGCAGAGGAAAATATCTATTGTGAGACGCCAGATACTGCCTCAGCTTCACTCCGCACAACAGCGCTATCTCCAGATACGTACAATCAGGCAGCAAACGCGATAAAGTAAGAGAAGTAAAGCCAATTGATGGACTGATACGGTCACGTCGGCGTCGAGACATCTGGCTTCACAGAGAAATATGCCAATAATACATGCTCTTTATTGCACACAAGCTGGTAGACCGACGCAAGGAACCTCATGAAACGGGGTTGCTGTTAAAATGCGTCCCAATTGTTATACGCCAAGGTAATTATATGCCCATCATTTCTGCTCGCGCCAACACAAATTAAACCGAAGTAATGTATAATCATGTCTATTTACCTTTGCAGTTTAGTACAAACAATATTTTCATATTTTATTAAGGAAACACAAGGATGTGGATTCTTAAGGTTGCTGCATTCGATCTGTGCGTTTATCAACGACGATGCTATTTTGAAGTTAATCCGGATAAACATGCTAATTAAAAAAACATGATACACGAAAAACACCGCATTTATTGACTTAAAAAATCTTTCATTAGTGAACACAACTCGCAAGATGGGCTTATGTTCACGGCTAATTTCACAATCGAGATCACCATTGAATGTCTTGAAAAATGTAAGTCACTTTTTCTTTAATCGTACACCCACTCACATACATACTGACAAACGCACCCATCCATAAATATGTATATATGTGTGTGTATATATAATACACCACAGAAGGATATTTTGTCGTCTTCGACTCATCAGTGTAGTTAGACGTAGCGAGTGTATTCAGGCAGATACAACACCAAAACGGTCGGTCACATACGAATGCGACCAAACATTCAAAATCCCTGTGCCAAAAGGTATCGTCACTGATGGTTGAGGAAAGTCAAGCGTACTGTATGTAGGCTCTCTGTTTACGTATACTTTAGTACGCCTCTCCGAAAATACAAGAGATTTATTCACTTCCGCAGATTATCTCTAATGGGAAACCTTTATTTCCTCTACCAGAGGGCTCAACTTATAGATTGAGTCTAGATACAGGGATTTTGAATGCTTGGTCGCATTCTTATGTGACTGACCGTTCTGGTTTCGAATCTGCCTGAATACACTCACTACGTCTAACTACACTGATGAGTCGAAGACGACAGAACATCTATCTGTGGTTTATTACACACACACACACACCCATATATATATATATATATATATATATATATATATATATATATATATATATTTACGTGTGTCTGAGTGTGTTTGTCTGTATATATGTGAGTTTGTGTAAGATTAAAAAAAACGACTTACATGTTTTCAAGATGTTCAATGATATATATATATATATATATATATATATTCATCTACGGGCAGCTGTTTCGTCGTCTTTCACTCGTCAGTGTAGGTAGACGGTTCGTCACATACGAATCAGACTACGCAGTCTTTTTCTTTCATAATAGGGTTTAGTATTTTCCAATAATTGAAGATTAAGAAGTTTATAATATAGTACTCATTGCTATTTCCGTCTCTCTAAAATTAATCACGCAGTAAGTGCACACTTGTTTGTTCCATATGAAATTGTAGTCGTGAACTGAATATGAAAGAAAACTATAAAAGAAAATGTAGACTTGAATCGTTATTTCTACTTTCCTTCGACGCATTAACATAAACATTTTACGTTCCCTGTTGTTCCAACCTTATTTACATGAATCCGATATAAACATAGACACCGACAAGATATATGTGGACAGCAAAGCTAAAAAAAGTGTAGTAGATTACCATTAAACTGAATATAGACAGTAGAAACCTTTCTAAAATATCGGATAAAGAATGAGAATGGACAGTAATTGTAAAGGTGAACTCAAAAGAAATGATGAAACGAAATAAACAAAAACGATGGAAATCAATTCTACAGGTAAATAAATTGGAAAACCGGATGTCGAAAAAATAATACATGTGCGATCGCGGGAAGGGAAAGAGATCATATCAAGATGTCGGACAGACGAGAACAAAACAGACATTAAAAACAGACGCATAAAATATGATGGAATATTATTAAAAATATATTTAGTGAAAGCTGTTATACAGCTTTATTATCAAAGAAATTAAAATAACATGACAGGTTGTATATTTAATATTGCAGGAAGATGCTAAATATTGAATTAAATATAATGTCTACACATAAATATAGTGTTTCACTTCATCTAATTTTTTCAGTGTGGCGAGACATGCTCGTGCTTCAGGCTGAGAATTAAACCAGGTCGTTTTTGCCACAGTTCAAGTTTCTGTCCACTGCGCCATCAGCATGTTTTATGAAAAGAATAGATTACTGCTTATGTAAATAATATTTTCTGTCGAAGATTCTCTGTTTGTTTTTACAAAGAGCTTTTTATTACCGGCGATCGAACGTATAAGGCTTTTGGTATATATATATATATATATATATATATATATATATATATATATATATATATATATATATATATATATATATTAGTAATCCGAGGCATGGGCAATGTGATATAGGTACCGGAAGATGGAACA
>OY744515.1:160462264-160479764 GCA_963556195.1 Sepiola atlantica | reverse complement strand
CAAGAAAATTGGACAAAATAAAACAAAAATCTACGGACATTTTAAAAGACAAATCGACAAGTATAACAGCTGAATAGAATTAGCGCTCAACGATGTCGAAAAAAGATAAAACGTAATCACTTTTATAAACAAGCAAGACTAAATGGAAATTAGGACACGACGACAACAGATGAATTACAAGTAAAATATCTTCTGGTGGAAAAAACACAGATTTTTAATCGTATTAGAAGTGAAAGAATATAAATCTGATCGATATAAACGCGTAAAACAATATATTGTAATAATATGCTTCATAGTTATATATTTCTCTCTAAAATTCCAATAGTTAAAAGATAGAACGTAAACGATATTAAACCCAATATTACTAATACGATAACGAGTGTATTACCACCTTGGAGCATCTTTTTAAACGATTTTAATATCTCCCTCACTCTGGGGAAGAAAATGCTGAGTTCTCCTTAGAATTAAGGTGTTTCTTTTCCGTAAAAGCAATTGAATACTTTCAGTTATCATTATTGTAATTCAAATAAATATATATGTATAAATAAATAGCATCGTTCATGATGTGATACCATTTCTCCAACTTCCTGGGTTTAACATCTCGCTAGGTCTAACCATATTGATGAGTCGTACAGACGACGAAATCCGTCTCTGTGAATCACTATATATATATATATATATATATATATATATATATATATATATAGGCAACATCTTCTCTCTATATATATGTATATCTAGGCAGCATCTTCGCTTGCAGGCAAGTATTGTTGAATATATGACAACTCATATCTAGATATCCTTTGGTAGATCCTTTCAATAATCCAAATTAGGATCTTAGTTTTGGAGGAAAATTGGCTGATAAATTTGCCATAATTTGCATGTATTAGAAGCCCTATATATAAAACGAAAAGCCCCTAATTAATAGAATTAACTTTAATATCAGTAATAATATTACAAAAGGTTTATAGTTCCAATATGGTTTCGTACTTAGTACATTATTCCCGCCAAAAACCTTCTATAAATACTACACATGGTCTAGATTTGATTAACCTCATTCCCCCGAAAATACGTCATCAAAATGAGGAGGAAGAAAAGGAAAAAAATCAAAAAAACTATAAGACAGTCTCGCTTGACAACGTTGTATTTTAAAACGAAAATTCGCGATAAAAAAATTAAATAAATGAATTTTTCATTTAAAAATTGCACGAGGGTTGATTTTCAAAAATATTTAATACATTCTAATCCGTGCTTCAAAGATGTTAACTTTCTTACTTAAAAAAATAGCGCCAATCTGTGCATGACATCGACCAGACTAAACTTCTAACGTCTTAAAGAACTCGACGTATTTTCGACCTCTCGGGATTAATACCACCATTAAAATGAGAAGGAAGAAAAGGAAAAAAAACAAAAAAACAAAAAAACTATAGGACAGTCTCGCTTGACAAGGTTGTATTTTACAACGAAAATTCGCGATAAAAAATTTAAATAAATGAATTTTTCATTTAAAAATTGCACGATGGTTGATTTTCAAAAATATTTCATATATATATATATATATATATATATATATATATATATATATATATATATATATATATATATATATATATTACAGTTAAGCTGTGTTCATCAACGTTTGTTCCTCTCAGGCGTTTTATATGTAATTTAATAACACAAACTCCATGCTAAAATTTACATTAGTCATAGGATTTAGTTATATTTGGAAATACACATCCATTTTTCTTACTATCTGTCATCTCTCTCTCTTTCTTTGCTATATATATATTTTTCGTGCCCTCACTCTATGTTTATATTAGTACTTCTAAATGTCTTTGTTAATATTTAAAGAAAGAGTAACTCGCATCATTTAAATGACGTACGCATGTCAGTGAACATATATAAATTAGATGGCTAGATAAGTCGCTTTACTACAATATAAGAATAATAAATAACCATAAAACTTCTAAACAACGATAACGACAACGACGACAACGACAATAATAATAATAATAATAATAATAATGATGATGATGATGATGATGATGATGATGATGATGATAATGATGATGATCATGATCATGATCATGATGACGATGATAATAATCATAATAAAAATAATAATAAAAGCAAAAAGGTGGAAAAGCTGATAAATACGACCAGAATCTTCAGCCAGAACATTCAAATGGAATTCGGAATAGAAAAGTGTGCATTGCTAGATATTAAAATAGGAAAGCTAGAGACGACTGAGGACATGGAACTAGCCACCCAAGAGCTGATGAGGGCTGTAGGCGAACAAGACAACTATAAATATTTGGGAGTTTTGGAAGTAGACACAATCATATCAACAGAAATGAAAGAGAAGATTGGAAAAAATATCTGAGAAGAACGAGAAAACTCTTAGAAATACAATTATATAGCAGAAACCTAATCCAAAGGAATAGATACCTGTGCAGTATCACTAATAAAAGACTCTGGACCATTCCTAAGCTGGACTAAAGAAGAACTCGGACACCTTGACCAGAGGACAAGAACATTAATGATCACACACAACACACTACATCCACAAGACGATACAGACATACTCTACATGAAGAGAATCAAAGGGGGAAGAGGACTAGTAAATATAGAAGACTGTGTGGACGACACTAAAAACAGACTGGAGAAATACACAACCCAGAACACAGAAAGGCTGATCGCTGCAGCAAGAGACACCGTCCCAACGAACAGCGCAGGAAGCATTGCAACCGGAGACAAACAGACAAGAAAAGAAAAGTAGGGAAGAAAAACAACTACATGGACGCTGCATAAGACTCACAAGAGAAGAAACCAACGAAAATAGCTGGACATTGCTAAGAAAAGAAAACTTGAACAGAGAAACGGAATCCTTTTTGATGACTGCACATAATAATGCAATTAGGACAAACTATATTAAAGCTACAATAGATAACACCCAGGAAAACAGTAAATTCAGACTGTGTGGACAAATAGATGAAACAGTAAATCATATAACAAGTGAATGTAGCAAACTTGCCCCAAAAGAATACAAGAACAGGCATGGCTGTGTGGGGAGCGCAATCTACTGAAAAGTATACAAATTATTGAATTTCGAATACGCAGACAAATGGTACATAAACCAGAAAAAAGTATTGGAAAACGAAAAACACAAAATCCTCTGGGATATGGATATACAAACATACAAACTTATACAAGCAAAGAGACCTGATGTTATTATCATCGACAAGAAGGAAAGATCGTGTAAAATCGTAGACTTCGCCCTTCCAGCAGACACAGAGTGAAGATCAAAGACGCGGAAAAACGAAGCAAATACACAGAACTAGCCCGAGAACTGAAAAGAATATGGAGCATAGAAAAGTCAGTATACTACCAATAATCATAGGAGCACTAGGAACAATACCAAAAAACCTGAAAATAAGACTGGGAGAAATTGGAATCAAATGGACGATTGAAACCATACAAAAGACGGCAATGATCAAAACAGCTGCCATCTTAAGGAAACTCGTTGAATGCGGAAACCAACCTGCATAAGCTACAAAGGGTAACCAGTGACAAGGAATTTACAACAGGGAGAAAACAAAACCACACTAAGAACACCACAACACAAACCAAGAAACAGAAACTGCAAGAAACATCACTTCACTTCATTACTCCCCCTCCCCCGACAGTAAATTACACCGGCCTCAGCTAACACCACACAACAATGAACCAAAGAAACAGAAATTACTAGTAACACTATAGTCTCTTCACCTTCGCTCCCCCTATCCCCCCCAATTTTTTTGTGTTTTGTTTTAAATGGTGCCGGCCTATTTGTAAAGGGCCGAGGAGGATAAGGAGACCGAGCACAAACTAGACCTCCACAGGAAAATGCTGAGACATTGGGGAGGCTTATTGCCACTCAAATCCCAGAGAAGACCAATTGTCCTTACCAGCGATTCATTAATGGTATGAGGCTGTTGCGATACTGCAAGGTTAGTCGCGGTGGTAAGGGAATACGTTTTTAAAGCAAGTAAGTAATTCTACATCATAGCTTTCAATAACACTAAAAATATAATAAAAATGAGACTTTTAATTAATATTGGTGCGTTAAAAATCACATTATATTAAGCAAACCGATTTAAATATTAGAAAGACTTGGAAAAAATCAGTTGGATTTAATAGTTGGCTATATTTATATCTTTTTATATCTATATGCTTGATTTTATTACGTTTTTTTAGGGGCTTCGGAAATCCATAATTGACAACATTTTTAACGTGAGGCGTAAGGTTTATTGAACATGGACTATATTTATATTTGCAAATATTACTGAATTAGTTAGTTATATTCGATTATTCTTATCATTATTCTTTATCAAAAGAAGAAATATTTGAGATGCTAAATTCAAATGTGTAAGCTAATGTCCCAATGTAAGGGTTTATTTTAGACGAAAGTAACTATTAAATTTAGTGTGCTATTCATAAAATTAGCTTTACTTGGATTAGAATATCTATGTGTTGTTTAGAGGGTAAGTTTAAGTTATTTGAAGAAGTTGTTATTTGTCGCTGAGACCTTTGGGTGGAAATGTTATCAAATGATATGATAGAAGAATTAATGTTTGGAGTAAAATTTTGAGAATTAAGTTAAGATACAGATGGAGAAAGTGCATGTGTTTTAGTATTATATTTTGCGTTAGCCTTGGGAAGGAAATGTATTTAGTGTGCAGGCATATATTACATCTTTGTGCATACAACTATCGTTTAGCGGACAGTTACAGTTGTTAATAGGGGCTAAGACGCAGCTTGGTGCATGAGAAATTGTAATCTTCTTTATTGTAAGTAGTATTTATTTTGGGGGCTATGTTAGGCATTATGGAGTAAGAGAATTTTATAGAATTTTTATTTGAGATAGTGCTATATCTATGTGGATACTTAAAACATACTTATATAATTTAAAACAATTCTATCTGGATATTTGTTTTTAAGTTATTATTATAGAGGGAGAGTATTACACCAAATATTCTTGTTTTCCCAATTTGTCAATACGTCAGTGTGAATGCTGAGGGGGTTTCTGTCTGCGATTATTAAAAGTAAAACATAACATAACAATGTTATAATAATTAGAGGTGTCTTCGCCCGTCCATAGATTATTGTCAAACTGTACAAAATAGTCTCCTAGCTTTTATGATAAGCCTACTTTTCAGATCAGTAACATCAGAGCGATTTAAGTTTAAATAAGTGCTTTATTAAGAATTGGGGATATTTATTTATAATACATCTTTGTTTAGTCTAATTTCCAGATCAGTTAGATCAGAGCGATTTAAGTTTAAATAAGTGCTTTATTAGGAATTGGGGATATTTATTTATAATACATCTTTATTTAGTCTAATTTCCAGATCAGTTAGATCAGAGTGATTTTAAGTTTAAATAAGTGCTTTATTAAGAATTGGGGATATTGATTGGTAATAAATATTTATATAAAAAGTAATGAGATATCAATGTGATGTGTCTTTAAGATTTACAAAACAATTAATTTCTGTACCAGAGGAAAGATAATTATTTATATTATATGTTAAGAATAATTATATCTTGAATTTATTTTACTAATGATTCCTAAATCAGATTTGGAAGGACAAATCCTTTTTTCCTTTAATCTATTTTTTTCTATTTTTTTCTTTTTTTCTTTTTCTTTTCTTCTTTATATTTTATATTTTATTTAAATTAACTTTAGATTTTGAATCATAGCATTTTATTTTTTCCGTTGGACAACTCATTTCATATTCTTCTATCTGCACATGACAATAAATTTATTTATATTCTGATTTCTTACGAACTCTCTGAAGAGATATTATTGTTTTGTTTTGGTAATTTATATTATTATCAACTGATTCTTATTTTAAATTTCTTTCAAATTATTTACATACCTTGGCCTTTGAATTTTACAATATAGTCTCTATAGATAACGTTTCAATATAAACCTTGTATCTGCTTCTTCTACTTGATTGCTGGACGCGTGATATTTGTCTTCCTAACTCTTATTAGAGAGTTTTTTTTGTTTTCAACTTTTATATGCTCAAATTTATGCTAACCAGGAATATAATCTTAGATGCTTTTTTTCCTCTAATGAAATAAGCTTATTTTTACAAAACCATACATTAAGGAAAAAAATGTTTTTTTATAGCTTTTGTTTGAATACTTGATGATTTAATAAATATCTTTTTCATTTTTTTTGTATTTTCATCATTCATTTCTTAGATACGCACATACACCCGCACACACACACACACACACACTATATATATATATATATATATATATATATATATATATATATATATATTTATAAATGTCATCATAGATTTAATTTGAGCTGAACACAATGTATAGTGTTTGGAAACGGACAAGAGGTTTTCAAAATAAATAGAATGAATAGAAAATAGAAAGTCAATGACACTACTCTGAGCAATAAGTCACTTAATAGAAACGAGTTTAAAATCATTGCACAGCAGGAAACACTTCTGTAAGCGGAAACATCTTTGATAATAACATATTTAAATGAAGTACTTTATCTTCAGAACCTTCAGTATTGTCCTCATTGTCACTTATATGGACACAAGACGAGGAGGGGAATATTAAGCCGGCTTGCACACCAGCCAACAGATGTTAACAGTCTTAATAACAGTTGGTGTTGTAGACAAGAAACGCTTGGATGAGTTACATATAAGATAACTCGTGTTTAAAAAAAGTTTCACAGCTCACTTTCGCTGATGGGAAACCCGGATATGCCAACTTTTATAATACTCGCATGTGAATTTATGAACGAATATAACATAGACTATGCAGATGTATCGTTTATGTTATAAACGATCCCTGATAAAATTCGTTTTCTTCTACATTTAATGGTATCTAAATTAAAGGCAAATAACACAACTCATACAATTCCCAAGCATGTGAGCACATTTCAATTCTTTTCAGACTCCTTACAGAAGACTTACATGATTGGACATTTTCTAAATCTAAATTTTCATTAGAGTAATCACTGTCTTAATACATCTTTAATCATATAAGTTTTCCTTTGAATGAATTCAAGTATTTTAGGTGTGTTTTCACTTTACACTTATTCTAGGCTCCGATGGAAGCCACATAGTATTAACCCTTAAATGTTTTTTGTTTCAAGTATGACACATTCCAACAAAAAAGCCTATTTAATATAATACTCAATGGAAATGTATCAAACTGAAACTTGTTTCACATTTGCAACGAGCCTGTTGGCAGGTGTGCGTAGATATTAGTATAGTGTTTCATCAGTATATCGTCTTCATAGGTAATCAGTATCTTCGATATCAAACCAATATGAACTAATATAACAAAAAAGCATTTAAGGTTTAAGCTGTCCTCCGATGCTTATTAGTCAAGTAATAAAATTTTAAAAACACTATATATATTTCTTGGATATGGTTTTAACGAATCAAAATAAGAAAATAATTATTAAATAGAATGGTTGGGAATTCAAAATTTATTTTTTTATTTAGCATAGGAAAACCTTTTTTCTGATATAATGTGATTAATTATATCAGGAATTGCAAAATGTCTAATGGAATCCTAATTTACTACATCTATGTTCTAATGGGGGATTGATACAAGGTATTTCCATAGATTGAGAAATATCTGAGGGAAGGTGCGTTGTAACAATAGCAATTCGGAATTGAAAGACACATCATCGAGGAACAACGAAACAGTAGCGTGACTATGATGTGCACGCCTTTTAGAAGACTTTCACTCGCTGAGAGGATTAACTAATTGGAGAAAATTGACAGAAGAGCTGATAATGTGGGATACAACTATGGAATCAAATTATCATGTGTCAGAGCATCTTATGATAACATCATGAAATTGGAGAAAGTAATACTATTATTTCTATTTATACTATAACTGCTCTTACTACTAATACAGCAACTACTATTAATACTACTACTAATAATCTAATCCAAATATAATATTATTTGTAATAGCTATTACTATGTAGATACAGCCGGTGTTGTCACAAAAGCAGGCTAATAAAATATAGTTTAACATTGGAATGTATTCCCAAAGCGCATTTTGAATTCAAACCTGAATATGTTTTTACATGTTGTGAGTTAGTAGTTACCCTGAAAATGAACATTTAGTTGTTCAGAATGAGTTGGGTTGTGAGAAAGTTATGTGCTAAGAAACTACAGTCCTTTAAGAAAAGAAAGAACATTATAACAAAAGTAAATTCTTTTTTGTGTTTTGAATTTTCCTTTGTGAACAAACCTGCGGTAAAAATACTTTGGTAGATGTTAAGGACATTCACCAACAACAAACACAAGTGCTGATTGTCAGTTTTATGTAACCTGGCATCCCCAGCGAAAACAACATATAATTATTAGAATAAACCTCACGTATAACAATTTGAGAAAATTAGAGACTTCGTATGTGGGCGTCTACAAAAAAAGATAGAGACATCATGGTACAATAATACAATAACACAGTTCGATTTCGATATAATGTTATTATAGGGAGATTTAAGCATCTGGGTGATATAGCACATGCTTAACTTTTTTTCGGGCTTGTGGAGCTCACTATGTAGTATGTATTGTTTTAGGTCTTATTTGAACTGAATAAAATATCCTAAGCATGCACGCCGCCATTGTGATACAGAAGATGTAATTTGCATGCACGGACACATCATCCTAAGAAACCTGCACAGAAGGAAATGAAACACGACAATCAGTCTAAAAAAGCTAGTTAAAGAAACGATGATTTTCTTCAAGCTCTGCCCTGCTAGATGGGGAAAAACAATCCCGTACATCATGGCGATAACTGTTCTGAATTATACTAAATCTATGCACTAAATTGGGTCGTTGAAATAGAAAAACGTTGACTGACCAGAAAAAACAAAACAAAAGTAATCAATCAAAAAGACAATATAGATGATGGTTGATGATGAAGATGAAGATGATGATACAGTTTTATCTGGAAACATTTTACATGTGAGAACATATGCTTGCATCATCCTACCGCTCCGGAAAATACTTAATTCCTGACGCAATCCTCTACATGTATAACTCATATATGTCGTAAGCTGCCATACCCCGTGACTTGTCGCTCAAAACACTCTCTACTGCATACACGGAGTAAAAATTCAACTTCTTAATTTAGTGGAGGATGATGTCTCCCTTTCTCTACACTTCCTTTCTCACAGAAGAGACATTGCTAGTCTTTCTATACCTTATCGCTGTTTGCATAGTTAGTGCCCGACTGAGCCCAAACCACAGGTTCCTCCTTTAAAATATGCCCAACAAAAATTCGTTTAGCTACAACTACTGTACAGAATAATAATTTCTTCCTCTGTGTACCAGAAACTAAAAGAAACATTCATGAACAAATTTTATTTCAAATAACTTCCTATCTGTCAAAAATAATATCAAGGTGTTGCTTTCCAGCAAACTACAACATGTTCTTCTTCAAAGTCAATGATAAATTCTTGTGGAGTCGTACTTTTAAATAATAAAATTCTGCTTATTTCATCAATAATTACCTATCCACTTAATATGTTGTCTATCGTCCAACTGATAAACTTATTAACCCTTATCCTCGAGTTGTATTTAGGCCTCATATGCAGTCGGTTATTAGTATGAAAACACTATGGTAAGATAGCTAACAAATGTTTCAATCTCTTGAAATTAACAGTGTAACTTTTTGTTATGTGCACAAGTTCGTATTTATCTGCTAAAATATCTTATCCACAAACTAAAAATCGGACATGACCAAATCGTAGGCATTTTGGTAATTATTTCTAATAGTCACGTGATATGTCTTTATTAGCGATATATCTTATTTTGAAACATTTTTCAACAATTTTCATAGTATTCACATCATATTCTTTTGCAACAATATGTTTATATTTCAAATAGATATTACTTCATAATTCATCAACACGCACTATTCCGTTCTTAATAAGGTAGTCTTTCAAGATGGAACTATGTTGTTGCCTTAACTATGGCTTATGATATGTGCAATACCTTTTGAGGATTTATCTTTTAACACCTAAACGATTAGATCTTTCTGTTCTTCCTCTGTGTACTTAAAATCAAACGGAATTTCCATGGACAGAGTTGTTTTCTTCCCATTTACGGGACACGTGACTGAGGAACCGTCGACAACAACATGCTGATTATCAAATAAAATGTCAAAAGTTTTTAGCCGCCTTTTTAAGTAATTATTCTTTGTCCAACGCATTCATCGTTTTCAATCCTCTCATAGCATTGTGTATCATCCAACTTACAATCTCGCTGACTATCATCCTTAAATAGCTTTTGGCCTTAGGAGGTGGTGACTTACTAGTATAAACACACAGAAAAAGAATAACATTTTAAATTATAAAATTCTGAATTATATAGTATTTACTTGAGGGAATATGAGAGTAAGGTGAATAATCATCTGGGAAATATAAACTTGAATGGAGTTATTTTTAATATGACTCCTTTTACTTCATTTTGTTTTTTCTTTTCTTTTATAATTTCTACATATTGTGTATTAGTAAAAAAAATCCGTATTTCGATAAGCTCTGAGGTCTGACATTAACCTCAGATATAAAATGGGAGACGCATGTTTAATCCGTTGCTGAGGTCAGTGAAATTAATAGAAGTACCTGGCACCAGATGATATTCATCTACCTATCTAAGAGTTAAGTAGTCCAAAGATGAAATACTTCTGCCACATCTAGACAGGTACTGTTCAAACTTAATACTGATTTAATTATTGGATATCTAAGACAAAAGTTTGGCGATCACTTCGTTTCTTTTTATCGTAGAGACTCGCTTCTTGACCTTTGTGACAGTCAATGACTTCGCACCTTATATTCCTTTCGACCCTGAACATTTATGTTAATATGGAAATGTTGACGGCATTTCAACTTCCGATTTCTCTAAAATTGATGTATAGATCTAATGCTCTTTGATAACAGTAGTAAATATTTATATTTTCAGACTGCTCAGATAAATAGATTTTGAGTTATCACGGTTTTCATGGAATAATACTATAAATAATTCATATAATATCGAAAAGTAAAGCCCATCCTTATGTTGTCAGACTGAGGTATGCATTCTCACCACGACTGACTATGTTATTGCGTTATAATGAAAAATTTGAAAAACTGAACATATATTCTTCCATCTTGCTATTTATACTGAATTAAAGTTAAATTCATTAATATGTAGGACAGATTGTAATAAACACTTGCTAGTCTAATATATTAATCTTTAATTAACTTTATTGAGTACTACTGTTAGAAACTTTATCTTTAGTCGTGACTCTTTCGTATTCATAGCATCTATTGTTCTATAAAGAATACATGCGATTTTGTACACAGAGTGTTTTTTTATAGAATGCAGCTTCTTGTAGACAGACTATAAAAATCTTATAATAAAACAAAATTATACTATACAATGTAACTCTCTTATATACAATTCACACTATACTAAACGAAGAACACATACATATTTATACACGTAAGAACTAAAGAATACCGAATCAGTATACATTGGAGTGACAAAAGACACTTAGAAAAAGACGCTCTACAAACAAAAGCTTATTTAATGAAAGAAAATACAAACACGATGCAACACTGTTCAGGTTCATATGACGCCTGAAGTATTTAAAACAAAACATACCATAAAGCAAATATATAAATATTTTTGAACAAATAACATTTTTTTAAATTTGCAAAATATTCACACAATTTAACAAATACCCCCAAAATTCCAATAATTTACTAAGATAAAAATAACCACCAAAATAAACGAACAGAATGAACGATCAAAAACGGATGTTCTACTTGAGAAAATATACCGGTAAATGTCTATTTTAAAATTGTACATTTATTTTAAGAAAATTAAAGAAATGGAAATAATAAACATATTACAATAGTTCATTATAAACGGAAAGGCAATATCATCACAGGTAGTAATATTATCGAAACTGTAACCGCAAAGAGAAAAAGGGAGATATAGCGAGTAGGATGAACAAATTTCCCACTTTGTCATTTTATTTTTATATAATTACACTTGCTTTGCAAATTCACATTTTAACATATTTACATAATTTAATCGAATCCAAGATGAATGTGCAACCAAACGGGCCATGTGTTTCTTATATATATAGTAGTAAGTTATGAAAATATATTTATGACAACTAAGATCGACAGAGGCTTCCGCGTTTCATCCCCGTAGGGAATCGTCAGGCTAAAATGCACGAGTTTTGTATTGCCTGGCGTTTTTATATATGCACGTGGTGTTTAGTCTAGCTAGTTAACTAATCAGATTCTTTGTTATTCCCTCCCACAAGTTAATTTCTCCTATGCTTCTCACAGACAAAGATTAGGTTTATTTTACTTCCTATTTAAGTGTTTTATTTTCTATAGGGTGGCCCATCCATGTTTCTTTGTTGTGTCGAAATAATAGGTGACGACAAGGCGCTGACAAGAACGAAATAATGAGTGCAAAGACAAGAAATACCTAATTGCCTTGAAAAAAAAACAAGGCTATAGAGTAGTACTTATACAAAAGACTTAGACTAGCAACATCACGTTTGCAAAAGTGTGGGTGCAGTGAAGAAGAAATGGCGGGGGTGAATCAAATTACAGATACGTTTCTGCACCTTATCAAGACCCCTCAAATGGGACGGAGATTCATCAGTCCATATATGAATACTACATTTCTACTAAACATCCAAAACAACACTCTTACAAGAAATTCATAATCATTTGAAAATAAAGGCGGTTCTGTTTTCATAGATGGACATTCATTGATATATATATATATATATATATATATGTATATACATATATAATTTTGACGTGTTTTTGGACGGCGTCCACCCTGACTCTACGCTTTCATCTCAACATAAGACTCTTTACCTTTTGGTCTTTATTTTGTTTTATTTTATGTAAAATTTTCAAAGTTAAATGTTGCCGATACAATAACATTGTCGGGTTTTCTCTATCCTTTGATGAAAAGAGTTTATCTTTGAAAATCTATGGATTAAAGATATTAAGCTCCTTGCTTTGAACTTTTGATGTTCGAATTAATATTTTACTTTTACAATTTGTTATTCTCATTTTTCATTTCTAGTATATATATGTATATATATAATAACATTCAATTATTTTCAAATACTTTACCTACGTTCGACGTTGTTCTAAAGCTCTCATCAGTACAGAGAAGCAACAATCTCAGACGGTCAACTGGTGCGAACTCTGTTCACAGAGACAGCTTCAATCTTTAAGCGTTCGCCCAGTCCCACTAGGCCATAAGGGATTGTCACGTAATAACAGAGAAATTAAGTGATGTTTACACTGAAAGCGGCATGCATATACATCTAAACGTTCCATAGTACTCAACGACAGAGTCGGATCATGCACTGAGGCTTTTAGGTGAATATTTATTTTTTAATCTATCTGACAATACTCGACTTTCAATTTTCCTTTAAATGGGCTTATAATAATATTACATTATTTTTTTAATATTTTACCTATGACGTCGTTTCAAGTATATGACTCTCATCAGTGCAGGTATATATATATATATATATATATATATATATATATATATATATATATATATATATATATATATATATATATATATATACTTGTGTCTGCGCACGTCTAGGTGTTCATGTGTGTATCATATTAATGCGTGTACTGTCAATATTAAAGTGCTTTCCGATGTTGGCAAATACGACATTGTGCGTTACTCATTGGAGCTCACTGACGTCCAAATATCACGGACCATTTATTTGTCGTCCGCCAGCCTAAATTAGCCACTCATTTCCTGTACGTTCTTGGTCACACATCAGCAATACATATATATTAAAAGAAGAGGGGGAGAGAACTTTGTAAGAAATGTACACCAATAAGAAAGAGAAGATAGAAAGAGTTGGTAGATTGCTCAAATTGGTAGTCACGCCGTTCTATAAACAATCAATTATGGCAACTGGATGAAAAATTTAAAAAATACAAAAATACAAATAATCAATGTTTAGAGTTCAGTTATATATTTTTTCTTCATGAAATAGGATCTATGTTTTTTTATAAAATTCAAATTATGCTGCGCTATCTTTGTAAATATATATTTTAATTTAATTAGAATGAACATAATAACAATTAAAAATATATCTAATATATAAAGTGAAGCGAGTCAGTTGCTCAAATTATTGTGACTATTGTCTTTCTTTGTGTTGTTACGCCAGTATTTTGCGGAACGTTGGTCCATGTTTTTAACAAAAAAATATTTCGATTTAATTTATCTGAAGCTAACTTCTATTTCCGTCGGGCAAAATTAGTTTCAACAGGTGTTGGTGCTTATACGGATCAGTCTTGATGCCTGCCGATATTAGCTCAGTAAAATGCCGTAACGATCCATAACAACGAACGGCGACAAAACAAAATTACACTCGTTTTCCTCAAACTAAACACAAAATAAATAATTTGGATAAAAGAAAAATAAATGAAAATAAAAAGACTCCCGAGCAAAACCGGATAATGATAATTTGGAACTTATAAAATAACTATTATGTAACCAACCAAAGCTGCTGACTTTTAGTATGTTCAGAAGAATTCCTCTGTTTTTTTTATTGATGTTGCTATTCAATTCTGAATGAAACTTTTCGTGTTAAGATTTTACATCCAAAAGTTGCCACTATATTCTTCTGTGATTAGATTTACTTCAATTGTTAGTTTATTATGTTTTTAAAATACAAAAATATGGAAAGGATACAGATTTGTGCTATTGTGGTATGAATTCAAAGTTCGTCACGAAGTAACTCGCAACATTCGCTTTAGGCACTATACTTCTTTCATCCATCTTGTCAAGGAAATAATAAATTTAAGGTTAAGAAGGGAACGGGCGCCCATCTGTCATTGACAACGATGACTTGAATGTGTCGGAATTTACTAGAATTTGAGATTTTATCAGTCTGACTACTTACACAAAATTACAATGCATGAGCTCACATTAAACGTTTACGCAAATAGCAGCTGATCAGTGTGTTAGACATCTGTTGCAGAACTCCCATGTGCACTTTCATAAACAGTCAACAGAGACTAACGACTAAATAGATCATAACTGACACGCGACTAGTTGTTATGCTGCCATGCAATATAAGTTGTTATGCTTATATAACTAGTTGTTATGCTTCCATGCAATATAAGTTGTTATGCTTTAAAAGTTTTTATGCTTATATAACTAGTTGTTATTCTTCCATGCAATAAAAGTGGTTATGCTTTAAAAGTTTTTATGCTTATATAACTTATTGGTATGCTTCCATGCAATAAAAGATCGCCATCGGCAAGTCAATGATGCTGGAGTTAAACATACATTTAGGCCAACGAACCACGCACGGCAGAGGTCCGTTGAAGAAATATATACTTAATGTCGTCATGCTAAGCGCCTCCTATACATCTTTATGACCGCCTAGCAAAACACTACAACGAACAGCAATAATCACCATAAGAAAAATCACATTGCAAACGGACACCAAACGACTTGCTGAATCTCCACGTCAAAGTAAAATACTTTATTTCCCGCTAACAGATTTGCGGAATCATTGATTTCAACCAAACTCACTGTTAGAGGTATAATATATACGTTTCTGCAATACCCGCGAACAACAAGAACAGCAACAGCTAGTAACATCAACTAAGAAAGCATACAAGCATACACAACAAGCAGCTTATTTGACCAAACGAGTAAGTAGCTCTAAGAATTCCTACTTTTGCTGATAACGCACAGATATGAGAAAACCGTTAGAGGTAATTTTCACAGACACACACACACGAGCACCCCCTCTAACGGTTGTTTCTCATAATAAAAGTGTTTCTTACGTTTACAACTGTTGTTCATCGTGTTTTATTTGTTGTTTGATCATTTTGAATTTTACTTATAATTTTGTTGTCGTGTATTTTCATAAGGTCCACGACAACGGCATTCGTCGAAGCAGATTCATTAGCACAGCTATTAAAGTTTTTTGGAAAAGTTATACGTAAATTATCAGAGGTTTTGGACCACCTCAATCAATTCTCGAAATCGGAGAATCTCGGAAAATCGGTGTCATACAAATCCAAAAATAGTAAATCATTGGATTCTGTAGCGGACAGAAACACGCCTTATTTCCCGATGATATTTGTCACCTACGACGAAAAGTGATCCCTTTATAATAATCGGCGACAGCCAGCTTACTCTGGGTCAAAGTAGAGCGACTATACGTTTCTCTAACTCGAGAAATATCTACAGACAGCGATGTTGACTGATAGGTGGAACACATATGGATTAATAGATGGCAGCTTTTTTAATCCCGGGAAAATGCGGAAAATTCTTTCAACAAATCTATGTAGTGTATATATCTAGCATTTATCAAGACAAAATAACAACAATTCTGCTGCAAAACAAGTCAAGAGCACACTTTAAATATCTTGCTCACTCACTGTATTCACTGGAACCATCGTTCACCGACTGCCATTTCTTAACCAACTTATTGCGTGATGTGAATCCTATACATGAACACCGCTGGAAAATTCTATTGGAGTTTGTCAAGTTTTTGAGGTCATACTGTTATGCAGTATATAAACGTGTGTGTGTTGGTTGTGAGAGATGTCTATCTTGATGAATAAATTTGCGTTGAAACGGATTTGGAACCATTTGAATTAAGGAAACACAAACGATATTATTTAGTAATCAACTTAATAATAGGTGCAACTTTACTATATTATTTTGTAACGTAAGTATTTGAAGAAGTTAAACGATCGAAGTCTCTTTGTTAAGAATATTTGCAACGCCGTCAGTGAAATATTGGCTATAAAGAAATGAATGTGAGGCCAGTTTTCATCAGTAGATATATCAAATTTTACGAAATTGAGGGAAGAGACGAACATACTAATGCACAATGCATTAACACGGTTCATATTAGAATTTTATTGAAACATTATAGAGTAAAAACAAATTACGAAAATATAGGATGGCGGCTAACATAACAATTAAGTAGTTTAGACTGTGAAAAGTAAGACAGTTTCAAAACATATGAGATCGCAAAGGAAGTGTGTGGGTGGAAGGGGTTGAGTCACCCTAAAGGTCAGAGGTGACCTACATACGGAAGTCGAGGAAACCACGGAACTTCCGGCTAAGGGGGTCAAAGTCTCTTTCTAGCTGACAACTGAAGCAAGCGGAAGCCTGTCGCTGCTCTGGAACCCCAGCAGAGGGGAGGGCGGTTGCGTAGAATGTTGTTAAGTGTAACAGGGGAGGCGAATTATCTGTCTATCTCTCTGTTTATCTTTCGCTCTCTCTCTCTCTCTCTCTTCCTGTCGCGAATCAAAATCAATGTGTTTTCTGTTTTGGTTTTAAATACATCTTGCTAGAAACACAAACAGCAAGTGACGGTTTGTTTTGTATCGATAAACGAAGGGGTGGCCTGACTCACATCGTTGATG
>OY744515.1:160407264-160457264 GCA_963556195.1 Sepiola atlantica | reverse complement strand
GTTGGGCGGTTGGTTGGTTGGGTACCTGGAATTGTTGACCTTTTCTTTTTTAAATACTTCGACTACCTTCCCTGCCCCCTACATACCATCCTTGGTGAATCTTACAATATCCCCCTCTCTATCTCTATTTGCTCTCTTTCCCCTTTTCTGCATTGCTTTCCTTTATAAATCGTGCAATCCCACCTTCTCTAAAATTATATATTAAATATGTTTCCACTCTCCTCATCCTCCATTGACGTCTTAAATAACTCATTTCCTCCTTTTTCAAGATATGTATAAGATATGTTGTCGCTCTCTCTATATGTATATTGAATTGTGAGCGTTAATTTCTCTTTTCTCACTTTCAAAAATGTAATCGCCTCATTTGGATGCTAGACAATGCCGGAGAATCGAAATAAAGTATTGCACCGGCGATTATATTATTCCGTGTTACTTAATTTTATTTTATTCTTGCTCTGTTTATTACATTAGGCTCTCATACCCACATTTCCTTTCTGGAATTTATTTCACTATGCCACTACAATATATATATATATTATATACATATATTATATATATATATATATTATATACATATATTATATATATATATATATATATATTATATACATATATTATATATATATATTATATACATATATTATATATATATATATTATATACATATATTATATAATTCCTTTCCATTCTTCTTCATATATATATATATATATATATATATATATATATATATAGAGAGAGAGAGAGAGAGAGAGAGAGAGAATGAGAGCGAGAGAGAGCGAGAGAGAGAGATAGAGAGAGACGGCTTATACATGAATATCATCCTTATATAAATTCGGCTAGCTTTTTCCTACATATAATACGATCCCAAAAATGACATTATCTATCCCAGGTTACATAAACCTTCAAACAATCAAACATTCCTAAACTACTATAGCAACAACATTGTCAGTCGAAAATATCCAATATATATAGGGCTATCAACTATATCAAACGCATTTTTTTCATTTCACCACAATTATATCTACCACATTAATAAATTAACACCTCACTATTACCAGAACGACGACCCTATAAAAGTTATTAAATCAATCATAAAAAGGCAAACAACAACTATTTAGATATTAAAAAAACACACAAGTCTGCTTTTCTATAGTCTTTACTCATGGCCAGCTAAATATAAACGTACACGTTTTCTTACTATGAGTTTTTACAAATCTGAGATTACACCCTACAAATAATTCCCTTTTTTAGGAACCACTCATTAATGCTAAATGACAACCACTTAATTAAATCACCCACATGGAACAACACAACATGCTCACTAGACCTGCAACAAACCTAGATGTCTAATTTGTCAGCATTTGATAAGAGAGTCTCCTTTACAGTTCCAAATACACGCATACTATTACACCAGCGCACTTTTCTGTGATAGTCCTAATGCAATATATCACACTTTTTCTACCGAATGTCCAAATAGTGGATACATAGGCGAGACAACATTAACCTTCATATATAGATTTTACAATCACAAACTAGTTCTCAGACAAAATACACTAGACTCCCAACCGTCGAATATTACAACTATACACTATATACTATTACAGGTATTTTAATAGATATCACATATGCACGCACAGAAAGAAACAGCATGGGTTATACAACTGAATACACACAAAACTAGTCTGAACTTCGATGTGGAAGTCTTGAATATGCATAAATATTTTACAGATTGAAAAGAATCTTAGTTTACGAATGATAATGTATTTACTGAAGGAATCAGTTGCCATTTAAAAATTATTCACGACAAGCTGCCAGCGCACACGTACTTTTTTTTTTAAAGATTACGGTGTTCTGTGCCAATCGGTAATGAGATTTTGCGTGAACTGACTTTCATGTTAAGACAAAGAATGAGGAACGCTGCAACAAGTTACATATCTCAGTTTCTCTCAACAATTTCAATGTCATTTATTTTTTTTATCATTTTTAAAAAAGAGCGGAGGGCCGCTCGAAATATTAAAAAAATAATAACAACTAAAAGTGTACATGCTTTTATATCTTTCATAAGGCTATTTTTGATGTGTTAAATTTGAAAAAAAGTCATTATTTTACCCAAAGCACGGATATATAAACTAGCGGGTCGTGTTCCGGCGTTGCCCATAAAAGTAGAGTAACTCCTTGTAGTACGAAAAGTATGACATTTTTTAAATTGTATAACCTTATGTGATTGACTGAAATAACTAATTTCTATTAAGTATAGAGAATAAAATGTAAATATGAGTAAAACTTAATTTCGTAAGTGTATTATTATACTAAATATGAGTTAATCAACGTTTGTTTCCCTAAGGGTTTTTCCTAATAGGGGATCGATTTTATTTTAATGTATAATATAACAAAAGTATGAAATGGCTTACTGATATACGAATAAAGCGAAATGCCCTTTGGATACAATTCAATGCAAATCTAAAATATTTGAATTTTTAAATCGGATGTTGTTCCTATATTACACCTCCTAAACACTTTTAAAATACTTCATAGAAAGTGGCCTTTAAGGAATATTTATTTATTGAGGTTTAATACTTTTTTTATTTCACAAAAAATCGAATGTATCTAGAGGGAGAGAGAGAGGGAGATATATAGATGGGGAGTTTATCTGTTCGGTGAATTGCAGCTACTGACGCTCTTTCTCTCTATTTCTGTATTAGTATACATGCCTAACTATATAAAATGTTTAGTTATTTCATGTTAATCATTTTTACTAAAGAGCTCAGTTGAGTACTTAGAATGGAAATAACTATAGAGTAGAGAAAGACTAGCAACGTCTTTTCTGTCATAAAGGGTATGTGAACAGCGTAACAGATCATATCGCACTAGATTACAGAGTGTATTTTGCACTCTGTCAAGGCAAAAAAGGATGCTCTGGGTGGCACCTCCCCAGATGTTGAAATATTATGTTTCAATCCTTGTGCCATACATGCATGAAAGTTCATAATCATATGTTGTTAGATGATTGTTCTTCTACGGACCCTTGTTGTGATTTTTCCGGACTGAGGGAAAGACGCCTACAAATAAGCTCTTATATACCTCGGAAAAAAGACCGAGTCAATAAAAACCTGTTGGAAGACAGAAAGGATTTATTCACCTTGATCATCGTTCCAAATCACTAACCACTGGGGTGCGAGGAGACAGAGACAGATCGATAACCACTGTGTAATCATATCTTATTAGAGCTTTTTAAAATTACATTTCCACACGTGTACTGCCACCAGCGAACTGCCAATTTTATCGCTCACTCTCCTTCTGACAATGTGAGGTCACAACCCTTCTAAACAATCCCCACAGCTCTAGTAATCTTAATGTCAAGTTTCGTAAGTTTACCGCGACTAAACATTCTTTCCCTGTTATTCTCGACTAACCGTTCCATATACTAGTGGGTTATATTTATCAATAATTAACAGCAACATTACTCCACCTAAGAACGTGTCCAACGTTTATATAGATTACACCTGGATTCAGGTACATTCCGGATTTGTAGAATGGCTCAACCATTTTTGCTTTTACCATAGTTACAGATGGAATACGACTGAGTTCTCATTTTGCCTTTTTCATTCACTTTCATGTGGAATCTGTCTTCAGTTACGTCGTCATTAGCCCTTGATAATTTTCACCTTATACAATCATTTCCTAATTAGCCACTAAATGAGAGCTTTACTTCACACAATTGCAACTTTTTACAACCCATCAATTGCGACTGTTTTCACTCTTGAAATCAATTTGCTGTTAAGTATTATAAATGTATAATGTCGTTTGTTTTTAAATTATTTAAAATATAAACATAATACGTATTCTACCTCTTCATGTTGCATGCCAGCTGGACCTGTGCAGCCGGCTTCCTCCGAAAAAAGAAAGTTTCTAGGGAATATCAAATTCACAAGCATCCCCTAATCGCATGTGTATTTCGATCGGGCGAGATAATTTTAAACGATGCTCGTTTTTGCATTTTTTTTTTGCAGAGAGGTTTTGCCGCCCTTGAACATAAAGCGCCTGGTATTCCCAAATTGTCACCCATCTGCTACTGACTAAGCTCAACGTCACTTAAGTTCAGTGATAGAACGAGTACCGGTGTGTTATGTGATTACGGCGTATGGTACACGAATCATTGTATACGATTAATTGAATAAAAATTGCGGATTCATACTTTTTCAACAGTAATAATGCGTCATCAATGGGTCGCTGCGGATTTGAACTTAACTAAGCTTATTAGATAGTTCATGACGGTATGTAAAGAACGCACCCACCAAACCACTGACAAATTAATGTGTTCAAACATGTCACAATATTATATACCAGTCATAGCGCAGGTACTCTAGCTAGCACTTACTATTTCTCTAGTGTAAATATATATTTTAAACCGTTATTCTTTTAGATATGTAAAGCGTTTTTGTTTGTATGAGAATATAACACATGCTTAATGGTCCCCAGACGTAAACTTGGCTCTATTGACCCTTATCCTACACGCAACATTGAACAAGTATTTAATAAAGGCTGTGTATATAAAATGATAAGCATATGTCATGAATAAACGTGGATGTTGTAGGAATGAGGAGAAGAAAGTGAGATGTGTCATTGTAAAAATCATAAATTGAAAGATTTACAGGAAAATCAATAACAAAGTACTTTACGACTGGCGAAGCTAGACAGTTGAGTAGTTTTCTCATTGACTGTTTCAAGAGGTCTCAAATAATGAGTCCCACGCTAAAACACTTGAATTCCTATCTGCATCACAATGTCAACACAGTAATCATTAAATCGTCGTTTATTTACATAAGGGATATTCAATTTTTAGTATACACTATTTTCTTGTAATAACACTATAAACACCACCACCACAATCATCATCATCAACAACAACAACAACAATAATAATAATAATAACAATAACAATAATAATAATCCGATCTTCTTGTGTAAGATAATGAAGAGTGGCAAAAATGAATCGTGGACGAGTCCATTGTGGGTGGGACGTCGAGAAAGAAATAAAGGCGACTTGATAACTGTTAAAAAGAAAAAGGTTCGGCAGTGCAAAAAGAACTTGAACAACGACGGTTTCAAAAACGCGAAGAGCCGAAACGCTTGGTGATCGGACTATCGATGTACCGGAAGAATGCGAGTTTTGTGTCCGCTGACTAAAAATGCGGAATGAAGGAATCCCCTGACTTGTACTTCACCAAAGCGCTTGTAGAACAATTGCTTCAGTTCACACTCGGATAGACAATGCAGAGCAAATTACTTTCCAATCAAATGTATATACGAACGAGTTTCTAGCGTAAACCAAGTCTGTGACCTCAGCAAGAAAAAGACTTTCATGAGACAAAAAGTATGTCAAAAGATTGTTTAATATGTGTGCGTAGCCGGCGTAAACCATCCGGTAATGGCAAATAAAGAAAACCAAAGTTTTTCATATACGTTCCGTTCGTTGTCATTCTTGTTGGACCTTAACGGGTACCCTGAAAGAATGGGTAATGCAACACTTGCTTGCATGAGTTTATCTGAGGTGCAAACAGATACACTCATACAAGCAAGGAGCACGGAGTTATAATACTTAACAAGAAAGAAAACTCTTGCTAAATCGTAGATTTTGCCGTGTCAGCCAACCACAGGGTGAAGACCACGGAAACAGAAAAAAGAAGCAAATACACTGAAGTCGCTAGAGAATTGAAAGGGATATGGAGTATGAAGAAAGTAAATATAATACCAATAATCGTAGGAGATAAAGACTGGTAGAAATTGGAATCTAAGGGAAGACTGAGACCATACAACTCCCAGTAATGATAAAAACAGACGAAGTCTTACGGAAACTCTTCGAATTCGGAAACCTTCCAACATAAGCTACGGAGACTAACCAGTCACGTGCAAGGTGCAAAAGGACGAAAACAAAATCACATAAAGAACACCAAAATAACCTAAGGAACAGAAACTGCAAGAAATGATATAAAGTATCCCCACCTCCCCCGTCCCCAAAAAGGCACCAGTCCCGGCTGATATCACACACATCAGAGTGAAGGGTCAAGGAGGATAGAAAGACCGAAGAGAGAGATCACTAACCAGACCTCCGCTTGAAGAGTGCGGAGAGCAGAAGCACATTGGGGAGACTTATTACCGTCCAAATCCCAGAGAAAACTAATGGTCGTTGCTACCGAGAAATCGATAATAAACGTCTGCTGTGATAACGCAAATTCATTTGCTGTAGTTATCGAAAGAGGTGGAGAGCAACGGAAATCTTGGGAGACTGGTTGTCACTCAGAGACCAGGGAACACCACTAGTGATTATCAGTGAGAACTCGCAGTTAGTAAACATAATAATAATAATAATAATAATAATAATAATAATAATAAGACGTCCAATAGAAGGGTCCGAAAATACTTGGACCTTGAATAAAGAACACCACAATAACCTAAGAAATAATAATAATAATAATCATAATAATAATAATAATAATAATACTAATAATAATAATACCAACTTATTACAACCCAAATTCCACATAATACCAATGCAATCGTCATTTCCAGCGAATGGTAAGCAGCTGTTGCGATAATGTAAACTCATTTTCAATAGTTATCGAAAGAGATGCATATCACTAAAATCTAGGGATACTTGTTTTTACTCAGACGTTCGGAAACACTTCCGGCTATTATCAGTGAACAATCACTGATCATAACCTGTGTGGGAACTCCGAGATGTATGATCAAGTCAGTTTGCTATATTATGTTAGATAATTGTACTATGTTTCAATAGTTATTTCAGGGGTACGTTGTGTAGTATCTGTTCTGTTTTCATAACATCCTCCCAGTCATTTTAGGGGGAAGTGTATTGTCTGTTGCGTTGTCATGAGACAATCCCCCATGAATTACCAATTAATGTTGGCGGTAATGTAATATATGTTCTCTTGTTATGAGACCATCCTGTTAGCATAACATCCTTTGGTTGTAGTGTAGTCTATGTTCGTTCGTCATGACATTACCCTCTACGGAATTCCCTCTTAATCTGCGGAAAGTACTGGAACCTTGAAGCGGTGTATAGCCACTTACATTTTAGAGAGGACCAACGGTAGTTTCAAGCAATACAGAAATGGTAAACAGTTATTGCGATAACGCAAAATGGTTTAAACGTTTACCGAATGAGATGGACTGTGCTAAAACTTTGAGGAGATTTTTCGTCACCCAGATACCAGTGCACGCCAGTTGTTATTGTCAGTAAGATATTATAAATCATAAGTTGTAAGTAAATAATAATAATAATAACAATTAATTATAATAATAATGAATGAATAAATAAAGATCATGATAATAATAATAAATACATAAAAAATAGTCAATAAATAAAAAATAATAAAAGTAATATATCAATAAAAAAATATAATAATAATAATAATAAATAAAAATAATAACAATAATAATAATAATACATGAAATACAACAATAATAATAGATATAATTAATAAATGAAAAAAATAATAAAAATAAAGATAAAATAATAATACAAATAAAGAGAAATGATATCTATAATAATAAAAAATAATGAGTAATAATATCAATAATATATAAAATAATAGTAAAAAATAAAGAGAAATAGTATCAATAATATATAAAATAAAATAAGAATAATAATAATACAAAATGAAAATATTAAGCTTTTTGTTATGTAGGGAAATTATTGTTTTATATTAATAAAACATTTAAAAATATTATTTAAAGCAGACACTTTACTCATTGATTATGAACAAGTAAACAGACGATAATTAAAATATAAAATAAATTAAATTTAAATGCATAAATCAAATTTTTACAAACAAATAAATCAAAATTGAAGCAATTCAATTAAAACAAAACCAACACATACTTACAATTCGAACAAATTAATGTTAAATTCAAACAAACAATAAAGTATGAGTTCAGAAATTTTATAAAAGAATTACAACGATAGAAAATTATATTTGAGGTGCAGTTATATAAGCAGTCATTTCTGTTGCCATTAAATATTTAAGAAAGTAATAGACCATCTCTGCACACACACATATGCTCTATAATTTTTATTCTGTGACTACGGAACAAGAGTTAACAGGAAAGGTATAACAGTAACTTGGCTTATATGCATAACTATGTTTCTGTATTTAGGACATCGTCTCTCGACCTTTCTACTCTTGCGTAACCCGTACAATAAACTGTATGTCTTAAGGAAACCAATCTGCAAAAACAGAAGTATATACTATGCATTTCACATTTTATATTCGAATAATTTTTATATTTGTACCAACATAATAGGTTAAATATGATAATGTCTGTATTACAATCTTACACTAGTCAATAATATATTGTTATATATATAGAATCAACGAAAACACTGTATTAGCTTTTCTGATTTGTTCTTGTAGAACCCTTGAGAACTTTCTGCTCAACCTAATGGGGTTCCGGGTACCCCGGTTGTGAAAGGTGGATTTAAAGAATAAAAATTGAAAGACTCCTTATCAGTAACTACACAATTGTATGCAAGTACATTTGTTTTCATATAATTAGATGAATTGACTCGTCTCTTACTCTGGGCGGTGACAAGGCTCTGCTCAAGTAGGCGAACGAGACAAAAGATATTGGAATTCTAGTCGGCTCATCTTTGCAGCCATCTACACATTGCATTCAGGCTGCAAACAAAGCAAAGAAATACTATTATTCATAAGCCGTTCTTTCTGCAAGCTCACTCCTGAAATATTTCTCCCACTTCATGACTCCCTCGTTAGACCACTGTTAGAGTATGGTGTCCAAACCTCCGCTCTATATATAATAAGTGATATCCAGCATCTAGAGATAGTTCAAAGACTGACTACTCGAATGCTGCATAGTTTATGTGATCTGCCTTATAGAAGTCGACTCAAGAAACAACCATTTCTCCCTTGAGCGTCGATAATTACACAGTGATCTCATTTTGGCCTACAATAGCTTCAATGGTCATTACGATATACCTCAAGACCTATTATTCACTTTTGCACTAGAAAGAATTCTACGTAGACACAACTAACAATATTTCACTATTTCGATTCAATCAGGATCCCTGGACCGCGGAATAGTCTTCCGAGAGATGTAATGAATGCGCAACATCGCAACAATTAAAGGTGATTTTGGACAGGTACTGAGCTACTGTATCCTCTTCTATGTAAATTCCTACCACCATTTCTCTACACGGCAACTGAAACATGCTTGTTCTACTTTTTGCCAAATTAATTGAATTGATTTGAATTTAATCCCTGCAAATATTAGTTCATTTCTGGTTGCAAAGCATCAATTTTTAATTCTTAAGTATTGTAACTGATTCGTCTCGTTTTCTCAGCATAACAAGAACATCTCTGCCATGATTAACATAAACATCTCTTACATCAATGTTAAGTTTATAAAACTAGTTGTATTATTGTCATCTCATATCTATTAGCTTCTTGTAAATTTCTCAAATCAATACTTTGACTCTTAAGTTATAGTCCTAATACTGACAATATTCTTAGGTTTTTTTCATATCCAAACACTCGACGTATAAAAATAGTATATTGATCCACACTATTGGTGATATTGGTTAAATACTCGCTCAATGTTATCCATTTCAAAACTGCTAAATAATATGTACGCTATTTGATAATCTTATTTGAAATGTGTTGTTGCTTCTAATATAAATAATTTGCACGCTGTAATGTAGTGCATGCTTCCTTCGTTAATTCACCTTTTTGTAGAAACGTTATACAAAGGGTTCAGTCAGTGGACGAATAGAAAATAGAAAAGTTATAACTTTCTTCATTCAATTTTAAATTACACTATTGGATTAAAATATTTTTTGCGAAAACGATGATCTTAAAATGTTTTTGACATTCAGTATTGTCCATCAAAAGTACTTTTGATGTATTTTCAATTGTATATTAATATGATCACATGTAGATCTAAAGTAACATGTTGCTATTAAAGATTATTGTGAAATGATAGTTTTGACAAATTTATAAGACAAATTTTAAAAAGAATTCTAAAATATGAGGTTTCTAGAAGTGTCTGTATGTTATAAAATGAAGCATTCTGGTTACGATCTCATTCATGACGAAAGTTTGAAAAAATTGTGCATCCAGTTGTATCTGTTTGACCAAGTCAGCTGTTTCGATTGAATTACTGTATATGCATTAATTACAAGACATTGCAATCTTTTTAAAACGTTTATTCCTTCCAAACAAGACATATTGTCACTGAGACGTATGGGGATACTGTGATAAGGGGTCACCTTGAGTGCGGAGTTATGCAGAAAAATATTTGTTTACATTAAATTAATTTTATTTCATATTAGTACAGTTTGGGAAACAGCGGGTGGTGACAGAATTTAAAAGGGTAGAAATCCGAGTAAAAAAGCTATGAGAGTAGAAAGTTTACCGGCATCAGATGACATTTACATTGAAAGAGTGAAATTTTGCTCCTGGTAATGGTGGTGGTGGTGGTGGTGGTGGTGGTAGTAGTAGTACTAGTAGTAGTAGTAGTAGTAATAATAATAATAATAATAATAATAATAATAATAATAATAAGAAGAAGAAGAAGAAGAAGAAGAAGAAGAAGAAGAAGAAGAAATAGAAAAAAGAACGTTGATCATTCATTGATTCATTGAATCTTGTCTAAATATCATGTTAAAAAATGTCACAAATATCGGTATGAACGCCTTACACTGTTTTGGAACTATACAGTTCATACAAATTATATCAGAAATTATAATTACTGTGACAATAAAACGCGCTCACACTAGTAAATGGAATGACACATGTACATAAAAAACAGCTTTCAGTAGTTATTTTTCGAGACATACATTAAATTAATGAAATAAATAAACATGAAAAACATTACCACAAGACTACTTCCCCTTAATCTGCAACATGTTTCTTTTTCAAATACAAAGCTAACAAAGACTTGTCATAAACCGTCTTCATAAGTAATCAATTATAATTTTACAATTGTTTCATTGTATTTCTTCTTTATTTAACTGACAATTTTTCTATCTCATGAACCATTATTCCCAATGGCGTTTAGTGTTGATAAGTTGTGACTCATTAGTAAAAAAGATAACCACAAGAATGTTTGATTGCATGAATAAAACATTGAATCTTCTTCTGATAGACACGCATTTTTGTTGTTATAGTATGACTTAATTATATAAGTGTTGTGTTTGAAAGGTTGCGTTGATCAAACATGGCTTGAGTACCGTAAATAATTCGGCAAATATTTCCTTGAATCTAAATAAATCTCAAGGCGAGTGTAATTAAGTCGCTTTTGACGAAAATATAACGGAACGGTTGATTCTACGTTCGTTTCAATCCAATTTGGTATCATTAGCAGCATTTAGATAAAGGTGGTATTATTTTTAGAGGTTTCAAATAGTTCTCCGAACAGAAAAAAATTGAGAAAGAGAAGGTTCCAACCTGGTGCAAGTAGAAAATATCCTTTTCAAAACGGCCTTTAATTCGTTAATGATTATTTAAGTAAAACAAAAAGGAAGCATATACCTCTGATTTAGTTCGGCACGTATTATCGAATTGATCATTTCCGTAGTTTACTTACTCGCGCGGAGAATGTGTACGAAAACTAACAGCATTCAAGTGAATTTAGAATAAAAACGCGGATGTAAACGAACCAGACTGAATGAAACAAAAAAACACATTTCAAGGAAGGAGACATTTTGTCTGTGTTCTTTCCGCTCCCCTCCGTGAATGATTTATTTTCAGTTCTGCTTTCATGTAAGAGAATATTGATTTGAATGAGTTATCAAGTATGGAAACTGAGATGGAGGGTTTTCTATTTGCATTTTCTCTTATAATTCATATATACTTGTTCAGGATTTTTGCGCTAAAGATAAAATGGACAAAGTTTATTTTGTGACAGTTTAAACGATCAAAAAAAGAGGCTAATTCCGTCAAAGTAGTGAGATAAGTGTTGGTAAATACATATTTTTATAGTTCTTAGAAAGACACCGTTTATGTGCCTTTTTAACTGGTTTTGTGAATACTATCTACACTTTTAACGAAATCATTAAATTGAATTTTAATCGATTTATCGTTAATTTTGGCACACTCAATTCCCCATTTTGCTCTTTCTTTCGACGTTATTATTAATTAAAACTATCGATTTTCTCCTAACGAGATGATAGTCGAAAGGGCCTTTGAGAGATTTCCGCGCATTATTTTTAAATGTATGTATAAGCTTTGTACCTCAAAACATTTATTTACATATATATATATATACATATGTGTATATGTTTATATGTAAATATGTATGTATATCGTCAATGAACATGTTTCTTCTGTAACAATCACAAAAAAGTTGTTAGAAAAATCGAAAAATTCAAAAGGTATAATGAAGCAGTAGACTTCTGTATATTGCCTGTATTTAATATGCATTCCGTGATTTAAGCAAACATTGGGAAATATTACAGAATTCTACTGCTTCATTATACCTTTTGAATTTCTCGATTTTTCTAACAACTTTTTTGTGATTGTTACAGAAGAAACATGTTCATTGACGATGATCCGTTGAAGGATCGAAAGTGCTCGTGATACTTATCGTAGATTCATTTTTTTTTTTTTTGATTTTCACAAAAGGAAAATTATTAGAAAAACTTTAAAAAATTAAAAGGTATAATCAAGCAAATAATTCTGTTATGTTTAACAATGTTTGCTTATATATATATATATATATATATATATATATATATATATATATATATATATATGAGAGAGACACTTGATATTCCTACATGTCATAATATAGACAATAAATAAAAAGTATATATTAGGATATATATTTTTCACATTATTTGTTATACATACACACACACAGACATATATATATATATATATATATATATATATATATATATATATATATATATATATATATATATATATATATATATATATATACCTATATATACAAAATATGAAACTAATATACTTTTAAATGATGGAACCTATAGTGAAATGGTTTAAGCTCAATATACCAGATAGAGCAATTATAAAGATAAATGAAGGAAGAGAGATAAAGATGTACGAATGACAAATCTATTCCAACTTCCATTGTTCAATGCAAGGTGATCTCTATAAAAACATGTTTATTTTTCTTTCTTTAAGCCAAGGCTCTTCAAAGATTAAAATCTTATCACCAGAGGAATTACATAGATGGATAAGTTGGCAGTATTGTGTCTTATCTCGAATATAAAATGCAAAGTTTAAACATTGCACATACATCCATCTACCAATTAATAAAGTATATACTTATTAGGAGTAATAAGAACAAACATTGTAAATAAATTGTACTATACATTCATATGCATCATTCATACTATCTAACAAAATATTTATAATCCTACACTATGCAAAGTAATGTATTTTGTACAAACAATTACTAATTATCTCTTTTTGATCTAATTAAGTATGACTTACTATGAGGGAAGGCAGAATAGCACATCAGGAACGCCTCCTTATTTTTGAAACTCGCGAAAATTAAATGTTTTTTACAATTTAATGATTATTGTTCTACTTTAAATGAGGATGTCTCCTGCATAAAATGTCAAAAATAATACCTTTTTGATGCGTGTAACATGTTTTATTCGACATTTTTAGAGATTGGATGGTGAGTAATAACATTTATTTTTTTAACTGTTTAACATTTTTGTCGTGAAGAAAAACAGTAATGTTGTAAGATGAATTTATTTAGTATTTAAATATGATTTCTAAAAATAAAAATATTGATATGAGATTTTTTTCTGATTAGCTTAAAGGCTCGCTCTTTATATTAGATATGTTAAGTTCTGTTTTCGCTGGATAAGATTGAGCTTTTACTTTGCAAATTTGCACCTAATATTCTTGAACTAAAATCTCTTTTATAAGCATCTTTATGGAAATATTTTTCAGGAATAACACATATATACACTATTATATATATATTTTCTATACAATATATACTTTATACGCTTTTGCATGCAGTAGAGCCTGTCACATTTTGTCAGGAACTTCGGTAAAAAAAGAGAAATATCAATATGCATATTTTCGTCTATACTTATTTAGTTTCTACTTAAACACGACCTTTACTTTATATACCTTAAGTTATTGAAACGCCAATAGGCGCCATGTATTATATCATATCACAAATAATACACCTGTTATTGTTTACATTTTATTATGGAGTTTTAGTGAACAAAGTATTAGCCTTGATATCTTTTTTACAGTCACTTCATGTCATTTCAAAAAACAATGCCATTTTATGTAATTCACGTGATGGCAGAAAATTTCGTCGGCCATCTAGCCGGAAGATATGTTAGTGCTTTATTGTACAAGCAGGTCGTGATTCGTCCTATGCTGCAAAATATATTAATTGAACCAGAGATCCGGAAATGTTTGCTACCACACTACATCTCCTTACACAAGAACCACATACTCATAATTTTTTTAATTCTACATTTTGATAGATAGAACCCAGTTCAACAGAGTACTTGGTTAAGTACTTCACTTTGAAATCGGTCATGACAGATAGAATACGAAATTAGACATTCTTGTTGACTTCTAAATAAGGATGAGTTTAATCATCCCTGTGGCTGTGAATTACCTCGGTAATAGCCTATGATTTAGGTTTTTGAATGGGAACATCCTTTTATTATTAATAGCTAGAGGACATTTCTTTGGAAAGGGTTGACATTAATAGCAAGGGGACACTCCTTTATAATTCATGAATTAAGTAACTTTCCCTGGAGTGTCTGATTATATTGTGACACTCCTTTATTATTAATAGCAAAATAATATTTTTATTACTAATAGCAATATAACATTTTCATTATTAATAGCAAAATAACATATTTATTTAAAATAATATATTTAGTATTAAAAACATCATTTCGTATAATTTACACGGGTCCTGCTAGCCAATAGGAATAGCATTAAACTTACTTATAGTTGCACGGATAAGATGCAATTAATAATAAATAAACATAATAATGAACAACAGTAACAGCAATAGTAATACTAATTCTATTAGTATTAATATTAATACCAACTTATGTAATTATAGAATAATAAATATTTGCCCACTAAGGAATACATGTTTAATAGCTAATGTTGCATATAAAGCAACATTAATTAATAACATCAACAATCAGCAAAAAGTATACATAGGAACCACAGAAAATAATCTCATGTTTAGGTATAATTATCACATGATTCAGGGATGAAAAATATAGAAATTGCACCACAAAATCTAATCTAAATATATATAGGAAAATATTAGTTCTAATATCAATTGGGAAATCTAAAATAATAGAAACTGTACATTATGCTTAGAGGAAAATAACATTTTTCATTATTACTGTTCTTTAGAAAGGTTGATAATATTTAGGCACGTCTTTATTATTAATAGCAAGAGAACACTTTTTTATTCTTACTAGCGAGAGTACCTTTTCCCGGATAGGTATATAATATTGAGATAATTCTGAAAGAAAAACATCTATAGAAAATCAGTTTACACTTGCTTCGAAATTATTTTTAAGTAAATCATTGCAAAATATAGTATTTTAGTTTCTTTTGATGATCGAAAACGACGGCTTCTGAATAAAAATTACATTTTTTCATAAAACATAAAATAAATATATAAAACATAAAATAAATATATATACAAAAGTGTCATTTCTTTATTTGTTATTTTGATTCATAAATCATCGTTTTCAATTATCATAAGAATTGAAAAGACGACATTTTGCAATCGTGTAGTGATAAATGATGTTTACAAATTAAAATCATTTCGAGACGATTGTTAACTAATTTGTTTTGTTTTGTTGCTTTTAGATAAAAAATACTTGAAAACCAACACACACTCCATACTAGAACTCATAAAAGAGTGTATTCGGTTTCTCTGTACAACAGTTTGTCAGGACAACCTGACATGAAGATACTTCACCTTACCAGTAAACTCTGACAAAATATTAAACATAACAGATTTAGGCTGACCTTTATGAACAATTTTTGTAGGGGTTTTTCTTGCAAAGTAGTTCAATACCAATTTACGGGAAAAGAATTGAAAAACCAATTTATAAATTACGGGAACATAATGTGACCCGTTAAGTTCATCATTGAGCTCTCGTTACATCGTTTCAATAAGATAAAAGTGATTTTGTAAAGCAAGTTTAATATAAAGAATAAATAGACACAATTCAACAGTAATTGCCCCCTGCTCAAAATATTCCAACTCTTTGATTTTGTGTGCACAGCTACGGCTAACATAATATTACTACAAATTCTGTTTTGAAAAAAAATTAGACCGGAGCGAGGGTCAAACATCATACAGTTATAGATAGAAACATCATACAGTGAGATATAATGAGAGTGATAGATAGAAACTTTATTAGAGAGATGAGTTATTTGCTAAGTTAATTGCTAATTGCGGCTAATTAGAAAAATTAAAATCGAAGTTGTTAACGAGAACTATTAAATATTTTGCATGTGTGTTGTGAGAATAAACTGAAAACAAGGCTTTGGGAAACAAACTCAGCTGCAGTGTATTATTAAATGAATAACTATTTATTCAGATTTATTTGGTAATCTCATTTGAATTGGTCACTAGTGGAGATGAATATTCAAACTATTGACCTGTTTCATTAACCTGAATAGTGTCGTGTATAAACAGATTCGATCCCTGCATCACACCATCGCACATAGAAACCTGTTTTTAAGTAAAATAAACATAACATAAGTAGACTTTTTTAACATTGCCGATACACATATGCATTGTTTTAAATCTAATAAAAAACGATCAAATAATTCTGGAGATGAAGTTTGTACACATGTGTATGATGATCGCTTCATCTTGCCTTATGATAGCTATCCCATCATAGCCCACTTTCACACATTTACTTTGTTACGCTAATGAGGTCTGATGCAAGTATTAATACCAGCAGCAAATATACATGTCTTAAATCAAAGATGTGAAATTGTAATCACATGACTTGTCCTGTGCCGCTTCAATCATGTTTTTGAATTAAAAAAAACTTCTCACATAATACGCAGGTGTAATTTTCTGTGTAATAAAGTAAGATGTTGTTATATGCAGTTAACAGCATCGAAACTTAAATACATGCATGCCTATAATATATTGTCTTTATTATGGAGATTGTTTGTGAGTTGTTATAAGAAGACAATACGTTGTAAAAAATCTGTCCGCTAGCACAGGATACATAAGTGGATACATAAAGAAGGATTTTATCTTCAGGAAATTGATATACGTTATTATTGATTCTTTCTCAGTTGTAGGAAGTGTATGGGCTGGACAATAAAAGACATCCCGTAGAATTAAAATAGAGTTGCAGAAAATGATCTACAGTCGTATTTTAAGATTGAAAAACTACACGGAATCATTTGCTCTAAAAGCAGGATATGAAAATGTTGCAAAATTGTGGCCAAGAAAAAACATAAGATGAGAAAAGTGAATGAAATAAAATATCTAAAATATAAATATGCCAAAAAGACGGTGGATAAATGTTTGATCTTGAGAAAAGATTCAGCCAAATAGTTTAGAAGAGAGATACGCGCCGGTTCATGTAGAGATACATCTATTATTCGAATCGGCGTGGATACTATGCCAATTATGAACAATTTCTACCGCTCAAAAAATGTCTGGCTTCCCTACATATATAAGTCATATGCGTCCTGAGATATAATACTGTTGCCAAATCTCGGGAGTTGTCTCCCAGAGCACTCTTTGTTTCCTTCAAAGATAAACAAAATTTACTTCGAAATATAGTGGGGGATGATGTCTTCTGTGACATACAGTCTCTTAGTCACATAAGAGATGTCGCTCTCTTTATTCCAATGGAATGTTTTCCAAAGAGATCAAATCCCTGGTACCTCTTTGTAATAAAGTCACATTAGGACTCGTCATCTACTACAATTGAACAACACTTTCCTTTCTTCGTCCATGGTTCTAACGTCAGACGAAATTTTGATGGACAGATCTTCTTTATAGTGGCTTCTCGGTAGTTAAGCACATACTGCGGCACTGCTTCCCTGTAAACTACAACATGATCTACTTTAAATCAAATGTTAACATATTCTTGCCATGAACAGTCACTATGAGTCACCAAACTTATTTCATCTTATTAATCATTTTTAATACTCGTATAATATCATTTACCTTTCAACTGTCAGTCATTGCATCTCATTAATCCTTATCTTCGAGTGGCTTGTGACCTTGATAAATGGAGACCTATTCGTAAGAAAAAGTAAATTATGTTCACATTCACGAGATTGCTTGAAATTACTGGGTGAGCAATCGATTACAAATATGAACTTCAGTACAAAATATGACACATGTCAACAAAATTCCTATTTAATATAATATTCAACAAAAATGTGTCCAACTGCAACATGTTTCACACATGAAACAAGCCTGTTGGCAATTGTGTATGTATTAGTATGATGTTGCATCAGCACCCTCGCTAAATAGTTCATCAGCGTCTTCGATGTCACGAAGGTTTATCATCGTTATGTTATCTGCCTAATTCAAGAACCTAAACTTTTCAATCTAGTCATTATAATGGTAAGTAAAATTATTTCATGATTCTCTAGTGTATTAGGATTATATAAATGCATATAATTTAGTTGTTGTAATACTTGTAACACTTTATGCCATTTGTTTCACATTTGCAACATCATTTATTTTTGTGCAATAAATATATATTTTTCCAAAAATCATTTATGCTACTTTATATTAGCGGTGTAAAACGCCTTTCCTTTTTTTAAACCAATATACAAAACAGCATTTAAGGGTTAAAGATATGTTTATCCTCTACTATGCATTTGTTTTTGTTATAACATGACCGAATGCACGTAATCGCTATTGAGAGTGACACCAATCACCACGATCAGACAAAAGTAAATAAAGCTAATAGAGAAAAAGCACAGAAACACATATAATGGAGTCTCAGAGTAAATCACATCAGCAGCGAATGCATTAATTTTGCCGTGAAAGAATATAAAAATACATTATTGGGTTGGACATATTTCCACGTGTAAATTTGAAAACGAGTATACTATAAACATACTTTAAACTACTACAAAACAAACGGTAGTCAGCATTGGAAAATGAAAGGCATACCATCTTCTGGAAAATTAAAATACAAACAGACGAATTCACCGAAGCTAGAAGAGCAGACATGATAATCGTCAACAAGAATCGCCACAACATTTCGGCCGCTCTAACCTTCGATCTTCTTCAGGTGCATCTTCTTGATCTCGGGAATATTAATGTCAAACTCGCTGATCTGTATACAATTTCGAACTGAAGCTTTATAAACGTTTAACAAGACGCATCTGCATGAGGTACACCAGCTGATACGTTGTGAGAATTACATCCAAGATGAGAAAGGTAATCCGGATAATCCAAATAATCAAATTTCTAAATCTTCATCTAAAGAATTCACAACATCGGAAACAAAATATCCTGCTAAATAGCAGATCACAACGTTTAGCTGAGGGCGACAAAAAAAGGTAAGCAAATACACTGAACTGCGTAGAGGGCTGAAGAAATTGTTAATCATGAAAACCATCGTAGTATAAATAATTGTGAGAATACTAGGAACAGTGTCGAACAACGCAGAAAGAAGACTAGAAGAAATTAGAATCAAAAGGAAGATCGATACAATACAAGTCGCAGCAATGATGAAAACAGACGACATAGTTAGAAAAATCATAGAGTGCGGAAATCAACTTACATTAAACAACAACAGATAAGTTAAAATAAAATTTTACTTCGTAAGGACTACTAGATTTGCAAATTGAACATACTAAGATGACCCTAAATTAATTGAGCTTTTCAGTCGATATATAATGAAATACTATTATCTGACATCAACACCAACCCTAACCAACCTCCACCTAAAGTGTCGTCAATATTGGATGGTACCACAGAAAGGGGCCAGCAGAGTATTAGATGGTAGAAATGACGATGACACAATCAAGAGCTAAACTTGAAGGGTACGGAGAGCACTGGAATGCTGAGGTGGCTTATTATTACTCAAATTTAAGAGAGAACCTAATGGAAAATGGATGATGCTTAGGCATCAAGTGAGTTGCAATAGTGATTGAAGGAAGCGAAAAATACTGGAAATCTGTGAAGACTTGCCGTCACTTAGACTACATGTAACACCGCCTGATTTTACTAGTGAAAGTTCATTGGCAATGACCTATGTGAGGACTCTCAGTCAGTAAGAAATACTACTACTACTACTACTACTACTACTAATAATAATAATAATGGTTACCCTCTCGATATTGTTAATTCTAATATCATTAACAAGATCACCCACTTTTATAAGCCTAAACTTTTTGGTCCTCCAATATGTCAGGTGTACCTCAGATTACTTTGGTTAGGTAATATTAGCATAACATTTGCTAACCAAATTTCTGTAGCTGTGCGTCGGTGTTACCAGGCATTTAGCCCTAGAATAGTTTTTTCTGCTCGACCGTTGTTAAAATCCGTTCATAAGGATGTTCTCCCACCCCAACCTATCAGTAATAGTATTTATCAATTTAAATGTCGGTGCGATGCTGTATAGGTGGGAAGAACAGTGCAGAGGTTTGAATCCAGAATAAAACAACCCCCCCCCCCTGCAATACGCCGGGACCGACTAAATAATTGAAATAATTTAGTCAACACATCCGGGTCAGCTATTGCTGACAATCTTATAAATAGCGCTGAATGTGCGTCGACTTACACTAGTGACTGGTTTTCTGTCATAAGTAGATCACATTCTTTATTCCACCTTAAAGTCCTGGAAGCTATACATATTAAGTCATTCAAACCCTTCCTTTGTAAACAAAAGGAGTGGCTTTTAGGACTCAATGTGATTCACTTGTGACAATCCCCCTATATTTTTCCTAAACTTGCCACTAGCCTTCCTTCTTACTTTTTAAAAGGTTTTTAGTCGTAATGCTTGAATTATTTCCACGTATTTACTCTGATGAGTGTGGACGAAAACCGGCTTAGTATATTCATGTATTTTCAAATTTATTTTTCCTTTCGTTTTTACACTTTTCAATTTCATTCCACCCCCAAAAATGTCACAAACATCCATATTCCTTGCTTGAATAAAATTGTGTACCACTAACAATTTATTTAAAAAAAAAAAAAAAAAAAAAAAAAAAAATATTATTATTATTATTATTATTATTATTATTATTATTATTATTATTATTATTATTATTATTATAATAATAATAATAAGAAGAAGAAGAAGAAGAAGAAGAAGAAGAAGACGAATCAGTAGAAGAAAATGATATAGAAAAAGATGTAGAAGTAGAAAAAAGAAGAAAAGTCGTAAAAATACGTTTCTTGGAATAATTCTTGAAACCTGAAGAGGTTGAAATTGAAATCAGTAGAACCTGGCATCTCCAGATGCAAATCATGCCTGTAGTTATTGATTGTTTGAGAATGATTAAAGAAATGAGTGTGCATACAAGATCTAGACGGCACCCTGTTGAAGACAAACAGTTTTGAAATTTAAAAGACTATCCGTACAGTCATCCATGTAAGTACCGACCAGGCTGGCAGCATATTTATTTTAGCATACGTTTGATCAATAAAAAATATGGAAATAAAGATAGAGTTGTTTTTTAGGGGGCGGGGGGTATTTTAAAAATTAATGCCGAAACAAAACACGTATAATTATCGATTCGTTTGACACAGTTCGAAATTCCATACGATTCCAGAGTTAAACATAACTATTACCAAGTTCGACAGAACACTCCTGAAGAAGGTCGGAGGTTACAGTAACCGTAACGTTGTGAAAATAACATCAAATATGAAAAACGTTGTCCGAATAACCCAAGTAATACAAATCTCACACAAGTTGCCAACAAATCTGTATGTGGTGCGGGTTCATATTTTTACCTAAATAGAAGATTCGATAGTACACGACGGTATTAGATCATTCACGTCCCACTGCAATAAATCAGCACGAGAAATATAAATGATAAGGTTAGTCCACCAAGATGGGAAGAACATTTACTGACAGTATTTTTCACGAAAATAATAGCCAATAGTTTTTACATGTATCCTAATCTGATGTCTGAAACCATTCCGACAAATGCAATCCCCACCCCCCAGAGGCAGATTATAGATAAATCACATCCTTTGAGTTTCCATCAATAAAAGCTGCAGTATCCTATAGTATCGACTGCCCTATGTTCACTGATTCGATCGATCACGCAAACACGTGGCATGTCGAAAAGCGAAATGAGGTATATCACGAACATTCCATTCAATGTAGTGAATGATATCAAAAGGAGGATAAGCTTTGTGTATGGTTGCGAAGAGAGGCAATATCAGATAAGGAGTGGGGGTAAGTGGTATTATGAGTGGGGAGAGGAAATAACTTTTGAAAAGATTGCTTCAGAAAACTTCAGTGATTTGGAGAGGCTTATTTACTCCAAGAATGATTTCCTCTATTGACATATTTCTTATGTTCTGTTATTCGATCTACCTATTTAACTGGAAATAGAGGAAACAAGTATTTATTATTACGTGCATTTTGTCCTGAAGATGTCGCTTGTGAAATGGATTGTTTGAAACGTTGCGATAACAAGAAAAGCAACAATATGAACGAAGGGAAGAGCCACACAACACTGCACCTTTTTTTTTTAACATAGTTAACCTCAAACAAGGCAGGCCGCCACTGTAAACGTAAGGGGCTACTTAGAAAAGAAGTGTAATTTATTTTTTTGGGGGGGGGGGCAACCTTAATTGGGAGCTGCGCAGCGAGATATCTGTTTACATTAGTTTTACATTTCTACATGTCAGTACCGTCAGGAAAACGGGGAGCAGGGGGGAGTTCCAGATTCCAGCAGCAGAAAATAAGCTTTTGGAGTAGAAAGCTCTTCGGTATCTGAAGACCTAAACAGTGAATGGATGGGATTTGGCAGATTGTCGGGTTGGTCTAGTGAATTTACGTCGTGGGGGTACCAGTGCAGCAAGCTCATCAGAGCACAATCTATTGAAGTACTTGTAAAACAGGCACAAAGAAGGAACATTGCGGCGATGGGACAGGACAAACTCGTTCATTATTTTCGTTTAAATAACAGTATAATTTACTAGTTGACTTACTCGTACTCTGCTGATACTTTACATATATAAATGCCAATGTTTGTGTGTGTTCCCTCTAGAAAATATAGTTAGAGAATCAACATAAAATTAAAAGTGGATTCTATGTATAATTTTATGGTGAAGACAATTAAATCAGTCGTTAATCTATAAATGCCCCCCCCCCACTAAGGGAGATTTAAGTCATAGCAATCCTTTAAAACATCAAATATATCCGATTTTGATGAAATCCTATTCATACGTATAATGTTTGCACGGGAAGAAAATAAAAGTGGTCATAAATGTCTACCCCAAGTGGAGCCTTAGGGCAGAATCTCCTTAAAACCTTAAATATTTCCTATTTTGATAAAATATAAATTATATATTAAATTATCTCCCGGAGTGGACAATAGAAGTGGTCCTGAATATCTTCAGTGCTTTTCTAAGTCAGCTATGGGGACAGAATTTACCCTCTGAAAATTTCAAATGCGTTAATACCCGAGGAAACGTTGAGTATGCCTCGAAGGAGATAAACACTGTAAATATACAGAAATTAACATGTAAAATTAATTTATAAAAGGAATATGCTGTGATGGGCAAAAGAACATAGGATCCTTTATTCGATCTCAGACAACCATTATTTATGTTGTAAGATTACAAATGTGATCTAAGAATTACGCTACTTTGTATCTGATGCAATACATGTACGGCGGAAAGCACTCAGAGATGGCGAGCTTGTCCTAGACTGAGATACTAGAAAAACGAAAAATAAAACAATATGAGATTGAACTTTAGTCAGCATTCTAACATAAAGCCAGACAGTGCACGAGCGAAATATCATAGAATTTAATGGGGAAGTGAAATAATCGGGCCCATATGTGAACAAAAATAAGAATAACAAATTACAATCAGCCTCATTGATATTCTTGTCATAGACAGACAAAGATAGATTTTTACAAAAGCTATAACGCATATCAGTTTATTTCTAGAGAGATTTAACACGTCGACCTTTACAAAACTGACTATTACACTCTATTATTACCAAGATCTACCTATCTAGCGTTGCCCGGCATTCGTTCGTTGCATATATTTTAATTAGAGAGAAGAGAAGAAAATGCTTGGTGATAATTGAAATAATGTAAAGGAGATGAATCATATTTTAAGCTACAAAGATTTATCTCCCTTACATTTTTCGAGTCATTATTTTAAATGTTCACCATCGTAACAATCTTTCTAACTGAAAACAAATACATTTTGGTAATATAACACATATGATGAAGTAATAAAGAATCAAATATCGATATGTACGATGTTATTCTATTTGGGTCAACATTTTCAATTCCGGTTAGATAACCCTATAACTTTGATAACTATAAATATTAATGAAAGATTAACCATTGAAAAAAACTTGAACACTTCAATATGTGCAAGGAGCATCAGCCGCTCAAATAACATTCAGTGCAAAGGTTTATATTTTAACTCTAGTGTTAGTTGACTAGAACAGGATCTGTGAAACTGTTATACTCATACTATATGCTTTTCTATTCACGCACGAGCCTGTTCTGAGTTAACTTTTGACTAGGCACTGTTACATCTAAATTTTGTAAGAAATGTAGAATTTAAAATGTTGCTCTTTGTGTGCTAAAATAGAAATCCTTATCGTCATATTATAAGCCACTATTAAGATATGAGCATATTCGAGAACGTTTCTGGCTCATGCAAAACTGATTGCATAATGTATTACGCAATTTACAATTCAAAGTAGAAAACAAAATTCATTTCAAATGAATAATGAGGAAATTATTTTAAAATATAAAAGAAAAACAATTTGATTGGTTAATTGTAATTAACCAATCAAATTGTTTTTCTATTGTCGTCTATAAGAAGACATACATAGATGGATGCTTTATTGATAACAATGATTTCGTAGATGCATTTTCTCATTTATGTAATGGACTAGGTCGTTTTTTTACTCTGCCGGTAACTACGGTTAGTCTGTCAATCCTATGCTTGGTGTGTCACACTTGAGTTTTTAATCACAAAATGTTCATATTTTTGGAGGCTTCTTTAGAATATTCATTCTTGTTTAAACTTAAATCACGAAAATCATTGATTGGAACAATCTTATAATGTTAATCACCAAAAGTTCATGAAGTAGTTTGAGATGTGCTGCCACTAAGGAATAGTGCCAGAAAAAACCGTTGATATGTAGATTTATTGGCAATATTACATATACAAATAAGAAGGTAACAAAGATAAAAATACAAGTTTATCTTTAAATTATATCCTATCATAAAAATTTAACGCTCAAGATACAAGATAGAGCAGTAATATAAGGGAACTACTGATGAGAATAAATATTGGAAAAATGTACAATATTTATTAAATCATCAAATGGTTAAAACAAAGAATTTATAAATATATTTGTTTTCCTTAACCCATGGATTTTCAAAGATGTATGCTTTTAGCATAAGAGGAGATCATAAGGATGAAACAAGACAATTATATCACTATTTAGCACAGCTTTGAAAATATAAAAATATAAAATATATAAAGACATACAGAGTTTTTTGAGCAAAGAGAATAATCTTCGATGAAAAAATGTAAACATGTCGAAAAGCACATGCGGGGAATCATAAATATTAAGTGTTGGATGATTAGCAGGATGTATTCAAAAATCCGAATAGTGAAAATAATCCGTTTAGGTTTATAAAGGCAATTCAAGTCCGAGGTTAAAGTTCATTGAACAAAAAGTAACGCATCAGAAGGAATATAAGTGTATACATTTTGAGAGAATTAGTGAAAAAAATGAAACTATACAGATGCACATCGCCGTTATATTTTCTTCCTTGTAAGAGCAAAAATGTGACAGTTTCAATTTTTTCAAGTTTTTGTTCGAATCACTCATTTCCTTCAATATATAAATATATTTATATGTATGAAAAATAATATGAAACATATAAATGTTTATATATTTCCTCCATTTAACACCTATTTGATGACGTATAGGAATACAAAATGTCTTTTAATTTTTTTTTTTAAATCTTAATTTTCGGCAGTTCTTTCGACCTTTTAGATGTGTGTGTACGGTGAGTAATGCTGGCAGTGGAGAAGGAGTATATCCAATAAGATAATAACAAGTTAACACGTGACTTGTGTGTGTCCACTTAAGCATTACAAGACTTAAAGAGGTCAGTAACGTAGGTGGCGCTGTGGACTGATTCCAAAACATGAGAGTGTAATAAAAATGTTAAAGTGTATCGATTTAATTTTTTCCCTCTCTCTCTCACTCTCTCTCTCTCTCTACATATATATATATATATATATATATATATATATATATATATATATATATATATATATATGTATATATCTCTATCTCTCTATATATATTTCTATATATATATTTATGTATATATTTATGTATATATATACATATGTATATATATATATTTATATTAGTTGCGAAAATATACGTTTAAGAATATACGTTCTATTCTTTGTGTATACCAACCTCTTCCAATTAAAATCGACGTTTGTCAACTTGCAACACCAGAGCATATATAAATAAACAAGATTTTGTTACATTCCAAAGTCCAGGATTTTATTGATTTTACAAACAAATTTTCAAAATATTCAACTTTTATTAAAATTTTAAGGTTTCGATTAGTTCAACAGGGGACATACACACAATCGTGTATTAAAATCGGATCTCTTGTTGTCTCTTCTCATCAGTTCGAAGAGAAAATATTCGATATTAACACCAATTTTGTTACGCTTTCATTCGGGTTAAAACTGACCTGTGTACGGGTGTTCGAATCGGGCGACCGACGAAGTATCATATATATATATATATATATATATATATATATATGTGTGTGTGTGGGGGTGGGTGGGTGGGGGGGTGGGGGTGTGTGTGGAAAAAGACAAACGGAAAACAGATTAAAATGCAGTAGAAAAACAAAACTAAGAGATTTGACCGGTCTCGTTCGTATTATCGAACGTCTTCAGAAGTTTTTATTATAATTGTTACTGGCGATAGAAACATAGCTGTTTTCTTAGTATTTTCCACTTTTTCAGCGGTAAAGAATATTACATTAGGCACCCTTTTTAATACAACGTGTCACTAATTTTACTTTATATGTACATTTATTAATTAATTGTTACGTACCTAAAAGGAGTCAATGGACACGTGTTGTTGGCTATCAGCATTGCTAACCTGGGTAATGATCGGAACGATGATATTATTGTCTGCAGTCTGGCGTTTTACCACCACACACCACGCCGAAATATGTAAGATATTTTTATGGCTATATTGTTACGTAGTTATTGTTATTGGTTTTACTGGTGATAGAAACATGGTTGTTGTCTTACTGTATTTTATCTTTTTGAGCGGTAAAACATATTGTATTAGCCCCCTTTTCAATAGGACGTGTCTTTATTTTTTATTATATATATATATATACATATATATATATATATATATATATATATATAAATATATATATTTATTAATTAATGTTTACGTACATAAAAGTAATCCATGGACACGTGTTTCTGGCTATCAGCCGTAATCAGCATGGCTAACCTTAGCAAGGATCGAACATACGATATTACTTTTTATCCTTTATCTGACGTTTAACCACCAGCCCACAAGCACCTTGTCAAAATATGTAATTTGTACGCCATCCCTGCTCAGGTTAACTATGCTGATGACGGCTTATAGCCGGATACACCTGTCCTTGGATTCCTTTTAATGAACTTAAAAATTAATTCATATATATATATATATATATATATATATATATATATATATAATGAGGAGAATATAGTTTGCTTGAATCATTACATATGTATATAGAGGAATAAAAGACGGCTATCCACTGCCGGAAACACCCATGGAATTCTTCGCCTGGGATGGTGTTCATCTCCTCATTATCTTTTCTCTAGTATCAAAACAAGAACCTTTCAGTTGCGTCTTTAATTCTCAAAACAACCAGAAGTCGCAAGGTGCCATGATAGAAGTGAGATGAGCGAACGACTGGAATTCCACGTTTGGCCAAGAAATGTTCGGTCAATTGGGATGAATGTGCGGGGGCGTTGTCGTGATGCCAGTTTTTCGCCGACCACATGTCTGGTCTTTTGCGCCGAACTGCGTCACGGAGACGCCGGAGAACATCTTGATAGTACTCTTTTGTCACTGCTTGTCTTTCCAGTGCGTGTTCGTGATGCACAATTCCACAGATATGCAATAAGACAGTTAGCATCTCCTTGATTTTGCTTCGCACTTGTCGCGCTGTTTTTAGTCTTTGAGGCTCGGGATGCTTCCATTGCGACGACTGTCTTTTTGTTTCTGGGTCGTACCCGTACATTCATGACACATCTCCAGTTATCACGGTGTCAGAAACCGAGTATCAGTGTTAGCGGTTTCCAGAAGGTCTTCTGCAACTTGAAACCGGATGTGCTTTTGTTCCTGCGACAATAACTTGGGCACAAATTTCGAAGCCACTCTGTGTATGTTTAAATCATGACGCAAAATTGCATGTGCGGAATCTTTACTCACTCCGATCTCTTGAGCGATCTCCTGCATGGTTGAACGACGATCTTCCATCAGTAAATTTCGCACCCTCTCAACAAAAGCTGCACTCCGAATAGTTTGGGGTCTGCCAGAACGCTGGTCACTGTCCGCTGATGTGCAGCCATTTTTGAATCGGTTGAACCACTCCTTAATTTGTGTAACACGCATCGCATCTTCCCCAAACACCTGCTGAATCTTACGAATTGCTTTGCTTTGAGAATCACCAAGTTTTTGACAATAATTGATGCAGTACCTTTTCTCAACACGTTCAGTCATCTTGAGAAAATCGGTAATCCGTCGAACATATTATGTAGCAGCTCACTGAGCGACCGACAGGCAGCACTAACGCGCAGGAAATCGGTGATAAAATTCACGCATGCGCATGAACGTGTCTTCCATCACTGTGTAGAATGGCGCCGCCCTATCGTCTCTATTTCGCACGAAAACAAAAAAAAAGTTGGATATTTTTGAGACAGGGCTCGTATATACATTAGTCATGTTTTGTTTCATGCATTGTCTAATGCGAGTTTGCGAAATAGTTTTTTTTTCGAGTACTCTTCTAAGTGTAGACTTATTCCTAATGTAATCTAGCCAGGCTAAGAACCTAACACGGCTTGATAAAAATACCTTTCTTAATTAGTTGTATTCGCACGATTACGAAGTGGCAATCTTTCGTAGAACTTTTAGGGGTGCGTAGGCGAACACGGTGAATTTAAGGCCGGCTTAATAGAGACTAGAAGAAGTTAGTGGTAAAGGCCGCGGGTAGAAATGATCCGACGTCTTGGATCTGTCTGCTAACATCTTTTAAGTTATCATTTTTATAAACATAGACTTACCTAGCCGAAGCGTAATTCGAATGGTGTATGCTATCATCGTATTACGTATTGTGCATCCTAGGAATTAGTATTTTTTTATCAACTTCACCACCTCTAAAACAGTCGACAGTCGTAACGACAAGTCTCGCACATGCTTATCTATATATATATATATATGCAAAGTAAAGACGATTTTTCTTGTACAAGCAAATATTATAGAACCAAAAAAACACAAGCGCTACATAAAATTCCAACATGATCAGGCGTCATGCCAATAAATAATGCGTGTTTCCAGAAATTATAAATCATTTGTAACAAATTACATAATTTCCTACGTTACATCCTACCTAACTTACTCTCACAAAACAGAAGGTAGGAGTAACTTTAACTCACACACAAGTGATTACTAACACTCTTCCATTAATCACCTGTTATTTTATTTTAAATTATACACTGACACTGTCATTGTTTCATTTACTCATTCCGTGATTCTTTAGAATGTTACAACATGATACAGAACACCACAGATCAAATTCAAAATGGCGCCCACGCCTAATTGCTACCAACGAGATTTTTTCTTTAAAAAACATGTGTTGTTATTGTTTCTTTCAATATAAAAGAAAATATATTTTCGATTTTAGCTTCGTTAAACTTTCAACCTTATCTTCAATATGCTTTCTGTGTTGACGCATTCTTAATTATTTACGAATCATTATTGGTTAGCAGAAATAGATACTATTTTTTTTTCATTAATAAATCATCAATATATCAGACAATCAATCATATAACCCTTCGTTTCGACCTGTCAACGTTTCTTCGAAACTTTGTTTTCTTTCATTCCAGCATGGTAACACTTTTATACTAATTTTCAATAAACTTGCAACTTCTTTCTTCATAATTGAAAATATGATTTTTACAGTAAATAAATAAAATAAAATAAACTTCATGGAATATTTTTCAATTTGTCCCTAAATTGGATTCTTTAATTAGAAAATGAGTATTTTCATTTTACAAACAACTCGGAATTCTTTCTTATTTAAACTACATCAAATAAATGATTACTTAACATACATATTTATTCAAATAAAAAACATAATAATTAATTAATGAACTATAAAAATTATTTCTAACAATTGATTACGTCCAACGTGACAGTTTTAAGGTGTCAACATTACTTTTCAATTTATTCACAGTACCAAGAATACACCGTAGCAACTATTCTGTTTAAAATAGATAATAATACAAAGAAATGCTCGAAAAAAGTGATTACATCATAGCCTTCAACACTCGAGACGATTTTGAAACTTTAAAACTCCCAATTTATGATAACACCCAAAACGTTCACCCTAATTCAAAGTAGCCCCTTAAGTCTACAGTGGTAACTTGCCTTGTTTGGAGGGAACTATGTTAAAATAAAACAATTTAAAAAGTATCTAACTAATGTGTGTTTATCAAAGCATGTCCGGTGTGGCAATACGTCAAACCCGACTTAGGTATAGTCTTTGGGTAAATGAATGGCACCTATTGTATCGGTAAACACCGTTTGTACTATCATCTATTTTGAAAAGAATGGTAGCCACAGAGATTTCTATCGTATTGTGAAGAGATTCGAAAGTGATTTCGAAGCCTTTAAACTGTCACCCAGAACGTAATTTCTGGCTAGAATTGAAGTTTATAGTCTAAAATCTATTATTATCGTTTATTTAAAAATAAATACTATGTTAAAGAAACATTCATTTGAGTATTCTTATAATTGATTTTTATTTCGGGCGTAACGACAACCGTACTTTTATTGCACGGTTTATTGTGTTGTGTTTTCTACACACTTGATACCACAATACGTTAAAACGTGAAACTAAAAAAAAAAACTTAAACAAATGATGTTAAACGACATGACAAACGAGACCTCTAAAAAAAGCATTTGTACTTTTAGCTTTAATAAGTATGGATGTCCAAAAAGACAACAATCAGAATATTGACGTTGATGTTTATCATCAGTGTTTTTGTCTTTTTTAGGTTCATTGTTTATTATCGGCGCTTTTTTTATAAATTTAATGATCAATACCATTGTCCATTGTATTTTTACGAATTCTTCTTTTCTTCGAATTCAAGATGACGTACGAACATCTCAAACATTCATTAACTTTGATGGATTTTTTACGATCAATTGTTTCTATCTAAAGATCAATTAATACATAATACCATCATTAATTTATTTTATTTATCTCCGTTTCAGAAAGTTAGACACAAGGTCAGGTGTCAGTTTTTATGAAAGTGTTTCTGTTGAATTAATTGGATTTGAAGCCGGCACACACAGGTCCTCAGTCTACTTAGCCACCGTGCTATACCGTAATCAAATTATGACAGAGTAAAAACTATACCAGAAAACCAAGGATCGATACAAAAATTATTGATATTCATTTTTTGTCATGGTATAACGGCATATCGTGAATAACCCATCGGTCTATATGTATAGAAGCATCGACACGTCATTCGACTTTCTCCAGAAATGTCTGGATACCTATTCCTAAATAGCACAACAAACAATTAACCTCCACCCACAATCAACACACACATTTTATTTGGGGTCCAGAAAAAATGTATGCTACAACATTAAATATTTTTCCGCACTGTATTAAGCTGCAGGAAAAAAATGTCCTTCCTCCAAATTTGTTTCACATATCCATAGTACAGTTAAATGGCATAGCAGGGGTGCTCAATTTACGTTCAATTCATACAGAAAAGTAATCCTTAGTCTCAAAACTAAAATACATTATTTTATTTTTTAATTCGTTTTTTTTTGGCGGATACTTTAACGTAAATAGGTCACACATGGATTTCTTTGGTTTTTGCGGATTTGTTATTTTCTTTTTTTGTTGGAGTGTATTTTTGGCTTCATGGACTTAGGATTATGCCCAGCCCAACACCAACAAAGCCGCAATTGTTTCCTTTCTTTACAGATCCAGTTGTGACCTATTAGCATTACAATTATGAATATTTAATAGAATTTATGATCCTAATTTCTGGCGGAGGGTAATTTTTTGGACAACAATTCAGACCAGGTTTTAATCACTTACATAACTTACAGTGGTTTCTTTTCTGATTTTTCTTTTAAGAATTAATACTCTAATATTTATATTTATAAAGTTAAATCATTTTTTTTTTTATTTCCCGGGCAACGCCGGGACACTGATCCTTCTTGTACAATATATCATTTTATATTATTTCGTCAAAAGTACTGGACTTATTAAATAATTTTACACAAAAAATATCCTATAAACAAAACAAAAAAAAACACATTTTGCAGGTTAAGAAATATATAACATACGTAGAGGATTATAACAGTCTCAGGAAGTAAAGGTACTTTTAATACTTTTTCAGATATGATTGCAAGTGAGAGAACATGCCTATTCGAAGATATCGATATGAATCTTTATTGATAAAAGCTGTTTGCGTTGCCATTTTCTGTACGCCATTTTGAACATGTTTTCTTTACTTCGATGCTATATTTAAGATTCAAGGGTTTGAAAAGTGAATATTCGTTTACGTCAAGGAAATTGGATTTCGGATTGACAGCTTTTTTGTTCCATTGTGACAAGCATGTTTATGAAACTTGACAAAATGAAATTTTTCATATAAACATTGGATGATATACAGATCAGATAACGTCCATTATTTAACTTTTTCCATTGATTCTCTTTTCAATTATATATATATATAGTATGACTTCTTTTTATTATTAGCTACATATGTGCATACCTGTTCCAGTTGCGATTTCATTCGAAATCCAGCTTCCTCAGAGCATTCTAAGAAACCCAGCCTGAAACATGTATTCAAACATGTAGTAAATAATGTTGTATTAATAAAAGAATTTATACTATAATACAGCTCCACATGATGTTATTGAGCATTATTTATACGCACCTGTAGTTTCATTGGAGGTACATATATTAACTACAGTACAAATACTATATATATATATATATATATATATATATATATATATATATATACGTAGTAAGCTATGAAAATATATGTATGCCAATTAAGCTACACAGAGGTTCCTGCGTTTCATTCCCGGGGGAATCTTCAGGCTAAAATGAATGGAGTTATTTTTGCCGGGTGTTTTTATATACACGGCTAGCTAGTTAACCAATGAGATTCTTTGTTGTTCTCTCAGCCAATCGTAGGGCTTCCCACGAACAAAAGTCTTGTTAGTGTTACTTCCTATATCTTGTTCTATTGTTCTGTTTTCTATAGATTGGCCTATATCCTGTTTCCTTTGTGGTGTCAATATAATTGCTGAATTTATTTTAACACTTGGTTTCTTGTATTTCTATTTAAGGTCTGAATTTTTAGATTGATAAGTTTTTGTTTAGTTTATTTTTTATTTGTTGCTTATTTGTTTATTTATTTATCGTTAGCCTAAGGTAAATTTATTTCTGTGTAAGCAGCTGTTTGCTATCTCACTTCTACAGTTTAATAGATTTCGGGGGTCTTTAAAGTTTAGGATTTCAAATATGTCATTCAGGCATAATCTACACGGGTCGTCTAAATTTCTACATGTACTGGCCTGTCGTATTATTTTATATTCAATTATTGGTGAGTGTCCATTTTCTTTGAGCTCCCAATAGTGGTTTGCCAGTGCTGTTTTAATTCGACGTTCTCTGTGTTTAAATGTGCTTTTTGTGGTCATAGTATCTGGTTTTAAAATATAGGGACGTCATACCCACGTAGTACTTCTTGTTATTCGGTCCTTCCTTGGAAAATATTGTGGCTTGGTATACAATACTAGCTAGCCGTGTATATAAAAACACCCAGTAAATATAAATGCATTTCTCCCCGGGGATGAAACGCGGGAGATTCTGTGTAGCTTAATTGCCACAAATATATTTACATAGCTTACTACCTAGCCCTACTTACGTATCGAATACTGTTGAAGTAAATACTGAAAATTGATACATAAAAAATTATATCTCCTTATAAAATTTTATGTGGATACATGAAATATTAATATATATATATATATATATATATATATATATATATATATATATATATATAGTCATCCACATACAGACTCTTCGTTGTATCCCATCTCTTCAGTGCGGCTAGATTAGCTAGCACCTCAAGCTGGGATCGAAACTCAACCGTCGAGCTGACTCCGCTAGAAATACCGGAAAAATATGCTACGCCAGCGTTCGCACATGCAATTTATCAAGTTAGATAACTGAAAAATACATATAAAATCATAAAATTACTTTAGTAATTTAATTGTTTATATATTAAGTATCATAATTTATGATGACCTAATAATACCCACCGTTGACTTTTATTATAGAATTTGGGATTTTAATGACTTCAAATGATTTCGTCCGAAATACATATCGGTCTTTATTTTAGAGTATAGTATACATATATATTTGTATATGGGTTTATTAGTAAAATTATGTTTATTGATGAATAATTATTCAAAGTAATCGCAAAATACATAAAGTTGAAAACAAGCCGTCATTCTGCGTAATCCAAAACTATGAGCCACACATATTGAGTTCTTTCTCGACTGCTTGTTAGATAGCCGCGGTGTTTGCTATTTGGATATCAATTTACTAACTATTTCTAGATAATACGCGTATACGCCTCGGCTACTGATTCAAACAAGACTTTCGTATCAGGGTTCGAAACGTGTGACCGGCAGGAGTTGTACCCTCCCATGCTGACGATTGCAGGTTTGGCATCAAACGCGTGTGTATATATGTTTATTTCGAAAATAATATTTATTCATAATTAATTATATATATATATACTTTATTAGTATATATATATATATATATATATATATATATATATATATATATATGTATACTAATAAACATAGATTAGTTTTTCTTATAGATGTCAGGATACACACACATATATTTAGTTCAAAGATTTCTAGTATCATTAAAAAAGTCATAATGAAAAATATTCAAAACCATGCATTTAAACAATTTTCAAGGGGACTTAATCAGCAAATATGGATGAGTCAGAAATTAATTTATACCTCCCATCTTTAGAATTTAAGCATAACATTCAAATGAGTCAGTCAAATAGATACAGTAAAAAAACAGCCATGAAATATATAATCAATGTTATACTCACATATTACAATTACAACTATGTTATAATTCCAAGACGTAAGGCACCTAATCGTGGGCTTAGTAATCCGAAAAACAGAGAGAAACTGGGCATACCCATCATGAAATTCTACTTAACCCTACTAAATAACCTGAAGTCACCATTGAAAAACATGAACATAGGCCAAATATAAATTAAGATTAAAATGTCTCTTCATTCTTGACAGCATTCTACTATAATACAGTTTCATTTATCTAATATTATAGAATCCCTCCTCCAAACCAGTAATTAACTTCATACAAATAAAGTATCTCATTCTGTTTAAGGTAAATTGCACTGTATCTAATTTACTATTCAAAAACCGTTTAAATATTTAGTCCACCATCATTTTATTTTCTTTCTGCATGTTTTAATCAATTAGAGAATATCTATAAAGACTATCATATAGGTAGTTTTTTTAATCTTTCTCGACTTAACCACCAAACATCCCTGTAAATAAATACAGTCGATTATCTATTCCTTTTATGTGTATGTAAAAATTAATATATATATATATATATATATATATATATATATATATTTAAATAAATTTTTCGTGGTACAAAATTTGATAACGGCGAGGAATACGGATTTTGGGACATTTTTTGGAGGGTCGAATGAGATTAAACAAATATAAAAAAACGAGAGAAAACGATTAAAAAGAAATTAACTAATGTACTGAACCGGTTTTCGTCCACACTCATCAGAGTAAAACGTGGAAATGATTGAATACGACTAAAACCTAAAAACAATTTGTAATGAACACTAGTGACAAGTTTAGGAGAAAAAAAAAAAAAAAATAAATAAATAAATATGGGGAGGAGAGTCATAAGTTGATCACATTAAGTCCTAAAAGCCATTCCTTTTGCTTACAAAGGGAAGGTTTGATTGACTTTATATATATGGCTTCCAGGACTTTGAGGTGGAATAGGGAATGCGATCTACTTATGACAGAAAACCAGTCACTAGTGTACGTCGACGCACATTCGGCGCTATTTATGAGATGGGCAGCAATAGCAGACCCGGATGTATTAACTAAATTATTTAAATTATTTAGTCGGCCCTGCGTATGGCAGGGGGGATGTGTTGTTTGATTCTGGATTCAAACCTTTTCACTGTTCTTCCCACGTATACGGCATCGCACCGACATTTAAAAAGATAAATAATATTACTAATATGTTGGGGTGGGAGAACATCCTTATGAATAGATTTGAGCAAAGGTCGAGCAGAAAAAACAATTCTAGGATTAGATGCCTGGTAACACCGACGTACAGCTACAGAAATTTGATTGGCAAATTTTATGCTAATATTACCCAACCAAGGTAATCTGAGGTACGTCGGGCATTTTGGAGGACCAAAAAATTTAGGCTTGTTAAAATGAGCGATCTTAGTAACGATATTGGAATTAACAATATCGAGAGGGTACCCATTTTCAACGAGCACCTCTTTGATAAATTCAATCTCCGAATCAATCAGGGATTCAGAGCAAATCTTTAAAGCACGATGAACCAAACATTTAATAAGATTTATTTTTCTTTGTATGGGGCAAAAAGAGTCCCAGTGACAATATAAACCAGTAAATGTAGGTTTGCGGAAAACAGATGTTAAGAACAATGAATCAGATTTATGCACTAATACATCCAGAAAAGGAAGGGTGGAGTTGTGTTCCTTCTCACAAGTGAACTTTAAGGCTGGGTGTAATTGATTGAGTGCATTAAGGAATAATATGGAATCTGACTCATTGTTAAACACGCAAAATGTATCATCTACGTATCGAAAATAAGTAAGTGGTTTATTGATACGGGCCAAGAGATTATGCTCGTGAAAACCTACAAAGATATTGGCCAACGCAGGACCAAGGGGTGACCCCATAGAAATGCCGTCGATTTGCTGATACATGACATTATCAAAACTGAATTCGACAGACATGGTAGCAAACCGCATCAGCTCCATGAAGACCTCCTCAGAGATAATAGGACCAACTGAGAAATATATATATATAACCATGTTTTTATTTAATATTTTTATTTTTTCACATTTCCAAAAAACATAACATTTCTGTGAGATATATTTTTTACGGTCCGTTTCATTTGTCTTGTGCCAAACAACATTTTTATGTCAATATCGTCTCTGTAATATTACAAAATCAAGACACAAGACAAATGAAACGGACCGTAAAAATATATATCTCACAGAAATGTTATGTTTTTTGGAAATGTAAAAAAATAGAGATAATAAAATAAAAACATGGTTATTGGAATACAATATGAACCTGACTTATATTTGCTCTGTTATCACTAATTGACAATCATCGAGCTGAATCTTTTAAGGAGACTGCAAAGAAAAAGGACACTGATAGTATATGTAAATACATATATTGCCATTAATAATTATATATATATATATATATATATATATATATATATATATATCAAATAAGAAAAATAATTACACGTCCTATTAAAAAGGGCAGCTCAATGCAACGTTCTTTACCGCCACTAAAAACAATAACAAAGACTACGTAAGATCATGTCGATAAGGAAATCGTACATATTTCGGCAAGGTGTTCGTAGTCTTGTGGAAACACAAGAGAGCAGAAAGTGAGCCTTGGGTTTACTTTCGAAAGCCTCGTAAGTCTCGCTTTCCCTATGTTTTCCTTTAGTGATCACATTCTACTAGCGATGTTGCTTACAAAAGGGAAAATAATGGCTGTTTTCTAGTTTTTGACCTTGAAGTAGTATTTTTAGCTCCTTACATCCAAGAGCTTCATGCCTTGTCTGGGGCAGTTTCAATAAAAAAAAATTTAAAACACCAGACTGCAAACAATAATATATTAAGTTCGATCATTGCCTAAGTTACTGATTACGTTGATAACCAGAAACACGTGTCCATGGATTTCTTTTCATATGTACGTAAACAATTAATTAATAAATATATATATAAAACGACGTGTATTTATTTTTTATTATATATATATATATATATATATATATATATATATATATATATAATAAAAAATAAATACACGTCGTTTTAAAAAGGGTGACTTAATACAATGTTTTTTTTTACCGCTTAGGAAGTTGATAAAGTCTAAGAAAAAAGCTGACAAAAAATCGAAATCATGTTCATTACTTTTCAAAAAACGTGCGCCCTCCTCTCTCCTGCAACGGGGACAATTTATTTTGCTCCACAACAATTGACAAGCAAAACAAGTATTTTTTAAACTTACCTAATTATTTTTATACACTTCATTTTTAAAGCGTATTTTTTTACTAAAATAGCAGCATTAATTACAACTTAACGTTTTTAAAAATATTTTTTTTATTAATCCAGCATTTAATTTTCGTAGTTTAAAACTTTTCGTGAAAAATTAATAAATAGCAACACACTTATTGTTCAATGTTTTTTTACAAACCGCCGTTTCACTATTCTGTTTAAATTACGAAATGAAAATTCATAGTAAAAGTGTAGATTAACATCCTCTGTTAAATCACCACACCTTCCACAAAACAAATAAATAGATTTTCTTTTTTAGGCTATTATGTATAAACACCCTTCAAAACTTGGCAGAATATGAAAAACGCTTATTTGAGAATTTAGAGTGGGAATCAGTTTCATAGATCCATTTAATTAAAAATTATCCCCTCACCTCCGAACTATTCTAGCGTTTTAAAGTAGTTAACTAAATTCATTTTTTGTTGCTAAGGGAGCTTAATCCGTTGCGCTTTTTTCTGGGGGGAAAGGATGATTTTTTTGTGCCCTTGCGAGTAAGACTTAGGGTTAGCGGTTAAAATATTTTTCTTTAATTTCCCTAAATATTTAAAATGTTCTGGAGAGGAGTCTCATTTTACGTTAATTATATATGAAAATGATCGCCCACTCTAAATTCTAAAATAATTGTTTATTTTTTTGTCGTTCCGTTTTCCACAGCGTTCACACGTAATCGCTTAAAAAAGCTGAATTTCATTTTGGGGGAGAGAGATTTAGCGGCGGCTGTTAATCTATAAATTTACCCATATTTTATTTCTTTAATCTTATTTTTTTAATTATACATCCTTTTTTAATTGTAATTATAAGCGATGTATTTGTTTAGTTGGTTTTTACCTTTACTGTGAAAATTAACTAAATAACTTATTTCAAATTGGCTAATATCTTATTTTTAAGGCGTAAATAAAAATGTTAAACGTTTAGGCATTATTTCTGATTGCCCTCCCCCCCAAAAAAATAAATTAAATTCTACTTTTTAGGCAATAATGTGTAACTACCCTGAACCACTTGATGATGATGTTTACATATATCATGAAAAAGAAAACAGACCTCTAATCTTTCTAAATTAGAAAAATATTCTTTTTTTTACTATGTATTAAGTCTGTTTCCTGTCTTTAATAACAAGGTTACAAAGTAACCATTTCGAAATACTCAGTAATATGAAATTGTTTTATTTGACAAATCGACGTTTCAGTTTTTCATTTATTCATTTTATTATGTAACCAGTTTTTAATGAAGAATTCATGTTCATTTGTTATGCTGAAACAAAATAAAATTCCTCGATTGTTAATATCTTAATGACCATATTAATTAATTTTCTTTTTTTTTCGATAAATAACATTTAACTATCTTCATGCACCCTAAATGTTCAAACATTATAATACAGGGTGGGCAAAAATAAGGGCCCTATTTTAAAAAATTCATAACTTTTTTATTTATTGATTTTTTTTTTATTTTGTTAGAATAAGTAAAGGACCCCTTCCGAAGCAAGCATGAGCCGTATTAGCCCTAAGGAACGTACCCTCATTTAGAAAACATTATTTTTGCTTAAAAAACTCAAAACAGTGTAAAAAACAATACTTTAGTTTTTGTAAGTTTTAAGAAGTGTTTTTCGGCTAAAATTTGTTTTGTTTATTTCAAAAAATCTCGGAAGGGTCAGTCTACACACACATAAAGTTTGGTGAGTTTAACTTTTATTTTGTGGAAGTTATTCAAATTCAAGTTATTCAAATTTAAAGATAGGACCCTTATTTTGGCCCACCCTGTATATCAAATAACACTACGACAATCATATTTTTTGGTTTTCCTCCAAATTGCCAAAATGTCAAATATAAATTATTTCTCATATCTGTAAAGTAAACTATTGATTCAGTAATTTCCGATTCCGGCGGTTGTTTTTTCTAGTATATATATATATATATATATATATATATATATATATATATATATATATAAAGATATATATAAAGATATGTATTAAAAATTCCGATGAATACTGACATGTCGGATTGAATATCTAATAAGATGACTGTTTCCCGTATTATACACAACAATGCTATGTGTGACTAATCTGATTCCATTATTCACAGTCTGATATTCTAAATTACAATCTAAAAAAACAATCTCAGCAGGTCCACTCAGTCAAAATGACGTCGTTTGAAGTAAATTTCTTTTTTCAGTTTATAATAATTTGTTACGTTCTGAGAGGCTTATTACAATTATTTTCATCAGTAAACTTATGCGTAGGTTCAGTTAATAGCAACTATGCTTTCTTTTTAAAATCATGTTTAGACTTTATGCGAGATTTAAAAAATTATTTTCATTAGTAAACTTATGTTTTCGTTTCATTAATAAACAACCTTGCTATTTCAGATGTACATTCATACACATAATGTATTTACCTACACATAAAATATCTCAGTCTTAAATTATTATAAACATAATTTATTCGCTAAACTTCAACATTCCAGACTTCCTAATACTGTAATTAAAATTGTATTTTAGAAATCTTACATCGATTATTTTAAATATTTCTGAAAATGACCGGAACTACTTTGTTAATTTTAATTTTACGTATGGAGGGAAACATTGGTGTGGTGGCATTATTATGTTTTTCTAATCCAACTATTTTTTTTTCTGTTTTTAATATAAATGAGGGTGGATTTTATGGTATTTCTTGATTATCACCCGGCGTAGTTCACCCCCTAAAAACTAAAGATTATTCTTGTGGGGGCCGAATACATGTAAAAAGCCTGACAAATATCCGTAAAGAAGGAATTAAAAATGTTTTAAAATATTTTAATTTTTAGAGTGGAGGATCACTTTCCTATATAAATTAAACATGGCATCATCACCAACTCCTGGCCAGTTATCGGTTTTTCACGATATGTAATCACATAGAGTTTTATTTTAGAGGCAAAAACATGAAAGGAGACATATTTTTTTCACTTATCTATTAGAGTTTTCTTTTGTGTTTGAAATATATACCCGGGGTGGCTTCTTTTGGTATTTTATGTCTCGATTTAGCGATAACTGGCCAAGAAGTGGGTAGTAATTTTATGTTAAATGTATATAGAAAAGTGATCCCTCGCTATAACATCCAAATTATTTAATGTATTTATATTCCTTCTTTGCAGATATTATTCTGGGCTGTTTACATATAATCGCCGACCAAAAAAGAATCTGAAGTTTCTCCGGGGAGTTCACAAGGCTTCTACACAATACGAACCGAACTAAACTAATTTTGCCACCTTAAACAAAAACTTAGGTTAGTGGTAGTTTAAATTAAATTATTACAAAATACACGTGTTTGGCTAAGTAAAACTGGCAATAACGAATGTTAACGAACAATCTACACAATACGAACAGAACTGATTTTTTTTATCATTGCCCTAACTCTAACAACTCTTAACTAACCCTAAAATAAGTTTTAGTTTTACTTTGCTAAATCGGTTTAATTCGGTTCGTATTGTGTAGAAGCTTCGGAACTTTGTTCGGCTTTATCCGGAAAATCAAAACTGATTACGTCACGACTGCAACTTTCTGGATACCTATTCCTAAAAAGCACAAAGAACATTACCCCCTCCTCATCCACACATAGTTATCCTCCGGGCAAGGCCGGGACACGGATCCTGCTAGTATATAATACAAGACAGAAGATACTTGCCCGTCAATCTATTCGCTTTGACTGTTTTTTCAAATCCAATGCAAATCGGTCTCTGTATGAATCATCTTTCCCCGATGATTACTTGTAGAGAAAACGCAATTAAGCCACGTGTCTGTAAAGGTGGGTCTTCATATTTCACAGTTTCTCTTGACAACTACCTTAACAAATGTGCTTAGGCCATTTTATATATGTGAATTAGATAATACTGATTATTATTTTTCAATCCATTTCATGTATTACTCGACCGTAGACACTATTGTAATTCAGTAGTTTTTTTTTCTGTTTCTCGCGCTGTTGTTGTCTTTCGTTTTCTTTCATTGAAGAAAACATGTTACTAGTAAATATCTTACACACCCATTTATAATAAATTTAGATTAATGTTTATATTAAAAAATATTAGACACAATATTTTTAACTGTAAATGTTACTGTTATCATTACACCCGGACAACGTCATATAACCCTGCTGTTAACAATATATTTCTTGAATTTATTCAGTCATGGTGTCTCGCCTTATTATACAACACATATCTGAGACGCCTTGAATGTTTGTGTGAAATATTATACTACGCTATGGTCTACAGATACACCAGCTTCGCCCGCCGAATATCAAAATGCATCACCTGTTGTATTAACAGACCCTAAACACAATCACTTTTGTTTCGCTACCGTGATTCGGCTACATAAGACGTTTACAGATTTCATCGCGTAACGGAATGATATGGCGTCGATGAAAGACATTTATATGCCATGATACAACATATCAAATAATTTCAGTCATTGAAAACAATTGAATACAAGTTCACAGAGTCGGCAAAAATATAACAAAAGCTCACGATCGATAGACGAGGGTTTACTTGTTTGTGAGGGGGTCCTTGAAGAGATATATTAAGTACAGAGTGTGATGCCTTTTGAGACTTATTTTGATCAACTTAATTATGTAGCACGATGAGAGTCGAATTTCACTACGTGAGTTTTAAATCTGATATTGTTCCTGCAAGAGACATAATTCAATTCACAGTGTCGTTTAATGCTGGGTAGAAGTCACCCCCACTGAATGAAATATCAAGATAATCATTTTTTGGATCAAAATAGTATTGTTATTTTTCGTTTGATTCTCTCTTATATAAATATCCCTTGAAACGCCGGCGTATGTAGGTATACATAATTTAATATATATATATATATATATATATATATATATATATATATATATATATATATATGCGACTGGAGAGAGCATATATTGCTCGGTTGAGAGGATGATATCATAATAAACGAATAAGATACACTGACCTTCAAAGGAAGGGGTAATGACTGATAGGATAATATCATAACAATCGACCCCTCCTCCAAAAAATGTCAGAGTTAATGGCTTGGAGCACGACGGTTGTGCACCCCCCCCCCCACACACACACACAAAAGGAGAAGGTAATCCTGGGAGGATAGTATTGTAAAGAAACGAATGTATACTATACTGCCTTCCCAAAAAGAATTGGTAATACCAATATATCATGACAAATGAACATATCTGACTACACAGAATAAAAGAAGCGTATACCGTTTTAATGATATGATAAGTGAGGAAATACCTTCACATTTATTCGTTTTATTACGATAAAAACAAAGGCACGTTTCACTGTCCACATGAAACGCCGGAATAAAATTGGATGGAAAAATGTAGTCGCCATTTTTATAAACATAGAGACACATGATAGCTAAGAAACAGCGATAACTTCCTATCATCGTTATTCTTTAGGTAGCCTCTTTCTCGACTTGTTAAGATGGCGACTATATTTTTCTGATCTCATTTTTATTATGGCGTTTCTACGTGTACGATTACACCTGGCATAAAAAACATGAAAAACACTTAATTGTTGTTGTTGTTGTTTACTAAAACATAGTTTACGTTTTAAAAAAAAGTTTTCATGAGTAATGCCGAAACCTATTTAACTCTAAATAATTTACGTGACTGAAATAGGAATTAACCCCAAATAAAAGGAGTATTGGCAGAATACTCTGAAAGGAGAAAAAAAAATATTTTGCTATTTCAGTCGCGTAAATTGAGCGAAAATAAAAGAGAAAATAGGCAAGCGTGGCTTTTATATTATTATTTATTGCTGGGAGATATTAATAAAAAGATTTAATAAGAAGTGAAAAATAAACTTGAAATAAAAAATACATTTAGACAGAAAATAAAATTTTATTGTTTGTATTTTAAGTGAAAGACGATATATTTAAAACTGTATATTTATAATTTGTCAGAAACACTACTAAAATTCAATAGTAAATATGTAAGCAAAAACTAAATTTAACTAAGTTCCCAGTTTTCGTGTTCATTTTCTCAGAAAGTAGACATTTTTAGCAGGATCCGGCCATGAATTTTACACTTTATATCACATTCAAGAACATGGTAGACTGTATATATACACAACGCGTCCAAAGGAAACACTGCATCCACCCGCATACCAAGAAGTGGGGACTCGTTTCGCTGCGGGGAGTGACAGTTCTCCGCTACACTTTGTGTTGCTGGCTAACTCGCGCATGCGCACAGCAGCAAACACAAAGTAGGTGTAACTGTGAACTTAAAAGCTCCATGCACGGCGTTTTTTACATGAATGTCGGAATGGCTACCGAGATTAAACTTAAGGATTGTATAATGTACACGTAAAAAAGAAACAATTAAAGAAGAACGCACCTATCAATTTTAATTTTATCGACAATATTGAGCAGAAATAATTTGGGGTTGCTCCAGTTCTACAGATCTATACACGAGCAGCCACTCGGTTTAGAACTATTTTTTTTAATTCGAGTGATTGTAAGTGACGTTTGTGGATTTGTTTGAAACTTCCCATCAACTGACTTTGCATCTCACTCTGGTGCTAAATGCTCAAACTCCATTTCATTTCTTTTCAAGCTAAGTATTGTTGTCAATTTGAAAACATTTGAAACCGAACAGAAATGTAAGTTAATATAGTTATCAACTGTTTAAATGTGTATACATTTTATTGAGATCCCCTATATAAACTCGTTTAGAGGTTATTGATCTACTCGCCCTCCGGGGAGAGAAGCTGACTCTTTCATAGTTACCAACCAGAGATAGTCGACGCAATCAGTGAATGTTCTATTAAGAAAAAGGGCGCCAAGTGCATTTAGATCATCTCTCTTCAAGGAAAGCAAATTAAAAGTAGAATAGTAAATATGATGAACAGGAAAACTGATGAGAACAAAGGGTTTAAATATAACATCAGAATAGATGGAAAGCTCAATGAGGAAAGAAGAGAAAACTAGACCAACAAAAAAATGAAAAAAATACGTAAAAAATAAAAATACCCTATGGGGAATGCATCAAATCGTAATGGCGCTTATCAGGCAAAAGTGAAAAATAAAGGCAATAGATATAACTGTTTTTCTTTGTTCACTCATTCTCGATTTAGACTCGAGTTTCAGTATTTATTGTATTACTATCATGATTTTTTTTTAAGTACAGTAACTATTGCATGTCATAATATATGATACAAACGCTGTCTGTCTGTCGGATTTTTACGCTCCTCGCATTAAATTCACATCAACGATTATTGCTCATTATAAATTATTTGACCTTCGGGAGTTTTTAGCTTAATACAATATTAAGGCTGACATGCTCCCCGCCATGGCAATCATCAATTTTAAATCTAAATACTGGACACACAATTTTTAAACGATTTAATGATATTTCCATTAAACTGATTATAAATGAATGTGAAGGTTTAAGGTCGTTGCAATAATGAATGCTAACAACATATTAAATCGTGTGGCATTACACCCTATCTTCCTATAAAAATGATTCATCTCATTTAAATGTTGACCATACCGAAATTACCAAATGGTAGTCAGATGAATCTATTTTTCTATTTTATTCTTCTCTTGTCTATCGCACTATGAAACTGAAATCGGATGATGTTTCAATCGGCATGTATAACTCCCACGAATTTGGAAACCGGGAACAACAGAAAAAGCAATCAGATTCGTGTGTGAATTTACATGGAGGCATTCATTGCAAGTTGAAAGACAATTAAAATGATAAAACAACAAATATAGTCGTGTTTCGCTGCAGAACTACCTGTCTGTTGCGAGTGAAAAAAACGTACCTCTGAGACGATGAGACGTCGAATATTTTCCTGTCTCTAGACAGCCACACATTTCCTGTATTTTGTTAATAAACGCATAAGCAACAAGAACTACTAATTAACTAACGGAGACTAATTTGAAAGCAAAAGTGATTAATTATCCGCTAAAGGGAGATCACTTTTCGCAACAAATGACATACTACAGACGAAAACGAAAAATGAAAAAGATATCAACAATCGAAAAACAAATAGCGGAATTGATTCTGAAACACCTACGTGATGAAATAAAAACAATGAAACATTGAAAAATCGCATATATCTTTCCAACTAAATGAACAATCTGATTTGAAAATATCCCGTACACGATTAAGTACAGATAAGTGCGGTTTTTAATTAGTAGTTCAATAACTTACATGTGTATTTTATATTTTGTTTCTGTTCTTTTTTCTTTATTTATTTTATGTTCTATAAAAATGTTATTTTATATTTCACTTTGCTTCTTTTGTTTTATTTATATTTATTGCCTTTCTTAGTAAAAAAAAATACGCGCCTTAAAAAGAAAAAAAAATCGCATTAATAGGTATCTTTGCGATTTCGGAACTTTTTGAGGAATCCGTAACAAAAATAAATGTGTATTTCGAGTTCGAAATCTAGTGGGGGTTATAACGTTTGTTACGACTCTTTTTCTACTGAAGTTGCATTGCTAGTCTTTTTGTACTCCATCGTTATTTCCATACGCGATGATCGACAGATCTCCAATCTCTGAACTCTCCTTGTAAGACATCCACAGCAAGAACTCGTTTTTTTTATCACAACGAAACACCAACTTTCTTTTCTTCCTCCATGTTTCTAGAGTGATGCGGAATTTCTATGAACAAAGCTTTTTCCGATAGCATTACCACGGGTCTTCTTCCCTGAAGGTTATAACATAATCGTCTTCAAATTCAAATACTAAGTTCATCCCTTAAGCATTTCGAACCCTCTCACAATGTTCTTCATCTTTAAACTGACAATCCATCCATTCCATTTAGTCTCATCCTTATTTGTTTTATTATAGCGTTGATGAGGGGGCAAGAAACTCGGCGCTACCAAGAAGCAGTAACTTTAAAACTGATAGCTCGAGTGAATTTCTTATCATTCTTTTTAATACATTAAGAGAAGAGATAAGGAGAGGCGAGGACGGGAAGAGAAAAGGGAAGGGGTAGAGAAAGAAATATATAGAGAGGGATGGAGAAAGGTGGAGAAAGAGAGAGAGAAAGAGGGAAAGAGAAGTTTCGAAAGAAAGATGTTACACACGCTTTTTAACTCCGGGTAGTCTTACTACTATATTCTAAATCGACGGTTATTTACCTAATTAGAAAAGTATTAAATATGAGGATCCTGAAAATACTATACACGCAAACACTGAAAAGAGATTTTATCTTAATAATGTAAGATAATGAAGAGTGGTAAAAATGAATCGTGAGCGAGTCCATTGTGGGTGGTGTGTCGAGAAAGAAAGAAAGTGACTTGATAACTGTTAAAAAGAAGGTTTCGCAGTGCAAGCGAGACTTGAAAGGCGGCGGTTTCAGAAACGCGAAGAGCCGGAGCGCTTGGTGGTCAGAGTATCGAAGTACCGGAAGAATGGGAATTTACCGATGTTTATGGCACCGATAAAGCTTTATTGGCCATGGTACCCAAGCCCGTTTTGCTGTTAGGTTTTCGTGTCCGCTGACTGAAAATTCGACTGATAAGTAAGTTGGTATTGTGAAGAAATCACCTAACTTGTATTTCATCAAACAGACAATTGGAAATGCTTGTGGAACAATTGCCTCAGTTCACGTTCGGATAGACAATGTAGAGCAAATTGCTTTCCAATCGAATGTATGAACGAGTTTCTAGCGGAAACCAAGCATGTGACCTCAGCAAGAAAAAGATTTTCATGAGACAAAAGTAATTCAAAATATTTTTTTATATGTGTGTGCGTAGCCGGCGTAACCCATCCGTGATGGGAAATGAAGAAAACTAAAGTTTTTCCATATACGTTCTGTTCTTTGTCATTCGTGTTCCGAAAGAATGAGTAATGCAACTGTTGGATAATACCCCTATGGGAATGAGCGTATCTGTTGGAAATCGTTGGTTTGACTTGCGCGAATTAGCACGGGGTGGACCTGGCAGTCGAGTGCAGAATAGGGCCCGTTCTCACAGTCGGAAATCACAGACGTGACAAGGTCATCGCGTGACGAGACCCCAGATCAAGGGTCAATGTGCACCTGCTAGAGGCTATGTGACGTCACGGGCTTTTGCGTGGGAAACAGAGGGATCCGTGACGTCACTCGTTCTTCGAGAAAAGCGAGTTTTAGACAGTCTAGGTTTTGGAGGCGAACCGATGAGACGTGATTTTTAGCATGTAGTCTACAACCGATTAAGGGAAATATTTCCCTAAGAAAATACAGGCGAAAGATCTCTTTTCCCCTCCACGAATGGTTAATATTTATTTGATAAGTAACTACAATAAAGTAGTAATTTGCTTTCTCTCTCTCTCTCAACGTAGAGGCTCTTTGTTGCAGGGGCGTGGTTTACGGCAGGAAAGAAAGAAGAATTCAACCACTGGACGACATCGAGACGGCGACCCTCTACGCACGAGGGAGACATCTAAAGGTATGCAAACTATATGATTTATGATGTTTTAAAAATAACGAGTATTAAATGTGAACTGACACGGCCCTTTTTCGGGACTAAATAGTAAACGAGTGCCGCCGCGGCCCCAAATTGAGGGGTATGCAACACAACAATAACACGATCTATTCTGTTTTATTGACATACACTTACATAAAAACAACGCAACATCTTCGGAAAGCAATTCACGTTAAGAATGCAAGTTATTTAGCATAAATATCATTACATCAATTACCTATGCATAAATGCACTTATATTTCTATTTAAAAAGTCGTTCTCGCATTGTCCACGATAAGTCACACGGAACTATAAATAGCACTGGCACACTATTACTCAACGCCGAAAGACGGAAATGTTCATACAACAGACACATGCTATAGCACAAGTTCACAGGCGACAGATCATCGTACACCACCGAATATAACCTCTGAATACATTTTTTCGTCATGCACTCTCGTGAAAATCACAACTCTCCTGTTCAAACTGTAGTAATATTTTGTTGCAGGTGGGAATAATCTAGAACAGCAATTCGCTCATAAGTAGATTGAGATTTTCTATTAGAAGTTGATTTAA
>OY744515.1:160399764-160402264 GCA_963556195.1 Sepiola atlantica | reverse complement strand
TATATATATATATATATATATATATATATATATATATAATAAAAATAATGGAAATAATATTCTAACGTGATTGAAAATTAAAATGGAAATAAAATATTCATATATTCATCAACGTTTCGTATTGATTTCCAGACTTCCTCAAGCTGATTGATTTGAAGTAATAACATGCAACACAATATTTGAAAATATGTTGTGCATTTGTGACGTGAAAATAATGTGTCTTTTTTAAACGAAACAGTGGTCTGAATTTTAAAAATGGGGTGTGATAATGACGTGAAAAATGTTTGTGTTCTTTGTTCGAACGAACGAACCATCACCGTTAGAATTCAAAATGGTTCATGCGTTTATGAAATTGAATCAGTGTTATTGTTTAATAGTGGTGTTCTGTACAAAGTTTTGTTGGAAATGTGGTGTAAAATAGCTAGCCGTAATCTATATTCAAGTTCTGTTCGGTTAGTATGAATTTGTTGATTAAAGGAGATGGATTGTAGAAGCCGTTACGTTGTTTAATTGTTTATAATAGAATGTTGATTCAATAATTTTTTTTTCTGGGATTTATTTAAATTGAATTCAATAAGTCTAGCCTTTGAAAAGTTAAAAGAATGATCACGTTGTAATGTATGCGATAATAGTTCATTCAGTAAATTATTATTTTTTGTATGTCTTTTATGTACAGTAAGCATTTTCTTTAGTTCCCGTTTATTTTAAGTAACGTATATCTTATAGCGATTATGACATGAGGCCGTTTATATACCTGAATTAGATGGGAGAATAGTTGGAGAATGTTTTGTTGTTCAATTAAAAAAAAAACAACTTCAGATGTAGTTTGTATTGTTGAAATTCCTAAATTATTTAAAGTGTTGTAAATTATTGTATTATTGGCGTGGGTAGGTAAAATAAACTGTCTGTTTATAAGAGAAATGTTCGATGTTTATCATTCTTGCTTAATGTTTCTAGAATTTTTTTGTCACGCTTTTTTCTTTGACTTTTAATATGAAATTTGCAATGTTATGAGTCAATTTGTAATGTATTTGAATTCTTCGTTCGAATATTGTTGGCGTAATTTTCTTAGTGCACATATGAAGAACTCGAGTATTATGCATGTTCTAATTGTGTTATTATGGTGTGAGTAAAATATATGTAGTCATTTGTGTGTGTAGTTTTACGGTGCCCTTTGATTCCTAATATTTGGAAATTAAAAGATATCTTGGCAAATATCTTTTTAGATCAATATTCGGATTCAATATAATCCTTACCACTGTGAAAGTTCTGAGTAAGAGAGTAGTTGATTACATTATAAAAAAAATATATTAGCATTTTAAAAGTAAAATTATCCTCTATAAATAGTAGAATAATTTAAATATTATAATTAAATACGTGTATTTATACACTTAACTCATTTCTTTACGAATTATATTTAGAATATTTCATAAACTGAAAGCGTACGAGCTATCACTTTCTAAAAATATGTACACATACAATCGTTTTCATAACCACGTACCCTAAAAAGACACTGACGAATATCTCCGTGTATCAAGTGAATGTTTTGCCTTCAAACTCACAATAGAGATTCGCCGTACCCAGGATTTAATGTAGCCTTTACATGGGAAAAGTAAAAACTACTGTACGTATATATATATATATATATATATATATATATATATATATATATATATATAATTTATATTATGTGTTATTATGGATTTAAAATCAGGCGCTGAATCGATTTTCTAAGAGAACAACCGCAGCGAGAACTCTCCCTTTTATTTCGCGAATATCATGCATAAGAAATGATTTTTTCTGTAAGAATATTCATGCACTTCGAGCATTCACCGATTTATAAGAGTAGTTTGAGGTACAAAAAGTCTATGTCGGGGTGCATCTCGCGCGCTTATTTGTACAGCAGGACGGCTTACAGCACTTGTCTATATATATATATAATTTATTATTTCATATATATACACACCACAAATATTATAAGGTGATATAATATATTGTGTATATATTTTAGTATTTACTTCAGCATTACTCAATACGTGATTAGATCTCAGTAGTAGTATGAAAATATATCTATAGCAATTAAGCTAGACTGTGACGTCGACGTTTCATTCTCGCAAATAATCGTCAAGCTCGCCCATATATATATATACTTTGTATTACTACTATATATATACTGTATATATTCTGTATATATATATATATACATATATAGTACATGTTCTGTATTAGTTTCTGTAGATGTAAATCCGTTGAAACTCAAGTGTTTATAAAAAGTGCTCAATAACAAGTAGAGCTGTTTATAAGTATACATTTTTATTTATACAAACATTATTGGTTACATATGTGCATACATGTTTCGGTTGAACTCTTCGCAGAAAGTCAACCTCATCAGACCAAATATTCCAGAGAAATGGGATGGTTTTGTAGACCTTTCTCCCCATCATAAATCTTTGTTTGGGATTGGTTATTTTCTATTTCTTATAAATTAGTATCGGATGAC
>OY744515.1:160379764-160389764 GCA_963556195.1 Sepiola atlantica | reverse complement strand
CATGTTCTTCAAAATCAAATACAAAAACAACTGCCCTCCCTTCCCCCCTTTCCCTCCCCCTCCTCCTATCCTTTCCCCCTTTCACTCAACCAAACACCATGAATAAATACTTAAACATATACTAAACTTAAAGCATGAGCACTTTTGCTAAAATGACCGGATTCAGCATTAAATGATCGCAAAAAGTTGATACGCTCTATAGTAAAACAACTAATTAAGTAATATCAAAGAGAGCACATGTAGGTAATTAAAACATCATTTGCTCATCTTCATTTCGAATAAACAAACTAAACTGTTTTATGTAGAGTGGGTTACATACACACACATCGAATTACGAAATTCTCATACAACACTGCACTTCCAGACTTACAAAGTGTGAGCTTTCCTTACATTATCACCAGTTTGTTACGGAATATCAACAGCAGGAAGCGGTATTCATTCTTATTTTCTCAGCTTCGTTTACCTTTTTTTACATTTACGACTCTACGAACCAAATGAATGTTTAAATGATCGCTGTTATCTGTGGCCCTACGGCGTGGTGGTTTCATACTCGCAGAGTATTGGCCATTCTGGTGTGCCTAGTTCTCTGTCGGTATGAGGTATGGTCCTGTGTTGTTCTAGGAGATCTGCCTTCCAACGCTTTACATTCTAGCCCTTTGAGAAGCGGTTAGTTGATTGTTAATCGCCTGAGGCGTTTCTACAGGGGGATGCCGACGGGGCTACGAAGGTAATTTGTTGTTCTGCCAGAGTTCTCTTTCTCTAGGGCGCTGGCTTCAAATTCCACTTTTACGACCGATGGATATCACCTACATTTATCTTCTCAAAATAAACACAGAAGCGGTAATAACTTTGTTGTTTACGTTTGTTGCTAGGTGTACGTTTTCAGCGATCTAAATTCTCTTTCCTGCGTCTTTATGCTGAGAATGTACACCAACCTTTTATTCAATTTGAAACGTGTTTATCATAAAGTAAAATACATACAAACTATTCATAAATTTCCCCACAAGGAAACTTTTTTTTTTTACTAATGAGTCTCTATGTATCAAGGGAAGAAAACTACTCGAGGATAGGATTTAATAAGATAGATAGACTCGTCATATGAATGAAGAAGAATATTATGAGAAGATTGAAAACGATGAATGGAATGATCAAAATTTGATTACTTATGAGAACGATTTTTTGGAGATTCAAACGAGGAAAAAAGCAACACAAGCAAAATTTAATGAAAGATAAATTCATAAACGGAATATTTTTTTATTTTTAAAAATCAAGAATTAAAAAATAATAGAAACCCGGGGTTAAATATTTTGACAAATATCTTTTAAAGCTTTTATTCGGATCCAATATGATTTTTAAACTAAATCAGTTTCATTTTATTTTGACTATTACTTTGCTACAATATTTAAGCTCGCGTTTCAGAGAGCTTTTTGGCGAATTGGAAAATTCTTTGATATATACACTCTTCATTGTCATTTTGCTTATATTGTTTTTTTTTGCTTCTCGCTCTGATCTAAAAAAATGATAAATAGTAAACATTAAATATTTAAATAAAAATTAAGTTGTCGCACCAAAAAGTAAATAAACATTTTTTATATGTTCGGGCAAAAGAGGACATTTTCTTTTGTGAATGTTTGTCACTTTCTTTTACTATCATTTCTTTAAGTCTGAGAAAACCAATGTTTGTTTACTTTTTACAATGATGGTTTCGAAACATTATTAGCAACACAAATTTGAACTAATTTGATTGTATGTGTTACCTTAAGTGCTAAAGTCTGAATCAAAAACAGTTGATGAGGTTAACAACTATTTATTTACTGCTGTTGCAGTAGAGACACTAGAAAAATATGCAAGGTCGTAATTGAAGCTGTTCAACGAGCTGGCATTTGTGATGGGGTGAGAGAATCAGCAGCAGCTGGCGGACCGAGGGGCAGACGTTGGACCGTGAAGCATAATTAGTAAAACACCCGAATTAACCTGGTTTGAATTGATGGCAGACAATGATGTTTTAGAAACATATAAAGAAGCACTAACAACATATTTGCGACATCTAATTCTTTTCGCACACACTTATACAACTATTACGAAAGTATACGCAGTTTTCCATGACGCGTGTACATTCAAGTATATCACGCAGTCTAATTCAATAAGGTTAACTGAATATGCTATCATTTTACAATTTTAATCCGAAACCTAGTTTCTAAAACATCTCATCATTTTAGAGAAGGTTATCTTGATCTAGAGGAAGGTACCTTTTGTGCTTAAATAAATATTTCAAGTGAACTTCAAAACCTTTGTGATTATTCTTCTGACATTAGAAAAATGTATGAGTTACAACAATTATATATATATACACACACACACACATATATATATATATATTTTTTTTTTTTTTCGCGTATTTTAAATATTAATTATTTTGAGTTCATGTACGCAACAGTCCAATATAAGTAAACTTTTAAATGTGTTTTTTGCAATGAAAAGTTCGCTCACCCTGAGATGGATACTGCATTTTCAATGGCATAATAGATATGCGAGATCAAATTAACTGAGTAGTGTAGACACATTTAAATTGTAGTTGAATTCTCAAAATGTAAATTGATATATTCCAACTAAATATCATTAAAAGTTCGGTAGAGAAAGAAGGCAATAGTGATAGGAAACCAAGTGAATAATCATTGTTAACATTTGACAAGAGGGACGCTATATTGGGGAATTAAAAAACTTATTGAATATTCTTGTACCAGATAAGACTAATCAACATTCGACAGCTGTGAAAAGTGTTTTGTATGTGCATGTGAGGAGTGATTGTCTGGAAAACTATATTTTGCAGTTTCATGTCGTGTCCTTACACAATAACAAATACTGTAATATTTTTTTTTTCAGATAATAACAATATTTTGATTTTCTTTTCTATTTTTGTTTTGTAGATTCTTTTTATTTTATACACACCGAAAAAACATCAGTCATTCTCTCCTTATAGCGTCCTCGATTTCTCGTTTTCTCTCTGTCTTTTTATACTATTATTCTGTGACACAAGGTTTAGTTGGGGTCACGCACCAGGTGGCAACGCCATGTCCGAGGTTTCTAAGAGGAAATAACAGAAACAGAATCCACTAGAAAATGTAGGTAAAAAAGGGGATTCCTACCTAACCCCGATTAAAAACGCACTAGCCTCACATTAGCTATAAGGAGACACCAGTTATGGTATTTAGATATCTTCCACTGCCCGGGAATGAAGACTTCAATTAAACCAAAGCACATAGGTGAAATTTTAAAAAAGCTTACTTTTAATTTCCTATTTTTGAACTGTCTGGTTCTTAAACAATCCATGTATTAAGTTGTGATGACTACTTCTTAGTTAAGCAATATTTTTCGTTTACGTAATTCGATCTGTAACGCAACTTCTAAATTGCTTTGTATTCTGTAACGTCATAGCTGAGTGCACACTCGTCGGACCTACACAAAAGTAAATGAAACCCTCCCACTCACCCTAATAGTCAGTGAATAGTCCCCACAATAAAGTTGGCTTATGATAGAGTGAGAGGGGAACCTATCTTCAGTCATTTATTATCCCTGTAAGGCAGTGGCTAGACTTATTCTATCTCTCTCTCTCTCTCATATATATATATATATATATATATATATATATATATATATATATCTTTATTTATTTTGGTACAGAAGGGCCATCATTGATCCGAATACAGCCTGTTTGAATATACGCGATGACATCTTTAAGGGATGTATCCACAAGAGACAAGCTCTACTCATAAACTGGACTGACCGATTCACATAATGTCTAGCTACTCCCCCCTACTTCCTATCATTACTAATATAAACTAATTAAAAAATACGAACAAACACCTAATCAGCCCATATCCACATAAATTTTAAGAGCAAAAACTTCGACTTTCACAAAAATATTTAGTTTATTTATCAGTAATAACTGATCTAAAAAATCCATTTAAACAACCTCAAACCTTTATTTTCCAGTTAACTTACCTCCCTTAGATTCAGTAATTTCTTTATTAATATTAAAATTACTCCGGACTGTCTAAAAGAATTTTAACACGATTTCAACTAACGGTTTTTCCTTTCAGAACGCACACCTTCAAACCCAAAAACAATTGATACAAATTCATAAAATTGACTCACGGGAATTACATATAAACTTTTTTTTATCTTTTCTTTTATTTCTTATGTTTTAATTTCAAATTTTATTTTAATTTTAATTCTATTTTTATTTAATTTTAATTTTATTATATATTTTTCCACTTTAATCTTATATTATTATATCTCTCCAAATCTCCTCCGGTTTTAAATCTCAACAGTTTCATTACACTAAATTTTAAATTAAAAAAAACATACATAACACACTGAGCAAATAACGCGTCCCAACGAGAGGGTAATGTGACTTCACATTTCCAAAACAGATGACAACAAAAGCTGAAGAGAGCCGCATGGCTAACACTTTCCGAGCTTGAAACCGACGATACGAATCTTGTACTAACTTTTCTGTACCAAAATAAATAAATATTATGCTCTTAATTTTTAACTTTAATTCTTAATCAATCGAGCACTCTGCTGGGATTTTTCCTACTATATTACAAAGAAGTTTATATATATATATATATATATATATATATATATATATGGAAGTCGTTTTTTCATACCTGCGGGGCACCGAAATATCTAACTAGTACACGGCCGCAGACTCTCTCATCGGTGTATTGGCCTCGTAGACCTTTCAAGGTCATCCATCTAAAAGAAGGAAAACTTTGATAAGAAAACCTTGCTACTAACCACTTACGTCTTGGCAGCAAACCGTTGGTGAGGGAGGACTCCTTTGTCCTCATCGACAACCTTTCCGCTATCAAACTACAATGATACAATACACGGCAACTGATAACGCTAAACTACTTGCCAAGTGTTACGCCTTCAACTCAACTTTGGACTCAGCAAACCACCCCCTTCCTTAAACCTTATTGCGAAGCGAAGCCACACTTGAAAACCTGGTCATCATCTCATCCCAGGTCAGGAACATCATAAAAAACCGTTACACCTCCAGAGCTTGTGGACCTGATCTCATACATGTAATAGTAATAACGAAAACTATGCTGAACTGACCCCTATCCTCTCCAAAATCTAGAACAAATGCTTGATTGAATTTTGCTTTATTGATAGCTGGAAATTGCCTCTGTGTAACCAGTATTCAAGAATTCTGGGGATAGAACTGATCCCAAGAACTACCGCCGAATCAGTCTACTCCTGATCTTTGCTAAAATCGTTGAATCCTTACTGAATCTAGCGATAGTCCGACACCTAGTTTATGGTAAACTTCTTTTTAACCGCTAGTATGGATTCAGACAAGCAGGATCTACTGCGGATATCCTAACAGTCATCTCTGAACTCATATATAATACCCTGGGCAAGGCAGGTGAAGCTAGGGCAGTAGCGCTTGATATATCCAAAGCCTTTGACAAGGTCTGGATAAATGGCTACTCAAAAAAATTCACTTACATGGTATAACTGGACAAATATTTTATATAATGAGATTCTTCATAACCAAAGGAAATATTCAGGTTGTCCTTAACGGTCGTTTATCTAAGCGACATGATATAAATGCTGGTGTACTTATGGGAGTCATCCTTGGACCTTTATTGTTCTTAATTTTTATAAACGACCTCTCTGAAGAAATCGTGTCTGATATAGGTATATTTACTGACGACACCATGCTCAACTCTCATCATGTGGGTAAAACGGACGCGTACATATCCGAAGCAATGACGGGATCCTTAGAAATTGACCTCCAGGCTGAGTGGATTGAGGTCATAAATGGTTGTTAACTTTTAATGCCACAAAGACAAAGCCCTTTCCTTCAATAACTACAAACACACTTCTTCAATCACCGATTGCCATAGCAACACCCTATATTAGAGTTCAACATTCAAACTCCTAGGCCTCACATTAACAGCTCACATGAATTGGAAAAAATACATTGATGACATTGCCAAGGCTGTTGCAAAAAAAGTGAGCTTCATCTACCGTGCTAGTAAACTTCTCACACCTTACATTATCATGTATATATACAAAACCAGCATCCTTCCATGCATGGAGTATGTTTCCACATCTGGGCTGGTGCATCATCCATTAGTCTCTCCCTCTCAGACAAGGCCCAAAAAGAGTCGGCAACTTAATAGATCCCCCACTATCACTTAAACTCAAGCCACTGTCCCATCGCCGCAATGTTTCATCCTTTGTGCTTGTTTTACAAATACTTCAATGTATTGTGCTCCGATGAAATTGCTGCCTTAGTGCCCCCTCAACGTAAATACACTAGGCCCAAACAGCTAAATCCTATCTATTAACTGTGGAGGTCCACAGATACCGGAGAGCCTTCTACTTCAGTAGACAATAAAGAGAAACACTCACCAGTAGTAAAAAGAATGAGGTGTTTCGCATGTCGTGTATGCAGATTTAAAAAGGGCTTCTCTTCATAGGTGCAGGTAGTCTGATTTGCATATGTAGATATCAGATGATATAAATGAAGAGGACAGCTGGGAAGGAGGTGAAACGATTTGGATTTGGAGAGAGAAAGGCAGAGGGAAAGTGGGTTGTACGGAATTCGGTTGGAAATTGAATTACAGTAAAAACTTTTCTTTTTAATTCTTTTATTTTTTCTGTCACAGTTATTTAACACTTTCCTCGTGTTGTCGGCTTCTGAAACTCACTCTCTGGTCAATGTTTCCCCAACTGTACCGGCATGCAACATTTTAGAACTAATGTAAACAGACATCTCGCTGCATAGCTCCTTACTAATGATGACACCAAAAACCTACACTCTAATTCTCAGTAGCCCATTACGTCTACAATGGCGACGTGTCTTGTTTGGGGTGAACTATGTTAAAATAAATATACATATATCTGTATATACATATATATATATACATATATACATACATCTGTATATACATATATATATATACATATATACATACATCTGTATATACATACATCTGTATATACATATATATACATATATACATACATCTGTATATACATATATATACATATATACATACATCTGTATATACATATATATACATATATACATACATCTGTATATACATATATATACATATATACATACATCTGTATATACATATATATACATATATACATACATCTGTATATACATATATATACATATATACATACATCTGTATATACATATATATACATACATCTGTATATACATATATATACATATATACATACATCTGTATATACATATATATACATATATACATACATCTGTATATACATATATATACATATATACATGTATATATACATATATACATACATCTGTATATACATATATATACATATATACATGTATATATACATATATACATACATCTGTATATACATATATATACATATATACATACATGTATATATACATACATGTATATATACATACATGTATATATACATACATACACACACATATATACATATATATATATATATACACATATATACACATACGTATATATGTATACATACATATATATGTATATACATATATATACATACATGTATATACATACATATACACACCCATATATATATATATATACATATATACATACATATATGCATAAATATACACCCATACATATATATATACATATATATACACATATATGTATATATACACATATATATATATATATACATATCTATATACATATACGTATATGTATATATACACATATATACATATATATATATTTAGTCATATATACACATTATATATATATATATATATATATATATATACCTTTGATCACCCAAAACAAGACACATTACCACTGAGAAGTAAGGGGCTACTGTGAATTAGTGACCATACTAATAAGTTCATCCTAAGTGCAGTTAGATATTGGTTCACATTCGATTAAAATGTCTGCATGTTAGTACAGTAAAGGAAACGGACAGTAGTGAAGGAATTCCAAACTCTAGCAGTTCGAAGAAAGAAGCTATTATAATAAAAAGTCTTATAATAAAAGTCTTCCAGAATGGTGGGAGCTCAACATGAGAGGGGTGTTGATGATTAGGTTACTCGAGTGTATGCACTGTGTTGTGCTACTACTACCATGGCTTACTCTTGACATTGACCGATCTCCAATTATAGCGGGAAGAAACGCTGATCGTTGTCGGTTCGTTGACGACTTATCGGCGTTAAGAAAGATGAAAAAGAAAATATTAACATTGTCGGATTCTTAGTTTCATTGAAAATGATTGGTCACGATCGAAATATTTGGACTTATTGTATAAAAAAAGAAAAAAATATTGGCATCCTTATCGATTTCCTAAACACAATTGCATTTCATTTTTACGGTGCCTAATGTGGAAAAAACATTTAATATCGGGAAATTCCGACTGAGCTGCTCAGACAATTTTTTATGTGCCATACTGGTCTTTCTTTATGGGCGCTGGCCTTGTGCCACATCTGTCTGCGGTGTGAAGGAATTAAAAACCTGGAATTACACTAGTCTATACTGGCAGTCAAGACTGACGTACAACACTCTTGTTCTGTTATATCATATTCTTTTCAATATACTTGCTTTCTCTAGACTCCGAGTATGTTTTTTTCCGCCGGCCATTTACAGGCACACAACACACACATACACACCCAAAGACCCCCCCCCCCACACACACATATATATATATATATATATATATATATATATATATATATATATATATATAAGAGACGGGAGAAGGAGAGAGATAGGTTTATTTTTATTTTTGCTTACATCGCCAAGTTGAGGTTTTTGTCTATGTGACCTACTAAGAGGCACTATCATAGCCAACTGATAAAAAGTAAACTGTCTGGAAGGTGTTATCTGTCGGGGTGAAGTGTTGATTGTTTAGGGTGGGCGTGTGTGAGGTAGATATACTGTAACTTGCTAAGTGGTTTCCTTTTTAAATATATTTAGTTGAAGTAATTTAGCTGGTGATCTAATTTTAATTGCTTTGCACTTCGGTTTAAGCTTCTAAATTTATCGTCCCGGGTTATGCTTAAGCAAGATGGGACATAAGGAGATAGATACGAGTCAAACTATCCAAAGTAACAAAAGCATCGTATACGAAGCGAACGCATTCTCTTAGAATCTAACCATCATAACCCTTTCACCAGCACTGCACCAAAAACTACACTTCTTCATCTAGTTACCCCTGGAAACTGAAAACTAAGAACCAAACACCAGTTGTAAGATGGAAGGTGTTGAGAAAAAGTCATGTTTACAAGTCACTAAATGATCAATGTCCCTAATGCCTCCACGAACATATACTAATTCTATCATTTCGCAATACAAATAACATACTAATGAACATATCAGGAGATCGATCGTATACAGACATGAGTATGAATTGCCACTCATATACGCAGAGATTAAGTTAGATAAGTAAGCCATAACACACGAGAATAAAAGTTAAAATAACACCTATATAAACCTAACTAAAATATACACAAATATAACTGGCTATTATGCTTCGGAATTGTTTAGATGAGGGTTGATAATTCGTAGAATTTGGTATATTCGGGCTACTATTCTCATCTTGGGTGTTTTTATCACAACGTTTCGGCCGATGTAACCGTTGACCATTCTTCAGATGCGTCTTGTCGAACTCGGGAATCTGGTTGGTATTTTGAACGGAACTCTTTATTTAATCCAGGGGTAGCATGTTCTCGTTCCATCTTCCATGACTAGGAAAAAGTCTTCAGTAATTCGCATTTCTTCGTATCGCCCGCAGAGAGGATTGAACCTTCAACCTTCAGATGACTGTTACTTAGAACTGAATTATACTTAGTACTATATCCACTGCGCAGATGGAACGAGAGCATGCTACCCCCGTTGATTTAATAAAGAGTTCCGTTCGAAATTCCGTCTAGATTCCCGAGTTCGACAGAAAGAATCCTGTGTTCGAC
>OY744515.1:160367264-160374764 GCA_963556195.1 Sepiola atlantica | reverse complement strand
ATAACAAAGATTAAAACCTCAATACTTCAAACCAATTCGAAACCGATTAATCTGGTAAAACACCTTTGCAAATAAATTTTTGCAATTGAATTTATGGCTCAAACTGTTTTAATTGCTTGAATTTAGGTATGTTTAACTCATTAAAATTAACAGAAAAATGTAACCTATTTCTCGAATGTATATATTTGTGAATTTTACCGGCATAATGGTTAGATTTTCGCTAATGAAGTGGGAGACTGGGTTTCACTTATCGGTCAATCTATACAAAAGCCTGAATATATGGGACTCGATGTCTAGTTGCTTAACACTCAGCTTTATAAATGATGGTCAATGGTAAGTAGAGTAATCCAAGTAAAAAAAAAGGCGGCCTCTTTTACATGTCGACGTAGAAGCCAATGAGAAGAGAGCCTTAAAGTCGCCCTCGATTATGGACGACCTTTTTTCTTTATTTATGATTATGATTTACATTTATTAAAAGGATTAGACACCTATTACTTTTCGGATAGACGATTCAAATACTGACTATATTAGTACGTATATACGTACGTATATTAGAAGTTAAACTATGGGATTTAAGGACAGTATATATTATAGACAAGAGATCAAAATGTAAAAGTGACTGGAAACAGAATAAGAATACACAAAAGATCACTTTACCTTTAAGGAAACTGAGAGAATTCTGGTCGTAAAGGAGCTCTCAGATTCGGAAGAAGCCATCTAGAAGACGCACATGCTAATAAGGGTTAAAGAATAATGTAATCTAAGAACCTCGTTCTTTTCATGGTTCGATCACAGCCTGATGTAATTAACCAACTATAATGTATAGAAAGACACGTTCGACTCAATACACCTATTGTACTTTTGAGGTTATGCGCGTAATTTATTTGCCCGTCTTTTAAAAGAAAAGATGTACAACGATTGAACGCACGTACCAAAGATTGGCCGCTCTCAAAAAGAGACACAGCCGACACGATGTCTGGTTTGTTAATTATTGGCGTTCGACACGCTCAATGTGTAAGAAATAATTAATTACCAAATGATTATGTTACATTCAATGGGTCCAGTGTTCTCACGGAGACCCCTTTTACAATGCAACTAGTCAGACCACGTACAACGTTACATCAAACAAAAGCATAGGGCTATATCAAATATTATCTTAACATAGAGCTTACGTGACTGGATTTCTGGGTTTAGAGAAATTATAATGGAAGAAGGATCTAGATATAATATATCTCGGTGCACATTGTGAAAAACTGTTTACTAATGATTTTTAAGTATTATTTGGATTGTTCAGACAATTGCTTTCATATTGTGTGTTGTTCTCACAACGTTTCGGTCGATATAAGATGAGAACAATAGTCCAAACAATCCAAATAGTACATATTATTAATTCTCATCTCAAAAACATAAATTCGAAAAAATAATTTTTAAAAGTTGAATAATATTCATTTGCTTTTGTATATAATATGTGACTTATTACGTATTATATGATTATTCGGACTATCATTCTTGCTTTGGATGGTATTTTCACAACGTTTCTGCCGATGTAACCTCCGACATTCTTCATGTGTATATTTCCGAACTCAAGGATCTTCATGGTGAATTCTTTATTTTATATACACAGATAGATCGTTCTTGTTTCGTAATGTAAAGGTCTTCAGAAAGTTATTTTTATTTTATTCATAGTTGATATTGTCTGTCGTGAGAATTGAACCTTCAACTTACACAAGATAGCTATTTAGAATTGTTTTTACTTAACGCCATTTTCCGTTGTACCTAGTTAAGAACTCTGAATTCTCTGTGTTGAACCCGGGAATTAACTCACTTAGAACTGATTAAAACTTAGCACGTTTACACGTTGTGTCACGGGTACTTGCGAATCGACAAGGAAGTTCTTAAAATTGCATCCAATATTAGTAGTCAGAATGATCCAAAAATAAAAATTATCAATCCTCATCTCAAAAATTCTGAAACATAACATTTCTCTTTGTTGACATATCCCATCATTAAAAATGAACATTTTGAAACGTATCATTGAATACAATTGAATATTAAATGGAATGACGTTGTTATTTCACACCATGTATCTTTTAAATAACATTCCATGTCTATGTAACTATCATATAACCACAAAATATCCATTATACAGAATAGACCACAAAATATCACCTATGAAATTGTTAATAAAATTAACAAACATTTCTACAAGCCAATCCTATTTAGTACAAATACACTTCGCTCGATGCCTGATATTTCCATCAAGTTTAAATCATCAATGTCTAACGGTATTTGTTGTTTTTTTTTCAGTTCAATGATGAACATACTTGAGTATGACACGCACACTTGTAAATAACTAACTCATTTCTCTCTTGGTACTGCCCCTGTTCTGGCTGTGATGATTTTATTCAATCAAGGAGTAGTCTGAAATAATGTTTTTATAGACACTATCTTTGAAATAACCCCACAGATAAAAAATCTGAGGCGTTATGGTCCGGTAGGTTTGAAGCCCATTCAGAAACGCATCATCTACAAATGAGACTATCATTAAGGTGTCCTTAGGTATAATTAAACGGTGATAAAACGAAGACTGTAGCTCATTATTGACTGGAACTCAGTGGCTAATTCAACGATGAAATTTGTGTGCCAAATATGTTCGGTTTTCAGAAAAAATCGTAAATTCTATAAATGATTCCATGGCAAGTGTTTTTGAGGTAACTTTGCAGTAAACATTTTGGATTTTACTTAGTATAAGAAAGATAAAAATATCAAATTTACAACTTGAATTTCCACTAAACTATAGTTATTATTGTTATATCGTGTTACTCCTTTGGGGTTTAAGGTTACGATTTCAGAAAATCAGAACTTCAGAAAATGTAAAACTTTAACATTTTGACTTTTTAGAATCTGTTTTGTATTGCATTTTGTAAAAGTTTCTCATTGAAAACTAAAACAAATTAAATAAATAAAATAAAAACTCACGTAATTGCTTCCCATCCATGTCATGGCTTAGATTATTTCGGAAGTGTAAGAATTAGTTCGATTTCCAGATAAGGGAAAACTCTTTTTGATTATATAATAAATATATATTATACAGCCAAAAGAAGATCGAGTTACACATATCTATCGGCGATAATACATATTGAGTTAAAAATAGGGGGTATAATGTTGCACAACACCGACAGATGCGCCGCCATTATTCATATTTTGACCCTTAAAACTTTATTTATCGTATGGCTTTCTTCAATTATTTTATTTTCGGTAATCAAATCATTCGTTGATATAGATTTTGCAAATAAGAACAGTCTGCATTTTTCGTGTTCAAAATCTATTATCTTCGTAAAATCCTTCGATTTATGTTTTTCATTTAGTATCTGCCCTTTAAGCATCTTATAACTTTAAGCAATCATCCTATGTGAACATTTAATACAAATATTTTTACAAATCCATACAAACTAACGGATCTATGAAAGAAAAAATAAAGATAAAATGTTATTACATATCTTTTCTATTTTTTAGATGAGGATTTATAATTTGTTCTACTTGGATTATTCGGGCTACTATTCTCATTTTGTACGTTATTCTCTCTAAGGTTTCGGCCGATCAAAACTCCGATTTTCTTCAGTTCCTCTTTGGCGAACTCGGGAATATTTATATCAAACCTTAAAATCTATAGGAATAATCTAAGTAATACAAGTTTATTCGGTTCCCATTAGTGATCAATTCATTCGTTTCTTTAAACCGTTTTATTCATCTGCGCCCTTTGAAACTTATTAGTAATTTATTCAAAACATGACCACTAAAAAACAAATTGAATTAGTTCGTAGATTTGGTTTTTAAAATCTGTCTTGCTTATATATTTTTAGTGTGAGAAAACATATTAGAAAAAGGGGGCTCATGTTAAGAAATTGAAATAATTATTTCGAAATTATCGATTAGAATACATTAGGCATTAAAATATAAACGCTTATTTCCAGGTGTATTACAATGCACATGTTTCTACCTATACATACATTATATATATATATATATATATATATATATATATACTTAATCTATATAATAATACATTAAAACAAGTGTACGTTCGTACGTACGTTATCACTGCCCAACAAGTTTTTAAAGATAATATCGTCGGGTTGCCGAAGATGTAATGCAATAACAAGTATTTTTTCAAATTTCATCTCATATTGCTCTTGTTTTGAACATTAAACTTAAACTAATTTTCACTTTCTTGACCTCCGGGCTAGGATCTGAAACTACTTTAACAAGAGTAAATAGATAACGTATGTTCCAGCTTGAAAAAAAAACGCGGTACAATACTATCATGAGGTTTTAGTTCGCGCCAGATATCTATAGGATATAAATATATTTAAGCACGGGAGCAATATACAACATATCAAGTATAGAAACGTGGAATATCCATAGGTCTAACTATTTAGAATTAATGGTGTTGTTCCATTTGTAAACGTAATATTATGAACATATGATATTAAAAGTTCCATAGAACGCTGCAAACTGAACATTCTATAGTGCTAGATATATTAAGGTAGACTCTAATACAAATAACATGAATGTTTAAGTTGAAAGTATTCAAAGTATTCCATTTGTTATACTGTTTCTGAAGTGGCCAAGAAGTGTCACGGGCCTCATAGTCAGGCCGCTGGACAATGACGTAATTCTATAAAATAACAAACGAGATGTGTCGAACAGTCAGACTATGGCATTTTTACCCTCTCTTCAGTTCAATATTCATTACAATTCAGGAAATCAATCAATTTTAATTACATTTTCAATTATTTATTTATTGACGATCACGGAATATAATTAACCCTGTACTTTATTAGAAATCTTAGTGTAAATTTAGTATTTCATGTAATTTTTGTAGGCAAGACAGAAAAATTAAATTAATACTTAATAATAAAATGGTGTTGTCATAAATTTTTTAATTTTTAAAAGATTACGTATTACTTTGAGAAATAATTTGTCTGATTTAATATCCATTCTTGAAATCAGTTCATTCTTTCGGTCTACATCAAATGAAAAGATTAGTATCAGTTATACTGCATTGAGATATCTCTTAGTTTGTAAACACAAGAAGAAGAAGACAAACCCCTATTCTTAGGCAGTTTTATTCTTTATATAAACATTTAATTATCATTAGTTGTATCTGCTTAATTTCATAAGAGCACTCTTATTTGTGAAAAAATAAATATTTATTGATTTATTTTTACTTTACAGTTAAAATAAATCAATAAATATGAAACATGAAAAGTGAATCACAAACGAACGATTAGGAATTGAGTAAAGTAACACCAAATTAATTATTCAAAATAAAAAATAATAGTACATTTATTGAAATAATTTAAAGTGTGCCTGTTTTTGTTCTATTTAATTAATGGAACCTTTATTGAAATAAATAAAAATGTGTGTTATATTGTTTTATTTTTAAATGATTTGATAAGAGTTCCTATAATTTTCGAAAAAAAATGTTGCTTGATCCGTTGAAGTGTAATCAAACATGTAAAGTAAATCAAACACGAAAGATTACGAATTCAGTGAAGAAACACAAAAGTAATTATTTAAAATAATTAATGAATAGAACATTTATTGAAATAAACTAGGATGTGTGTGTTTTTTTGAAAAACGAACGGTTTATTTACAATATAGTAAAAAAAAAAAAATAAATTAAAACAGTCATGTTTTGGGGGTATTTTGTCTCAAACGGACAGTTTATTTACAATATACTTATTGATTATCTCGCTTATTTAATTTGATTTTCGCACACATTTTGGACGAAACTTATTGTATTTTTATCCCGAAATAAAATTCTAATTTATTTTCTTAAGACTAAAAATTCAAACTTTAATGCAATGCCTTAATCGTTAGAGAAGCCTTGTGTAATTTCCCCTGATTTTCTTTCGTGCTTGACATCTATTAAAAGGAAAATACGTTTAAAAAAAAATAACACGTTAATAATGATTTCCAAGTGAATGAATAATCCTTAAAAAGGTAGCCGTGTTTTAGGCAGAAACAAGCTTACAATTATTGCCAACTAATTGAATAATCTTATGGACTTGAGTCTGATTGCTCTGATTACTTGCTCTGATTACAGATGGACACATGCGCCTTAAGCGTTTCGAAAATTCCGGTCCTAATTGATAGTGGTTGTTACTCCAACCATCAATGACGTAACCACAAAAAAACTGGACTCAGTTGACAAGCCTCCTTGAGCATGGCACGGCAGGACACAAGTTACATTTTTCTCACTAGTTACAGGTTAATAAATATGTACATCATATTTATTATAAGATTTGGAGCGACATCGTTCGCGGCAAAACTTAACAGAATCGTTGTTTACTAACGCCAAATGTGCATTTGCAATGTTTCTCACTTTTACACAGTAAAGATAGATATTGAAGCATATTTTTTAAATTTATTTTCAAGTTCGAATGTTTAAAATAACAAATCATACATAACACGTCTCCCAAGTAATTTTATTTATTAATTGGAAAAACACAACTGTTATTATTATTTTTATGATTTGAAAATACAAATAGCAGAACATGAAAGAGTATTGGTACGTCTACATTGACATTCAGAGAATAATTGGTATACACATGCATATAAATGGTAACATATCGTCAAAAAATTGATTTAAAACAGTGTTAAGATAACAATGTATTATAAGTAGACGATGGCATACATTAATGTAACACAATAACAATTAATACTATAATTCACTTTCATATTTCCGAACAAATTATACATAATAGATTAGAAAAATATCATTTATATATATATATATATTATTTATATATTATATATATATATATTATATTATATATATATATTACAGGGTGCATCAGGTATATGAGAACATCGCGTAATGTCGTTACTGTTACGTTATATTAATTATTTTAATTCTTTTTTTGCAGATAATGAAAAATGGCAGATAATAATGTAACGGAACAAATGAAAAGACAGGCTGTAATTGTTGCAATAAAGGCAGATCATAGCGATTTACAAATCGCACAATTTCTTAAAGTCGCCCGTTCTTTTGTTTATAAAGTTCGTAGGGAGTTAGAAGAAAATGATGGTGATTGTAAGCAGGTTGCTAAACGTAAAAAGCACGACCAACGGTCAGACACGATTAGAACACCTGAATTTATTCATCAAGTTCAGAATATTATTGATGAGAGCCCCAAAAGTCAATGAGGTCCATCGCAAAAGACCTGAATGTTTCAGAAGCCACAATTCGAAGGACTGTTCATGAAAATCTTCGTTACAAGTCTTATGTGATGAGGAGAGGCCAGTTTATGTCCGAGACCACCAAAGAGAATCGTTTGATAAGGTCCAAGAGGCTGTTAAACAAACTGAAACATCCTGTTGAGCAAGGCATGCTTTGGTTTTTCTCAGATGAGAAAAACTTTGATCAAGATCAAAAGGTAAACAGAAGGAATGACAGATGGCTCTGTAATGACCCTTCCGAAGTTCCAACAG
>OY744515.1:160342303-160367064 GCA_963556195.1 Sepiola atlantica | reverse complement strand
ATGGAGGCGTATCATCTAAGATGCGTCCGATCATCACAATAAAATGACCCGTCTCATGCTTGGTTAAAATTGTATTTTCATCGATTAATGCGCATCATATAAATACCGTTTTGTGTTTCTCTCTTATTCCTTTATCCCTGATTTCTATGTATTTCCCCAGTTCTCATTGTATTCTTTCAAGTCACGGTGTTCTCGTTCTCGTTCAGTTCTATATATTTTTTCAGTTCTATATGTAGTATGCCAGGCCAACCCACTGTCTATAGAGGAGTAGGAGGTTGGCATCAGCTTCTTTTCACAAATACACTTTTTAAAAAAGAGTCCTCAAAACATAGTGCTTTGCTTGCCTAGTCGATATCTCTTGTGATGTATAATTAATCTAAAGCTATTAATAATTGAGATATATAAAATTAACAAAACATTCTGAAAATACTGAATAAACAAAGTTTTACACTGAGTACATGCGAACTTAGCTTAGTTCGTAAGTGAAAAGAGTTAGAATTTTAGGACAATAATGATTTTAGACGATGGAATCACGACAGTCCACAAATACGGCGAAGTGAATGATTTACACTTCTCATGGCGCCTATTATTTCAGGTGTAAACCTATAATTATGATGATGACATGCACCTAACAACTAATTTACTTTTATGAGCATATGGTTTCCTATCAAATATGTATAGCCCAATCAGACGTTTATACAAACCAGGGACGGTTCGAGTCTTGTGTTGCGCCTATTATATCTGCGCATTCAGTACTGAAAAGCTATTTAAAACTTATCTAACGCTATTAATGACAATCAGAAGCTATTTGTAACGTTTTATGAATGAATCCTTTTTGATCTCTACATAATCTCTGTCGTTTTCTTAGTCGGCAGAAACAGCTATTATATGGTTGACACATACATAGTTGGCTCATTGCATAGTTACATCTTCATATTCACTTCCTTTCTGTGATGTTGTTCTGAATTTGTCGTCCTAGTTGATGTAAGGGAATAACAGCAGACGTTTATCATGTCTTCCTCTTTGATTAGGTTCTCGAATAGCATAACAAATAAAAAACGCAAACAGCAGATATTTTCAATGGAGACACGCCGTTTAATATTTTCTTCTTTTACAAAACAGTAAAAGTATATATTCTCATTGATGTGTGCTGGGAACGAAGAGAGAGCCTTGAAAAAAAAATCTATCAAATCCTAAGGCCAAAGTGTAATTTTCTTCGTCACGTCTCATGTCGGACTTCCTGTTCATGACGTTATATACTGGCACGTAGCTGTAACTCTTATTGTTAACTTCGAAAGCAATTTTCTATTTCTCTGTTGAATTTAACCTTATGTTTAAAATACCGTTTTATCACTATTTTTAAACACATAATCGAATATCATTAGACTGAAAGATAGGCCGACGGATATAGTCTCTTAGAGAGATGCATGGTCGCATCTAAAATAAGATGCGCCCATTCAATCAACGAGTTCAGCGCTGGAAATTAAATTGCAAACTGAAGTTTGACAAAGAGAAGACGGGCCTACTATAGCGATTTGATGACGCACCTGTAAAAACAGTTGATTTCTAAAATTTACGAAATTTGAAATATCCAAGTTGTGATAATAAAGAAAGATGTGCAAATACATATTTGCGAACCTTACCTTGTAACGAACATGCTCCGTGTGAGTTGTAGATGAGTCAGCAGACATTTCAGTGTTCGCAAATGCCGGCTGTCATTTAGAAACATGTGATTCTAATGTTGCCCACTTACAAGGATTTAATCTTACATCCGGCCGATGCTTACTATCGGTGTAGCTCTTCCAATAAAGTGGGCCACAAAACGCAGACTTACTGAAAATACTGGCTTGTTAATGTGTTATTAATAGATAAAAGAATTCACTATTGTATGCAATCTCTTTTAGATAATGAGTTTCTAAGTGTATTCTTAGTGCGTGAAATACTATTCGTATGTGTGGGACAAATACTTGGCTTTTGCGCTTGTGCCATTGCTATTTTTACATTAGATTCTCTCGTGTTTTAACTGCTATCACAGAAACAATGGTGCCAATTCATCCCCCAAAAGTAAAAAAAAATATTTGTATCACTAATAAGTTGATGCTGCTCTGTCTGGGTTGAATGCGTCATATCAACACCTAAGTTGGTCAATTAATGCTGATGAAAAGTAAGAATCTTTATAAGATTACATTAAGGAAATGTCATGTGTGTTCGGACGTTATCACCCTTCACCCGTTTTTGAAAAGATGGGATCTCCCGATAACCGAATGTTTTATACAAATTTAAAATAATATTTTTTAAAAAATGATCTTATGTCACTTTTGTGACTCGAAATATGTCATAAACACCTACAAGGGGTTTTGAGATGGTCCCCCTTAACGATATATATTCTGAAACCACATTAACCAGCGTACTGAGATGATAATGTTTTAGTTTGAACACATGTGGTACAATAATATCATGGGCTCTGCATTCGCGCCGGGTGTTCAGGAAATGCACGGCAACAATATACACCAGATAAATGATAATACAATGTGGAATTTCCACGGGGCTCGCTTGTAGAATAATCTTACATATTTCAATTATCGTTACATATTTCTACCACGTAGAATATTTACAAATTATCTTACGTGGTTAAAATATGTTTTTTCTTTGAAGTCTCTGTTACGGAATAGTTTGGATAAAGCTGGTATTATATTGACATTTCCGTTAAACTTTTACTTTCGTCATGATTTAAAAAAATGCCATAATAATTGACCGGCTCAAAAAGATACTTAAGGTTACTCACATGGTAATCTCCAGAATAGATTAAAATCTGTACATTAACCAATGCATTCTAACTATAATCTGTACATTCACCAATGCATTCTAACTATAATATTTTCATTCACCAATGCATTCTAACTATAATATTTTCATTCACCAATGCATTCTAACTATAATCTCTACATTCACCAATGCATTCTAGCTATAATCTGTACACTCACCAATGCATTCTAACTATAATCTGTGCATTCACCAATGCATTCTAACTATAATATTTTCATTCACCAATGCATTCTAACTATAATCTGTACATTCACCAATGCATTCTAGCTATAATCTGTACATTCACCAATGCATTCTAGCTATAATCTGTACATTCACCAATGCATTCTAACTATAATCTGTACATTCACCAATGCATTCTAGCTATAATCTGTACATTCACCAATGCATTCTAGCTATAATCTGTACATTCACCAATGCATTCTAACTATAATCTGTACATTCACCAATGCATTCTAACTATAATATTTTCATTCACCAATGCATTCTAACTATAATCTGTACATTCACCAATGCATTCTAACTATAATCCGTACATTCACCAATGCATTCTAACTGTAATCTGTGCATTCACCAATGCATTCTAACTATAATCTGTGCATTCACCAATGCATTCTAACTATAATAGGTGCATTCACCAATGCATTCTAACTATAATATTTTCATTCACCAATGCATTCTAACTATAATCTGTACATTCACCAATGCATTCTAACTATAATCCGTACATTCACCAATGCATTCTAACTGTAATCTGTGCATTCACCAATGCATTCTAACTATAATCTGTGCATTCACCAATGCATTCTAACTATAATATTTTCATTCACCAATGCATTCTAACTATAATCTGTACATTCACCAATGCATTCTAACTATACCTGAAGCAATGCAAACAACACAGAATGGCGGATCTTCTAGTTTAAGCAGATATCAGTACCTTACGTATCCATGTTTTAGATGGAGTCAGTAATATTTTAATGTCGGTATTACAAAGTGTTCGCTATTCATTTGGTATTAATTACTTAATTATTGTTCAATATGATAGTAGAACTTAACTATAGCAAACAAAAGTTATTAATCAACTAAATCACTGTAACGTCCGTTCACAATTCGATCCCCACACACTATAAATACACAGAGGCGTACTCAGCTTTGCCAGGGAATGAATGTCGTCCTTATATATTTGAAAACAATAGCAAAAAATTTGATCTATTACTTTGTCATTTAAACAGTTATTGTCAAAAAGATAAAAACATTTGTATTCCATTATTCTTAAGACCCGAACAATCCACGTATAGATTAAAATTATATATTTTTTACAAATTTACTGCGGGAAGCCGACATTATCTGATTCCGATAATTATTAATTTTTAACCTAAAAGACCATTCCGATTTTCGTTAATATTATAGGTCACTTATATTGTGCCTTCGTAAGTTATAGTCAAAGATAATTTTGAAAGAAGAATTTGTGCTTTTTTTATGGAAGTGGCTCCAGACAAGGCATGATGCAGCTTTGTGTTAGGGGCTAAACTAAAAGCTACTTCAATGTAAAAGAACTAGCCAACGCTAAGTGGTATATGAATAGATACCGACGCAGAAAACAGCAATACTTCCCCGTTTATCAGAAAAGACGTTCCTAGAGATGTGAGAAGTAAAGGACAAAATAAGGGAAGCGAGAGTTACGAGGCTGTTAAAAGTAAACCTAATCTCAACTTTCTACTCTGCTAAGCTAGTGAATGAATTAGTGTTTAATGAGATTTATTTTTAGTTGGGGAGATCCTATGATTGTTATTCTAGGTGCCTTCCGTGTTACTTTGTCCTCTACGATTTTGTTAGCATCTAGAATTTTGCTCAAGTTCTTTGGTTTACGAAATGCTAAATGGCCGAGTTTTTCAAACACATTTTAGATTTCGTTTCAGATGTATTATTTCCCAGCAATGATTGATTATTTAATATACAATATTCAGTATTGAAACTACTTATTAGAGGTATTTCCCAGCGCAGAAATAGGCTTATTTATGTGTTCAATGCGTACATGTATTTATAGCCGCGTTTTCTCAATTGTTCTATATTTGTTTATTGTTTGAGTACTTCAATGCAGTTAGAATGTGTTCTTCTAAGTCTAAGATTGTGTGAGTAGGGAAGGATCTCTTTGATGTTTCGTTCGGAATACCTAAAGTGTAAATTAGTGTGTGTTTTTGTCAGTGTATTTTAGTACGTAGAATTGCTGGTAGTTTTCTATTTTTATCAGTGTAAGTGCGGGTGTCCAGGAATGCCATTGGTAGTATAGTTTTTTCGAGGTCGAACTTAATGAAGCTGTCTGCTGTATTTAGTGCCATTCGTTATCCAGTAAGCTGTTCCACCATACCCGTATATATAATAATATATTAGCGGTATATATTGCGTACACTATGTAATCATTACTTAGTCTCCTCAAATCAATCCATAAAGATGGTGGCATGTGATTTATCTGCGGCTGTTCGCATGACACAGCCTTTTATTTGTAGGTTAAGTCTCCATTTTAAATTGATGCTGTTCAATGCAAGGATATGTTCTATAAGTTTTATGATTACTTTTGTGGGGAGATTTCTTGTAGTGTTTGTCTACGTTTACATTTGTTTGGGCTGTTGTGCCTCTGATGAGTTATTTTATTTTTTAGTTCTAGGCTGTATATATCCCTCAGCGTATTTCGATATTTTAAATGTGTGTCAGTTAAATAATGAAATGACCTACCTTCATGAGTTGTTTTTTGTATCTTTTAGGAAGGAAGTTGAACTTGGTGGGTGCGATGTTTGTGGCTGTTAGTTTTGTGCATGTTTATTCGTCAGTTTATTTTGATGTATTGTGTTAAGCGAGCTTCTTATTGTTTTAATTGAATTGGAGTAATGGATCTGGGCAATGACTTTTGTATGTGATTTTATGGACTCATGTGTTGTTGTACTCTATGCTAAGAATAAACGTGGAACCAACTTTGCTAGCTTGTGTAATGGCCAGATCATATCTTTATGTTAACATCTATTTCGCTCACCGGAATTTTCATTGGTATTGATATGCGGCAGTTTACATATCGTTGTTTTCTTTATGACATTTAATGTTTTTCAAATGTTATCAGTGAGTTAAAATGTCCGTATAGTAGTATGATAATTAAATAGTGTTAGCTTTTAAGGTTAAGTGTGAGGTTATTGTGCGCTAGTGGTCTTGTATTTATAGACTTCTAAAACGGCTTTCATATGAATTTACTAGGTTTCGTTATCAAAACTGGGTAAACTAGCACAAAGTGTGTTTCTTTGTTCAGTTGTTTTAATATCTGTAGGGAGCATTAACAATTGCTTATATTTTGTTTTCTGTAAGTTTTAAACGTTATATTACTCAGCTAAAATGGCATATAAAATGCATTTTAAAAAACTTTTTATCTCTATATTAAACCCAATATTTAAGAATAATTGTATTATTTATTTTCTCTTTTATCTGAATATCAGCTTGTTAAAATACTATAAAACCATAATATATATTAATGATGATATATTTCTATTATTTATGAGCGTTTATTTCAAAAGACGAATAAATTATGTAAAAGTATAATTGCGTTAAAATATAAATTAAACGTAGAATAATTACAAATATAAAACTGATATATAAATAAACTAAAGTAGTACTAAAACGAATTAGAATAACGTAAAATAAGTGAAACTTAAAGGAATTAAGAGAAAACGGACGTAAAACAAAATATGAGGATGATAATGAGAAATTTAGAGAAAAAGGAATTACTGAAGGATAAATAAATTGAATAAAAGTTTTTAAAACAAACAAGAATAAGAATATTTTGAAAATATTTTAACGCCATCTTCATTCCCCTTTGGACTATTTTGCAGATGAAAAGGAGGGAGGATACCTAAGTGATTTCAGTAGTGCTCAGGAGGCCTCCTTGATTTTCAAAGTACTCGGCGTTGTCCGGTAGAAAAGTGCTCAATGTCCTAGATAAAGCTACTGTAGTGATAGGTTTGGATAATATTTTAACAGCATCTACGCTGAAAATGATGGGGGAATCGATAAGAGTGATTTCAGTAGTGCTCAGGAGGCCTCCTTGATTTTCAAAGTACTCGGCGTTGTCCGGGAGAAAAGTGCTCAATATCCTAGATAGAGCTACTGTAGTGATAGGTTTGGAAAATATGTTAACACCATCTTCGTTCCCCTTTGAACTATTTTGCAGATGAAAAGGAAGGGGGGGTCAGTAAGAGTTATTTCAGTAGTAGCTTCTGCGGTATTCCACCCGGGGAGTGCTTCTGCGGTATAGGAACCTGAGGCTTCTGCGCTATGGCACCAGGGAAGTCCTTCTGTGGTATAGGAACTTGAGGCTTCTTAAAAGGAGAGGGGGGTCAGTAAGAGTTATTTCAGTAGTAGCTTCTGCGGTAAAGAAACCGAGGGGTGCTTCTGCGGTATAGGCACCTGAGGTTTCTGCAGTATGGGACCCGTGGGGTGCTTCTGCGGTAACTAAACCGGGGGGGGGGGTCCTTCTGCAGTATAGCAACCAGGGGGGTACTTCTGTGGTATATCAACCGGAGGGTGGTTCTGCAATATAGAACAATGAGGCTTCTCGGTATAGCAACCGGGGGGTGCTTTTGCGGTATAGGACCTGAGGCTTCTACGGTATGGCACCCAGGGGGTGCTTCTGTAGTATAGGGGGTGCTTCTATGGTATGGCACACAGGGGGGTGCTTCTGCAGTATAGGAACCTGAGGCTTCTGCGGTATGGCACCCGGGAGGGTGCTTCTGCGATGTGGCACCTGGGGGGGTGCTACTGCAGTATGGCACCGGGGGGGGGGGGTGCTTCTGCGGTATGGCACCCAGGGATGACGCTTCTGCGGTATAGAACCACGAGGCTATTGCGGTATAGCAACCAAGGGTTGGGTGCTTCTACTGTATAGGACCACAAGGCTTCTCTGGTATAGCAACTGGGGAGGGGTGCTTCTGCGGTATAGGAGCACAAGGCTTCTGCGGTATAGCAACCAGCGGTGCTTCGGCGGCAGAGCATCCGGGGGGCGTTCTGCGATATAGCAACCGGGGGCTGCTTCTGTGGTATAGGACCATGAGGCTTCTGCAGTATAGCAAGCAGGGATACTTCTGCGGGATAGGACCACGAGGCTTCTGCGCTCTAGCAACCGGGGGGTGGGGGGCTTCTGCAGTATGGCACCCGGGGGGTTCAACTGCGGTATACGGGTTGCTTCTATGGTATGGCACACAGGGGGGGGGTGCTTCTGCAGTATAAGAACCTTAAGCTTCTGCAGTATGGCACCCACGGGGTGCTTCTGCGGTATGGCACCCGGGGGGTGCTTCTGCAATATGGCACCCAGGGGGTGCTTCTGCGGTATGGCACCCGGGGCGGTGCTTCTGTGGTATAGAATCACGCGGTTTCTGCGGTATAGCAACCAAGTGTGGGTGCTTCTGCGGTATAGGACCACAATGCTTCTGCGGTATAGCAACCAGGGAGGGGTGCTGCTGCAGTATAGGACCACAAGACTTCTGCGCTATAGTAACCAGGGGTGCTTCTGTGGTATAGCAACCGGGGGGGTACTTTTGAGGTATAGCAACCGGGGGATGCTTCTATGGTATAGGACCATGAGGCTTCTGCGGTATAGCAACCGGGGGGTGCTTCTGCGGTATAGGACCACGAGGCTTCTGCAGTATAGCAACCGGGGGGTGGGGGCTTCTGCAGTATGGTCCCCGCGGGGTGCTTCCATGGTATGGCACATAGGGGGGGATGCTTCTGCGGTATAGGAACCTGAGGTTTTTGTGGTATGGCACTCGGTGGGTGCTTCTGCGGTATAGCAACCGGGGTGAGGGGCTTCTGCAGTATGGCACCCGGGGGGTGCTTCTGCGGTATAGGGGTTGCTTCTATGGTATGGCACCCAGGTGGTGCTTCTGCAGTATAGGAACCTGAGGCTTCTGCGGTATGGCACCCAGGGGATGCTTCTGCGGTATGGCCCTCCAGGGGGGGTGCTTCTGCGGTAAAGCAACCAGGGGCAGGGTGATTCTGCGGTATAGCAACCAGGGGTGGGGTGCTTCTGCGGTATAGGACAACAAGGCTTCTGCGGTATAGCAACCGGGGAGGGGTGCTTCTGTGGTATAGGACCACGAGGCTTCTACGGTATAGCAACCGGTGGGGGGGGGGGGCTTCTGCGGTATAGGACCACAGGGCTTCTGCAGTATAGCAACCCTCTGTGGTATGGCACCCGGGTTTTTATTTTGCAGTATAGGAACCTGAGGCTTCTGCGGTATGGCACCCAGGGGGGTGCTTCTGCGGTATAGAATCATGAGGCTTCTGTGGTATAGCAACCAGGGGTGGGGTGCTTCTGCGGTATAGGACCACGAGGCTTCTGCGGTATAGTATTCGCACTTGGCCGGTGATAGGTACGTATTTCGCATTCGCACCGGAGCTGCGATAGGTACATATGTAGCATTCCACCAGGGCAGCGATAGGTACGTATGTAGCATTCACACCGGGGCAGCGATAGGTACGTATATAGCATGCATACCGGGGCGGCAATAGGTACTTATATAGTATATGCACCGGGACAGCAATAGGTACGTATATAGTATGTGCACTGGGGCGACGATAGGTACGTATATAGTCTGCGCACCACGGTGGCGATATATACGTATATAGTATGAATACTGGAGCAGAGATAAGTACCTATATAGAAAGCGCAGATAGAGGTGGTACTTTTTATAGAAATATGTCATACTATTGCCCTGGTCAACGTAGGAGAAATGGTGGAGAAGAAGCAGCTTTCACAAAAGGCAAAATTAGAAAGTAGCGGTGAAATGGGGCGACCAGGGAAGAGAAAGGTAGAAAGATAAAGAGACGGCTATAGAGGAGGGGGTAAAATAGAAGTTTGAATATAAAGATGTTACACATGCAATGTCTTTATGACCCCGAGCAACGCCGGGTAGCCCCGCTAGTTACAAATATAAAACTGAAATATAATTAAACTAAAGTAGAACTAAAACGAATTAGAATAACGTAAAATAAGTGAAACTTAAAGGAATTAAGAGAAAACGGACGTATAACAAAATATGAGGATGATAAAGAAAAATTTAGAGAAAAATGAAGGATAAATAAATTGAATAAAAGTTTTTAAAACAAACAAGAATAAGGATATTAAAATATGCATACGAAGACACGTCTAATATTTCGAAGCGCAATTTCCAAAAGAACAAACACATGTTTAGTTTGCTGGCCTTTGTTTTCTGCATCATGACTTAGACGTTGCGGGACGACGTCATAATGGACAAACCTTGTCTCAAATGATAGCAAAGGAGATGCGCTGGCACATCCAAGCGGTCTCACATGGCTCGTTCGTGCAAGTAGATATCATCCATCTAATGCCTTGTTTTAATCATGCAGTACCGAGTACTTGGACACCTGCTGTTTCTTCTGAGATAGACTAATAAATCAAACGGTCAGTTAGTGAGCTTTTTTTCTCCTCATTTGTCTTGTTTAGTCGGACTCAAATGTGGTGCCGGGATTCACAGCAGATTCCACAATTTCTGAGAGCGAAAAAGGGGCGGAGGGAGTAGCGTCACATATAAGTGGGTTTCCGACTCTAAAATCTAATAGAACCATGTCGTTTAGTCGGCAGTCATCGCCTCTGTCTAGGCCGTTTATTAAAGAAGAAACAAAATACCGAAAAAAGAAAGATAAATTAATAACATATCGGAAAATAATAAAGAAATGAAAAATTAGATGAAATAATAAGAATTTCAATGAACAGAGTTTATTTCCGAAGATTCCCATATCTGGAACACATTATCAGAAGACCGTTTTCCTAAGAACTATAAAAGGGTCATCTTAAAATCCAATGCCAATCGAAACATGTGATACACAATCCTCATAAGTAATCGAACTTTGTTCACGTCATTGATCATTTTCAATGATATTATAATATTCCTCACTTCTGAACTGACAATCTTTTTATATCAGTATCCTTAATCCTCGAGTGGATTTTCGCATTTATAAGTAGCGTCTCCTTGTTCAAAATGAAATATAAGTGAACAACACTCCAAATAAAAAGAGGAAGAATGATTAAATATAAGTAAATTAGATGATAAATACAAAGATATACAAAAACGGTTAAAATAAGTAAATATAACTGAATGTAAAAAGTGAACAAATGAACGATGGATGAATAAATTGAATATGAATAATTGCAGATGAAAAGACAAATGAATGATGAATTAATAAAAAAAGCGATTTAAAGAAAATAAAAACAGCAATGAAAAATTAAACCAAAAGAAAAACAGTGACAAATGAAACACCTAAAAACATTCTTAATATGTTTGCATCTGGTTGTGTTTATTTTGGATTTATTTTCAAGAAATATTTAAATTACAACCTTCATAGAATTAGTTGGAATAGAATAAATGTCAGATATTTTTCCGCAACTGTCATTGGATTGTTAATTCAAAATTTGTGTTATTTTCAGATTTTTGTGATAACTAAGGCACGTTATGCTACCCAAAAAAAGTAAATGCCATTTGGTATTTTTGTGCGGCGATACATTTTTAGTTTAACGCTATCAATTTCCTTTTGATCCTCTTCAGGTTTTCACTTATGTATTTAGATAGGTATTACAGTATATCATAACAGCATTTCTATCGTCGGTTTCAAATCGTATAAAAAAGAAATTTAAACCGACTATACCATTGTTATTCTGATCTTCTATAATACATATATGAATAAATATTACGATCTTATTTCTGATTATTTTCTTAATAATAGAGCACTCTGCAGGCGTTTTCTTCTAGTGAACTTTACACACACAGACATATATATATATATATATATATATATATATATATATTGTATGTCTGTTTGATAGGTAGACTTTTTCCGAGTTACAAGCGAATCTCGTCAACGAAGCTAGTGGTTACATGACAGATCTTGTATGTAGAGGATTCACTCTTAAATTAATTAACCTATCGTAATGAATTTGTAAAAACAACTGATAGACGTAATGGTCGTAATGTGGGCTACATTAACTTTTCAACAGACGGGTACTACAGAGTAGACACCATTCGTATATATTCAGATTTCTCCGATTTTTGTGAAAATTTTACAATAAGTATTAGACATGAAGTCATAAATATTCATCAAATTTCGATTTGTAAACAGTATTATGAAGTGTTGAACGGAGTATAATATGGGCACAATCTCTCATTTGAAAATTCAAATATTTCAGATTGCATGGAATCTGATCAATAGTTATTAGACACCAATTAAATAAGATTTTCTTAAGTTCAATTTTGTATTGTACAGGAGCTAAAAAATTAGTCTAGTACTGTTAAGACCTATCGATTCATCCCATAACATACGATCCAAATAGTGTATATGACTTTTATAATTATAATGAAATAACAATATGATATACCTCCTTCACATATTCGTCAGACCCATTATCATATACACAACCACTATACTACAACACCTCTCCAGTAATCGACTCAGAAAACACCCCATTTCCATACAACGCCAAACCAAATAGTTTCCTTTTCTTCTCAGGTATTCTTTCCCAATCTTCTCTTTCCTTTCTGTATATTTGATTGTGTCTCCTTTCAGAGCTCCCCAATAGCTATCCTTCTCGCCTAGAGCCCCCATGTCCCTTTGGTTGGGCAGGTCCATGCCCTCTATTGTTTCCAGTGTTCGCCTTTTCATCTCCAGCTGTACACACGTTTCTATTTCAAATTCCATTTGAATGCCCTGGCTGAAAATTCTGGTCGTATTTATAAGCTGTTCTAGTTCCTGTTTGCTTTTTCTAAATAGCTTCATGTCGTCTATGTACATAAGGTGGTTTATACTTTGTTCCGTGTCTGTAAACTTGTATCCGGCATCGCATTTTCTTAGTATGTTGTTGAGTAGCATAATGTCTATGATGAGTAGTAGTAGTTATAGGGAGTCTCTTAGGAAGATGCAGGTTTGTATTTATTTTTTATCTCAGTTAGGTGGTGTCCTCTAGTTGTCAATTTTAGTCTCATTGTTCCGATTGTTTTCTTAATGAGATTAAACATCCTGTCAGGTATCTTGTACATTTTTTTGCATTCAATTATCCATATTGAGGAATTTTGTCGTATGCTTTCTTGCAGTCAACCCATGTCATGGATATGTTTTTTCTGCTTTTCACTTCCTTCAGAATTTTTTGATTCATGTATAGCATACTATGCGTCCTACTTTTACCTTAGCGAGCAGACTACGATTGTACAGGGAGTGGAAGATTTGTGCTCTCAGTTGTACCGTTAAGATTTTTCACAATGTTGGTAAACTAAGTATAGGTATTTAGCTGCTTAGGATCGTTTCATTTTTTACGCCATTTTGTAGTAGCGTTGCTCTTTTATTGGTAATCCACTCTGGTACGTCTGTTTTGTGGATACATTCTCTCAGTTTGTGAGCTAGCCTTTTATGTAGGAGTGTGATCTTTTAAACAAGAAGTCATGTATTCCATCGTGGTTTTGTGTTTTTACGTTTGCTATTTTCTTTAGGGTTGTCCTAATCGTTTTATTGTTAATTTCTTTTTATGTTCTTTCATCAATTTCCTGTAGTTGATCTTTCATGTTTTTCAACCATTTAACATGTTTGTTGTGTTTTTGAAGCTTTTCCCATGTCTTGCTCCAGAAGTGTGTTGTCTCTGTCGGGTCAGGTTGTTCTGTTGTTGTTCTTTCTCTGTTTACGTTTTTGTAAAATTGGCTTTCTTTTTTTTACAGGAGCCCTGTTCTGTTTGTGCTGTTTGCCTCATCGTCTCATGTTCCATGATATCCTGTTTAGGTTTTAGCTTTGATTCAAAGTTTTGTTATCTAGGTTTCAAGTCTGATTTCCCATCCAGACTTTGTCGGTCCATTCTTTTGGCCAGTTTTTTTTCGCTTTTTAGTTTTTAGTCTTATTGGTTTTCCCACCGCATATATTAACTGTTTTTATGTCTGTGTTAGTATTTGTTGAACTGTACGCGAGGAGTCTGTTTCCCATTTTTGTCTGAATTAAATTTCTTTTAATCTTTGTTCCTAAAAGATGGAATTTTTTTTTGTTCTCTGTCATGAACAGTTTGATATTTTCCATTTTTCTTGCTTCTTCTTCGGTGAGTTCTGTGATTTTTTAGTCTTCTATTTCCTCAGTTTCAGTGTTTACATTATTATTATGATTTTTATTATTATTACTATTATTAATTTTTTTACCACAGTGATATCTAAGAAAAGAAGGAGCATACATCTCTCTCTCTCTCTCTCTATATATATATATATAGAGAAAGAGAGAGAGAGAGAGATAGAGAGAGAGAGAGAGAGAGAGAGAGAGAGAGAGAGAGCGAGAGAGATATATATAAGATGTGTAAACATTAAAACAGCTTACATAAATTAACATCGCATTTCTGTGCTAAGAGCACGCATCAGGCCTGCAACTGGCGGGTGCTTAGCATAGAAATGCGATGTTTATTAGTGTTGGTTGTTTTAATGTTCATATAAAGTTCATTAATGAAGCTTTAATATGTATTGATCACTTTAAAATAACTATAGCTAAAGTTTAAATTATTAATATTCCCACTTACTTCATAAACATATATATATATATATATATATATATATATATTAATGTGTGTTTTTGTGTCAGTAAAAATAAAATAAATTCGTGTCTTCATCTCTCTTTTCGTACGACTGCGTATGAATCCATATCTAATGGCAACATTTACGAAACATAAAACAAACAAATACTTTTCTGCACCAGGAACTATTTTTAATGTCAAAGATCGTCTCTGGCGGATACTTCTATTTTTATAAATCCCCGTCCAAAAAACACTGAATCTCTCCAATGACAGAATTAATACCATAATAAAAAGAACGAATGCTGTTTAACCTTTTTCAGTTTTAATGTATTAATAGATGCATGTGTCTCATTTCCCAGCAAATGAGATGTTCGCTAGAACAGCATTTACAAAAATGCTTATTTTAAAAATATGATTCCATCAAAACTGACAAAAGATTTTTTTTCAAAGATACATCTATGCGCTAAAATTATGTACTAATTTAGCCAATATATTATTAAAAAAGGTTTGCAGAACTGACTCAAATATAGTATAATAATAGCTGTATAATCTGTTAGGTTGATAATGCCTGCTTTACTTATCGTAAAAATCTGCGCTAATAGTATCTACGCATATAGCGCCCACAACCCTAAGCAGAATAGGTAAATCATTTACGGTCTCATTTCAATGAATTTCTATTAACTAATTAACAGACTGCTTTGCTTATTTACAAATACATCTTTTCACGTTGATTCTTAATACGTTATATTTAACACACACATTGCTATATATGCATGTGTATTTGTGTTGCGTTCACAGTAATGAAATGTTGATTATTTAAATGTTTTATTTCAAGAAATTTAATTAGATGGCTTAGCGAAACGATACTGAGCTAGTGAAAGCATATAGTATATTATAATAGAGATTATGCGGTCGTTTGTAACAGAAGCAACGCCACTATATACGTCACAATTTCCTGCAGGTTTCTACCTGTTATTTCATATGACTTCATTTTCAAATGTTTAATTATCAAGTAATAATTTCGTATATCATTTATATTGTTCTAAGTATAGCGCGAAGACATGTAATCTGTTCCAATCAAAAGGACAACATGAACTTGCAGTTTTCAAAACCCCTGTTCAATGAATACAAATTTGATGGTTATAACAACGCAGAGCATATTCAAAGCATTCTATCGTTATAGATAACTGTTGATGAGATTAACGATTTCAAATCGTTTCATGATGTGTAATTATGGCGTATCTTGTACAATTATCGATTTGACCAAATAAATGTAAAATGTCTGACTAACAAAAAGGTAAGAATTTTCGCTTCGATTATAAATGTGTCCAACGGGCAACTCAATTAAAATAACGGAGAACCCCTTCGGCATAAAGAATTAAAAAAAACTTGATTCCTAAAATAAAATAAAATGATTATTTTATGAAAACACATAAACACTTTTCTACGCTTTCCGCATTGTGTCAATTAACTAAACATGTCAAATGTAGTAGAACAATGTAATTCTGATTTTAATTTTTTAAAATGGTAAAAGAATTACCGGATAATAGAGTCATTTTCAGACCCCTTATAATCTTCTGAAAATTAATGTTCGTATTTTGTGTTTACTTGCAATTATATATTATGAAACACAAGAGTGACATGTTTAAAGTCGGCGTTATACAATGTTTAAATGTATAACTGTATCATTTTATTGTGACGAAGGTGGATAAGTGATTAACGACTCGGATCGACGAGGTGATAATACCAAGTTCGAATCCAGACAGTTTAAAAGCACCACTTTCACTTATGGCTGTTGGCCACCTTCAAGTGGTTCCTGCCGTAAACATCTGATAATAATTAAAACAAACAATGCCACTAACATAATCAAGCAAAAATGATCGTGTCATGCAGATTTTGAACGTACACGATTGCTTTGTTCTTGTGTCAAACTCTCAGAAGACAACAATCATATGCTGAAAACTTTAGCAGAACATAGTAAACCTTCACACTCATGCAAAGATAACAAGTTAATAAAAATATACAGATTCAAAAAAATATCAATTCCTAGTTTCAGGTGATAAATAAAACGATGACTGGTATGGACACAAATTAATAGCATAAGAGAACGACTCAACAAGTTATAGTTTGCAGGAAAATATTCTTTTGTTCTATAAGAGAACTTCTTGGGAAGAATCTATATTCCTGGGAATACCGTTTGGTTTTACGTACAAACAGGAAGAAGGAAAAGTTCTTGGGAAGTATCTATATTCATGAAAATACCGTTTTAGGTAAAAACAGGTAGAAGGGGAAAGTTATTGGGAAGAATCAATATTCATGGAAATACCATTTTAGGTAAAAGCAGGTAGAAGGGAAAAGTTCTTGGGAAGAATCTGTATTCATGGGAATAAACAGGTAGAATTGAAAAGTTCTTGGGAAGAATCTATATTCATGGAAATATTGTTTTAAGTGAAAACAGGTAGAAGGGAAAAGTTCTTGCTAAGAATCTATATTCATGGAAATACCGTTTTAGGTGAAAACAGGTAGAAGGAAAAAGTTATTGGGAAGAATCTATATTCATGGGAATACCGTTTGGTTTTACGTACAAACAGGTAGAAGAGAAAAGTTCTTGGGAAGAATCTATATTCATGGAAATACCGTTTCAGGTAAAAACAGGTAGAAGGGAAAAATTCTTGGGAAGAATCTATATCCATGGGAATACCGTTTGGTTTTACGTGAAAACATGTAGAATGGAGAAGTTCTTGGGAAGAATCTATATTCATGGAAATACCGTTTTAAGTAAAAACAGGTAGAAAGGAAAAGTTCTTGGGAATATCTATATTCATGGAAATACCGTTTTAAGTGAGAACAGGTAGACGGGAAAAGTTCCTGGGAAGAATCTATATTCATGGAAATAACGTTTTAGGTAAAATAAAAACAGGTAGAAGGGAAATGTTCTTGGGAAGAATCTATATTCATGGAAATACCGTTTTAGGTAAAAACAGGTAGAAGGGGAAAGTTATTGGGAAGAATCTGTATTCATGGGAATAAACAGGTAGAATGGAAAAGTTCTTGGTTAGAATCTATATTCATGGAAATACTGTTTTAAGTGAAAACAGGTAAAAGGGAAAAGTTCTTGGAAATAATCTTATATTCATGGAAATACCGTTTTAGGTAAAAACAGGTAGAAGGGAAAAGTTCTTGGGAAGAATCTATATTAATGGAAATACCGTTTTAGATGAAAACAGGTAGAAGAGGAAAGTTATTGGGAAGAATCTATATTCATGTGAATACCGTTTGGTTTTACGTACAAACAGGTAGAATGGAAAAGTTCTTTGGGAAGAATCTGTCTTCATGGAAATACCGTTTTTAGTAAAAACAGGTAGAAGGGAAAAGTTCTTGAGAAGAATCTATATTCATGGAAATACCGTTTGGTTTTACGTACACACAGGTAGAAGGGAAAAGTTCTTGGGAAGAATCTATATTCATGGAAATAGCGTTGTAGGTAAAAACAGGTAAAAGAAAAAAGTTTATTGGAAGAATCTATATTCATGGAAATACCGTTTTAGGTCACAACAGGTAGAATGGAAAAGTTCTTAAACACGCTTAAATAAAAACAAGTAAATATGAAAATGACAGAATTCATAAACAGATTAAGTTCACATTTACAACAAACGTGCAAACGTCTGGAAATATGATCCTACGCTGTTCTAGTTGAAAATAGAAAACAAAAAATGGAATCTAAGACGAAATATTCAATCTAATAAGGCGGCTATCTATAAAAATAGACCTGAGGAACATCAAACAATACGAAGTGTTCCAAAAAGATGAAAGCATATTTCAAATATTAAATGAATTCGTGTATGTTTTCATTGAATATTGACGTTTGGAAACGATGAAATTAAATACAGTTTCAATCCACTTGCAACACAACCATTCTAGTAATTGACAATGTGAAATATTACCGGTCTGATGAAGTTTAAAACATACAACATGTATAATCTGCAATAAACTATTTAAATATTATGCTGTTTTGTAGTTCGTCTGTTCGTACGCAAATAAACACATGTGATTGGTTGACTAACACACATTCTAAACTAACCTATCTCTGGTCAGGTCCTTATTTATCCTCCTTTCTGTAAAAGCCACTCTTATAATGTCCTCCCATGTTTTCCATGACCATCCCATGCCAACTGATACTGTTACTCCAATTGTTCTACATCTGTCGACCCAAACACTCTCGCTAATTCTTTGAACGTGACCATACAAACACAACACAAATACAGAATGTTCTATGCACATTTCCCTAAAGTGTTTAGATTTAATCTGTATCTGAGGTAACCAGATCTAAGCATGAATAATATTACACATCTATCGCATCAATGTAAATTCCGGAGCAGAAGATTCAACACGCAAACAAAAACTCATAGAAGAACCCATGTCACTGTAAGTAAATTGGGTGGTAAAATAGGATTTGTTAAATAACTATTTATTGTTTAAATTAGACAATACAGACTTCTCTATGTTTGGGCTGATCTGGCTCCCCCTCTATCGTTTTAAGAAGGGGTTTATTCCTAAAACAAAAACCACTGCACGCATGTAGATTTTCTTTGCTCTGAAATTGCGATTAAACTAGTGTAATATAACTATCATCTGTCATTTTATTTAGTCATAGTTCTATTACAACTTTTAAAATAACCATTTACAGTCATCATTTTGCTTTGGCAATTGTTTTCTATAAGAATCGATATGAGCTATGTAAAATAATGGTTTTCTTTATATTATCACACCGTATCCAGGTGTGTCTTGTAGAGCCTTGCAATCTTTATATCGAATTAGAAATCTATACGGAATTTCGAACAAAACCCTTTATTTACTCCACGGAGTTATCTTTCTCTTGTTACGTCAGCCACGAACGGGTAGAAGTCTGAAATAATTTGCAATTATATTCTTGGTGTCGCTCGTTTAAAGATTGAAACGTTAGCTTCCCAAAGAATGTCACTTAGAATTGATTATTATTTAGCACCTTTATCCGTTGAAAATTAATATTTAGGATTTGAGAAAAACACTAGTATTTTTTTTTAAATTGAGAAAGGCAGTTTATTTCAAATTGTTAACTTTCTCTCTTCTGTAATGGGAGGAAATCAATAGAACTCATCGGTAACTTTTTCCGATGACACTGTGTGACCGATGATCACCGTAAATGATACTGATCTATCATCACTATTCAAAGCATGTATGATGAGTAATTTATTGAAAAGTGGTGTTTGCGTGAAAGGAAAAATGTTCACCTGATCTCATCCCGTTTTCCATTAGTATAAACTCTCACGTATGTGTATCTTGTTACCTTGGGGAAAAGTCACGTCAAAAGGGAAATACATCGCTTGAAAGCCATTCGATAGATTAAGTATTTTTAATGTTTGGACAACGTAACATTGAGGTAGCTTGCTCCTCTACGGTCGAGTAACACTTATGCATTCGTTTGGTTTGTCATGCGGCATATTAATGCCATTTTGAATTATCTAATAGTGAAACAAGAAATGATTACTTGTAAACAATTGCTCTTTACCTAAAACTTTATAAGATTGTGCGTACTTTAATCAATACAATTATTTGAATTATACTAAGAAGTCACCACTTACAAGGTAAAAAAAAACAATCGAGTTAAAAGGTTTATAGGATAGTCAGTTTAATGATGAAAAATACTATGAGAGGATTGAGCACAATGAAATTGATGGAAAACTTTTCATGACCAAAAAGAATGGCTTTACTGGTATTTCGTGTCTCTCATTTGACTTAATATGCAGGGAATCTGTCCTGTGCTAATGCTTTCTACAGATTGAAATGAAACTCTATTGATGAAAACTGTTTGGTTTTTGGTACACAGAGGAAAAAAGGAAAGTAATTTGTAGTAGTTATAATAAGACGTGTTCTTGCTGTGAATGTGTTACTGGGAGGAACCAGAGATTAGAGCTCAGCCGATCATCTTTCATTGAAATAACGAGTAGAGTAAGCGATTGCAGACAAGAAAAAACCTCATCCCTTCTAGATTGCGAAGTCGATTTTTTACTCTGCTAAAGCAAGAACGGGTGCTCTGAGCGACAAGTTCTCAATCTTAGGATATATCGAATACTTTTAATAATTTATATTTTCAATTTGAATTAACTGTTGTCATTTTTATGCTATGCGTTCCCACATACCAATGCAAAAGATTACTCGAGAATAAGAATGAATGAGATTTTAAGTTCGATGATGATCACTACTATGAAAGGATTGAAAACGATGAATTCGTTAAACAAAGTTCTGTGTACTGCAAAGAACAAGACATCGGATTTGAAGACGACTATCTTCCAGCATCTACTCACGTGGAAATGTATTACACCAATGGTCAGTCTAGATGGATATAAATACAACAGGGTCAAGTATACTAGAACATTTTATCGAGTATATTTGAAAACATCAGCAAATGATACAACATACTAATTAAATTAATTAAAAATTAACATACTAGAATTATGTTAGTATAATTCATAGTTTTAATGTCAATAATTTTGATTGATTGATTTTGCAAGTTGCATATATATATATATATATATATATATATATATATATATATATATATATATCTCGTTAAATATTACATATAACTTGTGACTGAAATTTTTTTCCTTGATCCTTGATTAATTTTCGAGTTTCATGAATTTGCAGTACTCGTTACGTATCCAAGTACTTACAGTTTAGGCCGCAACCATCTTCAGGGTGTCAATATCAAATAAAGCACATATATATTTAAATGTTTCGTGATGGTTTAAGCGGGAACCGTGTGAGTGGTTATATTATTAATAGAGTATTAATATTGAAAGCATTTCAGGATGTTTTCATTGGTATATACATGCATATATATATATATATATATATATATATATATATATATATATATATATATATATATATATATATATATATATATATATATATATATATATGCAAAACTTGTGATATTCTAATAACATCTAAAGAATATCAATCCAATGTAACTAAAATAATCTATCCAGTCCTAAATCATTCGAGGGAAGATTTGTCGTGTAGGTCACAAAATTTAGTTTACTTATTATCTTGTAAAAATTGTAATTTACAATATGTAGGCGAAACAGTACTACCTTTAAATAGACGGATGAATTTACATAGAACTAGTAATAAAGGTTGTGTCCATGTAGTAAACCACTTTAAAGAAAAAACCTGTGGAAAATCGTCTTTTTCAATACAGATTATTGAAAAATTTAAAGATAATGGATATGATAGTTCTGGTAATGTAGATAATAATACACTTTAAATGCGTCAAAATAAAGAAGATGAAATAATTAAGAAAATGCGAGTAATTTATCCATATGGTCTAAATGTAAAAATAAAAAAAAGATAATTTACAAGACGAATCAGAAAATGTAGGCCGATTGTATCCAGCTTTACCTCGCTACGGTACTAGAGATAGAACACATGTAAATAGAAACAATAGAGAATCTGCCGTTTCATGCGAGTAATTTAAAAAAAAACTAAAGAGATTATCATGACTAATATTTTCGAGTCTTTTAATTACATTAGAAAACTTCTTAATAAAACAAAGAAAAAGGTATTTAAAGACATAGCATCTAAGATATTATTAAACCCGGATATGATATATAGGATAGAAGAACTTCCTCAATGGTATGAGTATATCATGGATATAATCGATACAAAATTATACAAGCCACCTGCTGAGGGTATAAAAATAAACCTCGAAATGTTTGTGTAGTCCTGTATGAAAATAAAGGATTTGATGATATAAATCTGCCTACAATATTTAATAATCCAGAAATCATTCTGTCACTGTCCAATGAACTTAAAAAAGAGGAACAGAAACCAATAGTAACATATAAACAATAAAAAAACTGTAGAGAATTTAAATATTAATTATAATGATGAAATGTATATACCACCATGTTAATGTGAATTCTCCCCTATATGTAATACTGACATAGGGCATATAACTACCGGTAATCTAGCGATAGTTAAACATTCTAAATTAAGAAAACTCCTAAGTAAAGGCCCACACTATAGAGAACCTAAATGTTTAAATTATGCGAAATGTGTTAAGGAAATAAATAAAGCGTTAGATAATTTCACTGCATCCATGGCAAAAAACATAAACTATTACACTCTACATTTGACGCATGGAAAAATAATATACTTAGATTCGTAAATAAAAAAGTAGAACGTTTAAAAGAATTTAAACACCCTAAAAAAACGAATTCCCTCCTTAGAAATCCGCAAATAACTACGGAGCTTGAAATGCTTCAAAATAGGTTTGTAATAGTTCCTATTGATAAGGCGACAAATAATATAGCTTTTATCTGTAAAAAGTATTCTATACAACGCTTATTGCTAGAAGTAGGAATTATAGGTGAAGTTTCAGATACTTATAAATTAAGTAATAATAAAAGCGATACTATTATTATAAACAATACTGTTATTTGTGAAAAATTAGGATTAAAATTAGAAGAAAAATACAAAAAACTTCCATCTATGTATTGGATACCTAAAATGCATAAAACACCAGTTTGGCACAGCAAAATTAGTACAACATTCATACCGTCGGTTTCAAGCACAGAAGGACTTAGCCATCCGGCTCTCTTCAGCTTCTGTTGTCATCTGTTTCGGAAATATGAAGTCGCGTGCTACTCCCGTTTGTATGCATTATTTGCTTAGAGAGTTATGCATGTTTGATTAAATTTAGTGTAAGGAAGGTTGAATAAGGTTTGAAAAAAAGGGTAGGGGGAAAAGTAACAGTTCAGATTTAAACCGGAGAAGATTTAAAGAGATATAAAAAAATTAAAAAACTAATTAAAAAATAAAACAATATTTCTATATGAATCCCGTGAGCCAATATTATGAGCATCGTATATTTGGTCGTTACGGTATTGGGGTTTAAATGATGATTTAATACTGATATATCTGAAAGATTATGACAACTGCCAAACTGGATACTAATGTCTAATTAATTCCAAATATAAGCTAAAATGTAAAAGCTCCAACTATCTTCTCCTAACCATATAATAATAACAGTCGATCATTGCTCGTCTGGCAATATTTATGCTGTTACATCTAAAATCTTGACATTTAGAAGGACATTTATCATAGATATGCACAACGCTCATCAGAGGGGTAATCCCATTATTTCTATAAGCTTCTAAGACTTAGTTTAACTCTAAACTTAAAATGGAAAGTCGCTAAAAAATGATTTGATTATTTTATCGTTCTGAGAAGTACCTGACTCCTGATGCGACCCCCTACATTTATAAAGTTAGATGTATCCAAACATGGGGTACTGCAGCCACGTATGGATTGGTGTGTTCATAGCACGTTTTTTCTGCCTTGACAGAGTACAAAATCGACTTCACAATCTAGTAGGGTGATCTCTTCTATTATATACAACCCTTCTTTCTCACGGAAGGTACATTGCTAGTATTTCTATACTCTATCGTTTTTTTCCGTGGAAGGTGCTCGACTGAGCTTCAATCTCTTGTTCATCTCTGTACAACATACATAGAAAAACATTACTACCACTGCAAACAATTTGCCTTTTTTTATCTGTGTACCTTAAACTAAAATAATGTTCTCGTTACGTTTCTTTCCACTAATTACTATCCGTGGTACATATTAAAATGGGACTGCTTCCTGGCAGACTACAATATAGTCTTATTCAAATCGTTATCAACAAAAACTCTGAAGTCATCAAATGTTGTCAATACTATTCACCGGTCTCATAGTAGTGTTCATCAACCAACTAACACTCTTTTTAACCCTATCCTCGAGTTTCTATTTTGCCTTGATAAGTGTTAAATCTTAAATGTATACAAAACATATATATATGATTTCTTTCACGAGTTCGCACGATGGGAGCATTTATCCCTACTTACAGTGAATTTTACTTCTGGTTCTAATGATACACACACATTACTACACACGAAATAGACGCTCAAAATATAAGCCCACTTTAATCATTGTAAGATGCCGTAATGAGCTGTAAGGTCACACAAATAATAACAACTATAAGCCCATAACGTTAGTTTTGTAAGCAGCATGTATTTGATTGTATTTAATGATGTTTTTTCTGATAAGAAATCTTTGAGTTTTTAAACGTATCCTTCACGGAGTATGGCGCACGGAAATTGGTATGATTCTGATTTTAATAAGATTTAACCCACAAGTAACAGATTAAAAAATTATATCGATTCTAAAACTGTAGGCAGATTTTGATCGGTAAAATTCCACTGATTTGACACCAATGTGACATGCTCAACTGATCTTGAATCTATGGTTCTTCCTTGCAAGACAT
>OY744515.1:160329109-160331609 GCA_963556195.1 Sepiola atlantica | reverse complement strand
TGTCACCAGGTTCATAGTTGCCGATACTCAGAGAGTGGTCGTCGTGTCGCACAAGTCTTGATCACCATAATCCTGTTGCTGTGCTGGTACATTTGGCGTATGCAATCCATATGTAGATACAAGCTATATGTAGCTTAGCGAGATGAATGTAATGATTAATACGAAATTCAATTTGAAAATAGCTTATTGGAACGTCAGAACCTTACTTGATCGTTATTGTTCTAACCGGCCGGAGAGACGAACAGCACTTGTTGGACAATAACTGTTACGTTTCAATATTGATATAGTAGCCTTTCAGAAAAAAGATTGCGGAGGAGGGTGGTCGTGTTGTTCAGGGTTCTGAATATGTTTTCACTGGATCGGTGCCGGAAGGCGAACGACACGACCATTGAGAAGGAGTTGCTCTTAAGGAATGTGTTGTTTCTAAACTCGAAGATATTCCTTGTGGTATAAATAAATGCATTATTACCTTACATTTGTCTCTATCTGGTAAGTGATATGCAACTATTATTTCTGTTTTTGCTTCTAAATTGGACAGCCCACCTGAGATAGTAGGATCTTTTTATGGAGATTTAAAAAGAGTTATATTGACTGCTCCACAAGATGATACAATTATTTTACTGGGGGATTTCAATGCGAGGGTTCGTAGTGAATATCAAACATGGCGTCCACTCGGACGTTATGAAGTTGGAAGTATGAATAAGAGTTGGTCGCATTTACTGAAAATGTGTTCGGATCTGAATTTAGTAATAACTAATGTGGTTTCCACCTGAAAAAAACCTAGACGCGATCTACAGGACGTCTGCAAGGTTCAAGTAGATGTTCTTGGGCTTACTAAGAGAAAGCATCAAGACTGGTTTAATTACAATAATGCTCACATCGCTCAACTGCTACAGAAATAGCATGAACTTCATAAAAGGCGGATTGATAGCGGAGTGTTACCTCAGTATCTGAATGAGAGTAAAAAGTTAACTTTCGGCAGGCTCGTAACTATCGGTTCCCTTATTTTGTCTTTTAGTCCTCACATTTCATGAGCGATGTTTCTGAAAAAGGGGAATCCATCTATCTAACACTTGTCGTTGGCTTGTTTTTAACCTTGAAGTAGTATTTTCTTAGCTCCTTACATCAAGTGGCTTCGTGCCCTGTCTGTACCGATTTCCGTGAAAAAAATCTGCAGAACAGTCATACTTAGCTATTAAATCGGAGTTGCAGAAAGAACTTAGGCGGATATAGAATGAATGGTGGCGACAGAACGCTTGTGATATTAGGCATGCCGCTCATGTAAAGGACAGTTTAGCAATGTATTACCTGATGAATACATCTATGGTCCTAGCCATTCTACTTAAACCCCATTAAAATCTAAGGATAACACAGTGTGTATTATGGATCCAAGCAAGCTACTTGGTAGATTGGCAGAGCATTATGCTGATCTGTTCACACATCCGTCGATTGTCAGTACTAATGTGGTAGATAGCTTTGCTCAGAGGGCTATCATTGCTGAAATGGATTAAGTTCTTTCCCTCAAGGAAGTGGAGGAGGTTAAATGGCAGTTGAGATGCGGTGCACCAGGTGGAGATGGTATACATGTGTTAGTCGTTTGTCTGTGGTTGAAGACAATTATCAGTGCGATTTAAAGGGTTGATTGACATTTGGTTTGACGGGCATGTTTACCAAGATTGGCGTGATTCCATTATGGTATCTTTGTACAAGGACAAAGAGGGGAATTATGAGTGCAGCAACTATTGAAGCATCTCTCTTTTGAATAGGACTGGGAAGATATTGAGCACAATCTTATTGAATAGCCTGAATGCCTACACTTGTCTTTTTATGATTTCTGATTTTAGAAGACATAGGGGTACACCTGATATAATCTTTACGACACGTGAAATGCAGGAAAAGTGTATTTAACATTGTCTAGACCTATATCAGGTGTTTGCTGATCTGACGAAAGTGTTCGATACAGTTCATCGCTGTGGAAGGTATTGGGTAAGTTGGCATGCCCTCCTAACTTTGTTAGACTCCTTCGTGAGCTGCACGACAACATGAAAGCATGTGTCAACTGCAATGGTTATCTCTCTGAACCCGTTGCAGTTGACAACGGTGTTAAACAGGGTGATATACCTGCACCTACTTTGTTTCCCATTTATTTTGCTGTAACTCTGTCATTGTCTTTCAGCAACTGTGACAAAGGTGTGTATCTTCGATTTCGCACATCGGGTTGACTGTATCACTTACATCGTTTAAAGACTTTGTCAAGGATAGTCTCCACTGTTGTTCGAGATTTGATCTATGCAGGTGACGTAGATCTTGTAACCCATCGCAGAATGATATGCAGGATATCATGGATCGCTTTGCATGGGCGTGTAGAAGCATGGAGTTCACAATAAGCCTGGACAAGACAAAGGCTATGTTTGCCTTGGCCCCTGGCAACCCGTATAAGGAACCGGATATATTTTTTGGAGACCACAGATCGTGTTTAGTGGATAGTTTTATGTATCTG
>OY744515.1:160229109-160321609 GCA_963556195.1 Sepiola atlantica | reverse complement strand
CCTGCTTATGTATAGAGATTCTTATGCGGACTTCATTATGTCTGTAAACACTGAAGAAGATACGTTGCCGTTTTGCAGCTTTATTGCTATTTGTGTGTTGACTCTTGATTCAGATTAATTGTCACAAATGATTACATTTATTGTGTATCTCATCCCACCCCCTGTTCTAAAAATCAGGTTTACATGGCTCGAGTTCTGAGCTAATATTTTTCCAATATATTGAATTGAATTCACAGAAAGTATCTTACAATGTTTACTATTTCGTTTAAAATACAAACATTTTCCACTCCTAAATGATATATCATTCAAAATACTTGAATCAAAATGTATGATTACCGAATATTTCTGTCCATCAAATATTCCTTTATAATATCAATACTTTCCAAAATATTAGCTATTGATTTATCATGTACCAAAACGGGATGATTACAATTAATATCATTCTTTATACAATGTAATGTTGTTTTTAATTATTGTATAAAAATTTTACACGAAATACATGATAGATGAACTGTTTTTTCATTGAAACTTTTTATATAGTCGTATTAAAATTTCTATGTTCCAACTATGTGGAATCTTATTCATATTCTATACATGTCTTAAACATTTCAGTTATTGCATTTATAAAGCATTTTTTATAAATGTTACAATATTTGTGTACGCTTTTCATCAGGGCTTACACTTGGTATGATTCAACGAACAATATTGCCTTTACGTCAGGATAGGATCAATTAAATAAATCACTATGACCCTAAAATATACGCGGCAGGAGAAGATTCATATAGGTTTCAATGTCAATACAGAATGTTCGAGAGAATTTTACACTTTTTGGAAAGGAAGTAACACGCTATATCTTAAACAATAATTGTTATATTCTGAAAATTCAAAGTAGATAACTTAGAAGATATTTTGCCGAATACAGTTCATTTTAAGAAGCTAACCTGAGACTTAATCAGGCGGGAACTGTAACAAGAGCACGTGGTGACATTTAAGGAACCTTTGAACACTAATTTGATCCTAGCAATCAGCTCGTCCTTGGTGTTGCAGGCGGTGCGGTCTGTGTCTTTCTCAAGTGCGCTACACATAATAGTCCATGAGGTTGGAACGAGGTGAGTTGAAGAAGCTAGATGTATGGAATGGTAGTTTTGATTGTATTCTCAATATATTCTTAGAAATATAAAATAATTTTATTTTTTCAGAAAGTTATACTTTTTTAGTTCAGTTTTAAATAGTGCACTGTTGCCAATTATAATTGTAACGTTTTAATCGATAAAATATGTGGAACGTTTTTCATCGAAAATAATTGAATAAAAAGAGAAAATATTCGGAAATTCTTAGTGTTTTGAATTGATTAAATTAGAAAATATCGATTCAATGTTGTGTGTGTGACTAACTCTTCAGATCGATTGAGAATTGCAGGGTGGAATCGGTGAACCCAGCAAAATGAACCGAAATCCTAAATACTATAGTTCTATTGAAGAAGAACATTTGGGGAATTATAATGTTATCTCTAAGATAAGTTGAAATTTTATGGCAACATGCCTTGATCTGTTTATTGTTTTATTGATACATCCCCGATGAGAAGAGTCGATGCACGTGAGAGAAAAGTCGTCGGATTTGTATGAAAGTTCCTATCAATTTCATACTACGTATTATTGGTAAGTTAATCAATTCAGAGCAACAAACTTAGACAAACTAAATGTGTGTCATTTGTAAAACAAAACCCTTCGCGGTTTCGCAAGCATGGATGTTGAAGCGACGTATCTTTCTTAGGTTTTCAATATTGACTTTTTAATAATCTTGTTTAACATCAATGAAGTATACCAAACCTTTTATTTAATAGTGGAAGAATTCACTACTATTTTTAGTGAGTGTAACACTACGTGTATTCGAGGAATAAAGGAATATCTGATTGGATGTCATATACACACACCGTCATTCGTAGTCAGCAAGATATTCACTAAATATTCGGATTAAACACTTCATTATGTCACCGTTCTATTCGGATACCCCGTATAAATTCCCCACATTCCAGAATAAAGCGGAATATACCAATTGACAAACAGATTTTCAAAATGGATGCTTTTACTTGCGGCATTCGCGTACGTACATTATTAGATATTTTACTTCTTTCAGAACACATACAAGACTTTGCTGTTTTTGTTACAAATATGTATTCCTTTTTGTAAGAAGTCAACTATTAAATATATTATTTATTAACGGAAATAGATTACACATTACTACAATACGTTAAAACCATAGGAAGTGTCTGTCGATTTACTGGCTTCCACATGTGTTTTTTTTCGACAAGCGATTGTAAAAACATACATATTTATCGCAAGAAATCATCCATGATATATGTTTTTATTTACTAGCATATGTTCAATAATAAAAACACACATTTCTTTTTTGCTAGAAGTCAACTGATAAATATATATGTTCTTAACGCAAACTGATAAAACGTTACTACAATGCGTTAAAACCTTCGGAAGAGTCTGCCGATTTACTGGCTACAAAGCACACACGTTTTATTTTAAGTTTTATTTTCGCCATGCGCTAGTAAGAACATACATACATCTCGTTAAAATAACCCATTATATATGTTTTTTATTAACTAAGATACTTCACACACTGGTTGTTTTGTTACATTTTTTGCCGATTGTACTTCGTTTCATGTGTTGCTTTATGGTACATTTTCTATCACAACCATCGTAATTTAGTTCCCATAAATAATCCAATTCAACTTCTTTCGAGCGATTACATATAAACAGCCTGGACAAATATCCCCGAAAAAAGAATTTATAAAGACCTTTTTAGGTTTTAGAGTGAGTGATCATTTGATTGTATAAATTTAATGTAAACTGAACAATGGTAAGTTAGCGGTAATTGATGACGTGTAACCAATTATATTCTCTTATTGAAATTTTGTGGAAGGAATCAGAATTTCTACGCTCATAAAAGAAGATCTACTGAATTTTAATCAAATGAAAATTGATTCAGTCTAGAAAGATGTCTCCTTCACTGACCGAGGACACAACAGATAGAGATAAAAATAAAAATAAAACAAACAGAAAATAGGGAAATTAGAATTCCTGCGCTAACTACAGAGGTTCCCTTGATTTGAACACAATAACAATTGCCTAGGTCTAGGAGTATTTCTCCGTCACTGACCGCGGGCACAGAACAGATGGAGATAACAATGAAAAATGAAATTAAACCAACAGAAAATAGGGGAATTAGAATGTATGAGCTTACAAAAGATGTACACTCGATTCGAACCCAATAACAATTGCCACAGTCTAGAATAATTTCTCCTTCACTGATCACGAATATATTTGGTTAACATTAACTTTTTAATATTATTTATGCAGTGGTTTTTATTATTAGGAATAGTATTACAATAAGATGCTATGCAATTTCTTAGATGAGGATTGATATTTGCTTATTTGTGCGGCTTGAAAGTCGAACATATTTCAGTTAGTAATTCAAGGATTATTTATGTTTTCTCCTACTTAGAACTTTAAAGGAGTCGAGCCCAATTACACAACGCGTAGAGAAATCTATTTGGTTTGAGTAAAACAATGAATAGTAATTTAACATATTCGATTTTAATCACCTAAATTACTTACAGTGACATGAGTTTTATCTGATTTTTTTGTGAATTGATACTCTAATACTTATATTATTTTGATTAAATCATTATTTTATATTTCCCTCGGGCAACACTGGGACACATGTTCTGCTAGTTTTCTATATGATTTAGTTTACTTAATTTTACAGCAAGTACATCTAAATGAATTGCCTCTCCCCTTTTCAACTCTAGTGGGAGCGGTTGAAGCCTCGAAAAGAGACGGGTGTTCACTTTGCACATTAAAGGCAGGATCAATATCGTTTTCTACGAATGGGTGAATCATTGAAGATTTTATTTATTAAATGTACATCAACAATGCGGATTGTGTCATCGTTTCTTAAAGCTTCACTCTCTCCATTCTGTTACATATATTGGCCCGGAATTTAAGATATTTAGGAGTGCCAAGGGTGAGAGGACGCCCTTAAAGTTGGGGGAGAGTGAACTTGGAAATCGGAAATGGCGTCACGTCCGTTTTGGTGTGTTATTCTTCTTGTTCCTGGTTCACCAACAGAAGCAGACGTGAAAAGTGCCAGCCCCCTGCAAGTTAGGGGCCACCTGGGAAGGAGGCGCAGTGGAAATCTGTCTCTAGTTCCTTTATTATCTCTCCCGTAAACACCATTTAATATTTGCCTCTTATTGTCTGCTTAAATAAAACTTCTAAAACCCCAACAACAGGCGTCTGCGTTGTTTTGTCACTAGCCGGGCTTACTGCGATGATGATGGTGACCGCAATGGACCATTGCAGGGCAGATAACGCCCCGCATTATCATTAAACGGTAAATTTAACAACAACGACGAAGCGGTCCATATATTATAGCCAACACTGTAGGTGAACCCGGGTACCCATGGTTCGAAAGTAAGAGCCTCCACACGGTTCACATGTTGCTGTCACTATTACACACTAATTTAACACTTAACAGACTTTTTCACGCTCTCCTTTTCATGTCGCTCTTTAATCTTACTTGACCTATCTCGACTCGTATTTTTCAGTCTCTTTCGAAATCATTGATATCCAAGAGTCTTTGTTTTATCGCCGTTAAAGTATATGTATATATATATATATATATATATATATATATATATATATATATATATATACGATGTGCGAAAGTGTCAATTCCTCCAACATACTCCTCTCTTGGCTTTTGGTTGTAATGACACCCTTCGAGAATAGACTGGGGTATTGTTTTGATAAGCAGTATCCACACAAAAAAAGCTGGGAAGGTAAAGTCCGATGAGTGTTAAGCCCATCCTGGATCACACTACTGATGAAATGATCAGTAAAGTGTATCCCATATCATTGAACGGCGATAAACAATAGCTGAATCTTTGTGGACAAGTCAGGATAATCTTTAAAGATTAGTTCTCTTAAATATGATTGTTATTTAGAAAAGGATTTTGAATTTTATTCACGAATTGATGAGTGGCATTCTTTGAAAAACACGCTGTACTTCGTAGAAATGTGTGTTTAAAATATCCAAGCTATATATAGTCTGTTATTAGTAACACGTCATTGTATTTCTTTCCCAAACAAACGAAACGCGCACATAACATGACATTAAGACGCATGATTGAAATAAATCTGCTTTCACAGCCCCAAAAATTATATTACTGAAATGGCTGTCATTCATTAACATTTATAACAACACTGCTAAAAAAACCTCATGGAACAAAATTTATAAAAGTTCGATAATTGCTTATCCTACTTTCGCTTACATGCTTTGCTTTTCCCCACGTGCTGTTCACGAAATTTATAAAGATTTATAATAGATTTAAATATTTTATATATAATTCTCATAAAATAATTATAATAAAATATAAATATAAAATATTTATTTAAAATTATTTAAAATTATTATTTATTTAAAATTATTTAATTTTTTAAAGTTTTTTTAAATTTTATTTTATTCATTATATTATATTATATTTTATTATATTTTTTATTTTTATATTTTATTTATTATATTTCATTTATTATATATTATTTTTTTAATTTAATTTTTTTTTATTTAAAATGTTTAATTATTTTAATTTTTTCTAAAATTGTTTAGACGAATTATTTATTTAAAATTATTTAAAATATTTATCTAAGTTATATAAAATATAAATATAAAATAATTATAATACAATTTATAATAGATTTAAAGAACCAAATTTATAAAGATTCGATAATTGCTTATCCAACTTTCGCTTACACGCTTTCTTTTCCCCACGTGCTTTTAACCCAGCACCTCTAATCACATCGTCTTGTTGTATACTCAAGCTACCACTCCTCCCTAAAACACCCGGTTTACTTCTACCTAGCTGCCTCCAACTCTTACCCCGCCTCACATTTTGTTACTCTAACTTAGCCTCTTCTTACATGCTTCACACCCCCCATATACAACTCCTACTCATGTCTCTCCTACTCCTTCTTTGTCTCACATCCTTTTCCCTTCACGAACCACTTTCCTCGCTTACCTGTAAAAAATGCTACATTTCCTTTCAATAATATTTATATAAACCAAATGACCATGGTCATCAGAATCGACCGAAATATTTTGGTTCTGCTTTAATGATGTGTTTGTGTTCTTATTTTACAAGTCTGTGACATTCTTATCCAATATTGTAAGTACTAAACATTCAAAAATGCAGTAGTAAAGTAAATCTTTGAAACGGTAAACGCAAGAAGCGGAATAATTTGCATGCTCAGAATTATTTAGAAATTTGCGCATTTTAAGTTCTATGAAGTATTTTTCATCTACTCTCAAGTGAGATAACATACACATAAATATTAGATAAAACTTGGTTGATGGTTATGATAACTGTCGTTTTTAGTTGAATTCAAGTTTACTTGCCGTTCACAGAATTATGTAGGGGGAAAATATGGAATCCAAATTTTAAATTTCTGAAATTACAGCGTCAAAATATAAAATATAACATTTACAAGAGCGTTAAGAATGTTTCTAACATAAGTGCCCTCTTCTTCTTTGTCTTCCACTTTTTTTTTCATCTTCTTCTTCTTCTTCTTCTTCTACTTCTTGTTCCCCCATCATCCTCCTTTTTCTGCTTTACATCTATACGATTGTGTAATAATCCATACACTTTAATCAGGAGTTCGCCAGAAAAAAAAAACAATTATACGAGAGAACGCTTGGATGTTCCAGCGCGTCTTCCGGGGGATCATCCAAGTCAATTATGATGTCGTCCTGTTACGTCTTAATCTAGATGGAGAAAACAACACATTTGTTTGTTCTTTTGTAGATTGTGCTTAAAAATATTCGAGGCTTCTTCTTTACAAGACAATTCTTTTAATCAATTGGTCAACGGTTTTTTTTAATTAGTATTTTTAACTTTAAAACTGACCATTTAAAATATGTAATTATTGAATAAACTTTATCAAATAATTTAGTAAAATTATCTGATAAATTTGTGTTGTGAAAATATAACTGAAATTTGATGTCGCGATTTAAAACATGTTCACATGATAAAGAAATATGCGCATATATAAGTAAATAACGCATCACTCAATTAGTCCAGAACTAATATAAACACTAACTGTTAGGCAATATTTTACTTTATTCATCAACATAGTCTTATCAAGCCATTGCTTTGCTGGAACAGCATTTTCAATCACAAAGCAATGTTTTTGCAAACACGAAATTTAGATTTTCCATCGTTTATAAACCTTCAATTGTAGCTTAACTTAAATAAGTGTAATTTTTAAACAAATAACCCGATTGGTCACACATTTACTTAGAGGTTAGTACGTTATAATAACCACATATTGGCTTTGATTAGTGACGCCATTATATAGAACTTATTAAGTGATGTGCTAAATGTGTGTTTGCTCAATGAAGAACGATTACAATTATTTTCGTATTCTTATTTTTTAAATTCTTTATCTTCTTTCGTTTCTCAATATGTAATCTTCTTTTCTATTTTTCAGCATCATACCATTCTTTCTTTTCTCACCAGTCTCATTCCCCCGCTTTTTTACACGCCTGTCGTTTCTTGCTTTTCTTCTCTTTCGTCTTCTGCAGGGAAGAGTTTCTCTATTTTTATGCAAGTTCGATCCCAACCGCAAGTCGTTTGCATAATAAAAGAACTGAGTGATGTACCTGATTGGATCTCTTATTAAAAAAGATTAGTGTCAATTTTTCATGGAAATCGCTCAAGACAAGGCATGAAGCCATTTGATGTAAAGAGCTAAAAATACCACTTTAAGTTTTAAAAAATAGTCAATTATAAGTGTTATATGGATTGATTTTAACTCAGAAAATAGCAATACTTTCCCGTTTTCCAGAAACATAAATTACGCAATGTGAAGACAACAGGATAAAATAAAGGGAAGCGAGAGTTACGGAACTGCCAAAAGTAAACGCAAGTTCCACTTTGTACTCGCCATTTTCTCACATCAACCGTTTACCTACCGTTTCTTGCTGCTAACAGCCGATGTTGTTTTTCGAGTGATTACCACTGTTCGTTCCTTGATAAATCAGGTGGTATTTCCTGAGGTTTTAGTGCAAACAAGTCTCCCTAGATTTCCGCTTCTTTCAGACGTCATTACAGATAAATTTACGTTTTCGAAATAGCTGATTACCGTTGAATGTTCTCTTAATGACTTTCTCAGGAATTTGAGTAACAATGAGTCTCCTCATGTGCAGTACTCTCCTACACTTCCAGCTTAGTTGGTGCTTTTTTCTCAGTTTTGGTATCCTCGAAGATACTTCACTGACAGTTACCAATTCACTTACATGTGCCAATCGATGTTGGTGCCATAATGTTTAATTTTGTAGAGTATTATAATGTACTCGCTTGGAGTTTCACACAAGTTCTCATCATTAATTCCTTACTGATAATAACCAGCGGGTGTCCCTGGAATGTGAGTGACAACAAGTCCCTCCTAGAGTTCCAGTATCCTTCACCTTTTTCGATAAACATGGCACATGACGTTCTATTATTGCAGAACTCGCTTACCATTGATTTCTCGTTAGCAACGAACATTGGTATTTGCTGAGATTTAGGTGACAATAAGCTTTCCCAATGGGTCAGTACACTCCACAATCTTCTAGTGGAGGTCTGGTAAGTGCTCTTCCTCCTTGTTTTTTCCATTTTCCTTGACCCGTCACGACTATTTGGTGTAGTATCAGCCGAGGCTGATGCCATCATATTTTAGAAGGGTGAGGGACACAGTTTATAAAATTTCTCGTAGTTTCAATTCTCCTCGGGTTGTATTGTGTTCGTTTCATGTTTTTGTTTTCTTTCCATTGCAACTTGTATGTGGCTTATTAGTGTTCCTAGTTTATGTGGTTGGTTTCAGCATTCGAAGATCTTTCTTAAGATTTCGGCCGTTTTTTATCGTTGCTCTCAGTTGTATAGTCATAGTCTCTTCTTTAATTCCAATTTCTCCTAGTATGTGTTCCAGTTTTGATGGGACTGTTCCTAGTACTCCTGCGATTGTTGGTATTATATTTACTTTTTTATGTTCCATAATCCTTCCAGTTGCCTGGCAAGTTCTGTGTATTTGCTTCGTTTTTCAGACTCTTTGATGTTTACACTGTATTCTGCTGGGACGGCAAAAATACAATTTGGCAGTTTTTTTCCTTCCACTTGACTAATATGATGCCCAGTCTCCAGTCTTGAATAAGTTTATTTATAAGTGTATCTGTTTGTACCTCCATGTCCAAGAGGAAAGGTTTGATTTTCGTTTTCCAGTATTGTCTTTTGTGTCTGTACTATTTGTATGGGTGCTCAAAGTGCAGTCGTTTGTATAGTTCCCAGTGTACTACTTTCCCCACGCAGTTGTGTCTGTTCGTGTATTCTTGTAAGACTAGTTTGCGGCGTGCACTTATTATGTGATTTACCGCTTCGTATCTTTGTCCACATAGTCTATATTTACTTTAGCCTCGGTTTGATCTTTTTTAGATTTAATGTAGCTAGTTCTTATCGCATTGTTCTATTAAGCTAGTAAGGACCCAGTTTCTCTGTTTTAGTGTCCTTTTGTTGTTCAGGTGTTTACGTCGGTCTCTTCTCTTGTCATTCTTATGAATCGTCCGTGTAGCTGTTTCTTTTGATCCTCATTATTTCTGTCTTTGTGTGTCTGGTTCTACTGCTTCTAGTCTTGTTCATTTTGACCGTGATGTGGATCGTCTCAGTCTTTTCTATGAATACTATTATAGCATGTGTTTTTTCAAAATTTTATGATCTGCTTTTTTTGTTCCAGCCCGTTTTTTTTTCAAGACTAAACGCTAATAGGCATCTCCTGTCTTTGCGATAATCATATTTCGTTCTTGTTAGATCCTTATATCAAGTGGTTTCACGCCTTGTCTGAAGCGATTTCCATAAAAATGTAAAAAAATAATTGTAAATTCTGTTTGGTGTTTTGTATATATTTAAGCATTCAAATATTCATGTTTAAGGAATTCAGTTGTGTAATTTCTTGTCGTTTAACATGCTATAGCTATGTTCAATTTTTCTCATTTTGACTTATTTCTGTATATTTTATTCATTATATTCATTATTATTAATCATCTCATTATATTCTTTATCATTCAACTGAGTATTTACTCATCTCGTTAATCGACAAGTCCCTCTTTACTAGTGGGTAATTTTTAGTGGTTCATTAGTAAATGAAAAACAAATCCTTTAAATATTTTCAAAAATATATAAAGGCGTTGAAGGACTAGGGTTCCAGTTTTAGGATAGATCCTTGGGGAGAGCCGACTTTAGAGATACATTTTTAAGTAATATTAAAATCTTCAAATAGCGAGAGAAATGTTATCTGATAGCACACAACCAAAATAATGAATTCAAAAGCATAAGTTCACAAAAGAGATATTTTATATACGTTCAAAATGTAAGTCTACATAGATAGGAATACATAAAACGGTTATTCATATTTTGAGAGGCCTTGCAAAACAAAGGGGTTTCATAAGCTGAGATATCGAGGAAGACTGAGTTGATAATTTAAGGGCCGTGAATCATCCACAAGTCTTCAAAATCGTAATCAAATCTTTCTCACTCAATAACATAGGTTATCATACAGTTCATTGAAAGTTCTTAATAAGAGTCAATGTTCATTTGTTTTAATTGTAGAAAGTTCAGTGAGAATTGTTAGAAGTATTAAAATAAAAAGGTTATATATTTATTTTCAATTAGCACGCGACAGTGAAAGAGTTAATATGTTGTGTATGTGTATGTGTGTGTTCGTGTCATAGTGTGTAAGCTAATAAATGTCTGTGTGCGTGTGTAGGGAAATGCATGATAAACTTTCCTAAACCAGACAGAGGCGTGAGGGAAGCTGGCGAAAGGTCGATGTAAGCTTTGGCGTAGAGTTCGGCTCAACATACTTGTTGAATAAAAATCCAGGTTTTTATTTACTCTTGGTTGATCAAAACAACAACTTTGATAAATTTAGAGAACTGCATCTGATTGGCTTACAATGTTTTTATTTGTTTTTATTAATTCAGACGAGTGAATGCCTTAAACCTTATACGCAGAAACGAGTTTAAGCATTGTCATGTTTGAGTAACGAAAGGTAAGTTTAGTCGCTATAAGGGTTTCAAAAGAGAGTCTATAACCTAATAGCTCCCGCACTGTCTACCAAGCTCAAGTCCCAGTCAGATCGCAGCAATGTTGATTCCCTGTGGTTGTTTTACTCGTACTTGCGCAGAATGTGCTTCAACTTACTTACTACAATTGTACCCCTTACGTAAATCTACGATCAACCCAACTAGCATCAAAATTACACCCCTTCACTCTAGATTTCCGAAGACGAAAAAAAAAATAATATTAAAATAGATTGTTTGCCCCTACCACGTGCTTTTTGAATTCTCTTCCTGCTATCTGTTTCCCCAACTGTACAAACATGAAGAAATTTAAATGTAATGTGAATAAATATCTTGCTGCACAACTCCTCACTTAAGATGTTACCTATAAATGTGGCCCCTAATCACAGTAACCCCTTACGTCTCAGTGGTAATATGCTTTGCTTGATGTGAAGTAAAGATATGTTTTTAAATGTTCATATCCCTTAATCTGTTACATTTGAGACCAATATTGTCTGTAAAAGATTTTAATCGCAGGAATTTTCGTCTACTCATCAGGAAATTTGTTATAAATATATTTGCTTTCTCTCTGGTAAATGTCGTCTCTCTGGAATTGGTTTAGTTTACAGGTGTTATCTCATATCGTGTCGTTTCTAGTCGATTAATGGCGAAACTTGATACTTATACGAAACGTTAATTACAAACTATTCAGTTATATTGTCCGAACGCTTCTAACTGAATAATGAAGCTAATGCTTTTAATGTTGAGTAAACAATCGCTTCTTTCTTATATACCTTTTATCTTCACTTTTAATTATCTTCGTTCGACATCAATATGCAAATTAGTTGGCATCCTTCGTTGAGTAAAGATAGTACGTTCGCTGGTCGATACATTACGCCACTTTAGAATCAAGGCTACAGAGTATGTAAGATGCCAGTGTATTCGTATGTAGCATGAATCTTTTCATCAGCTCGATTTTACTTCCGGCATTGGTGTCCCCGGTTCTTTCAAAAGACCACATAGAAGGTTGTCAATATTTATTAGTCAAAGTAGTGCTATGGAACCGATTAGTCGGCGTCGTTATCTATGTAACAACTGTCACCTCTTGGAGAATGTTGAATATATATATATATATATATATATATATGTCTCTAAAGTTTCTCAACCATTAAAACTATATTAAAAAAAAAAATTTAAAAACTTATAGTCCCAAGTCTTTAAGTGGAAAAAACACTCATGTAAGTCAATTTATTTTTTACAGTTATTATATTATTTTGTTTCTAACACTATTTTAAGGGGTCATCAGTTGTTTACCATGACAAACTGTTTCGGGAATTTAAAAACAAGACAGTATTTAATTTCATGGCTTCCCAGCAGAGTTGATCAGACCCCACTTCCCTTTTAACGACCGAAATATTTCGGCAGAACTATACAACATGGGTTTTTGAGTTTATTCTTGTTAGCTGGTGAATTGCTTATCCTTTATTCCATTTTTATTTTTACATAATGTTTGAAACATTTTTTTCTTTTTTCTCAATATATATATATATATATATATATATATATATATATATATATATATAGCTTTCAACTGTTGATGTAGTTTATCATTTAAACATTTTTGTCTACGGAGACATTATTTACTTCTTTTCTGAGTCTTGTTCAACGTGGCTTTTATGCGATACTTTTTGATTGCGTTACTTCTGTGCTGCTGTTAGTAAGGATTAAGTGTCTCGGTTGCCGTTTACCTGGGTCGTAGGATATAATCAAACGTTAAGATTAAATAGGGAAGATAAATAAGATACTTTTCCAAATTATCAGAGTATTTTTTAAAAAATACACAAATGTGTATAAATAATAAAAGACAATTCAAGATTTAAAAAAAAACTAAAAAAGTTTAATTAAAAAAAATTACAAATAACTTAGATTTGTTATTCATTAAGCAAAACACACACACATATTTATATATATATATATATATATATATATATATATATATATTTCGTTTTGCATTTTCTTTGAACTAAATCCAGCCATTTTATTAAATTACTGAGTGAAACTAATATTTTAAGATAACTGATTCATTTAAAAATATAATTTAATGATTACACTGATGCTAATCGAATGCATTTCGGTTTCATAGGAAACAAATCAGCTTCTTTTTTAATTAGTCCGTGAAATAAGATTCTGATTTAGAATAAAATAAAACACGTTACAAAAATAATGTTTCCGATAACATAAAATTAACTAGAATGCATTTCGGTTTCTTAGAAAACAATTCAGCCATTAATGAAGTACTTCGTGAACGAACACTCTTATTTACAACATTTATTTACAAACTAACAACTCGCAAATTTTAATTACTTACTTCGTGAAACTATATTTTTTGCTCTAAATTCTATAGCTATTCCGCATGCCTATTAAAATAACATTGTATTAACTCCCAGACTACGCCGAGTAGAAATAGCGTATAGTCAATAACGATTATTTGACTGAATTTTAATCAGATTTGACATTATCTAACATGGTTTGACTCGTTACGCTTGATCGTACCCTTTTACGAAAACAATTGCTGTTTTTAATAGCATCCTAACTAGCAAACTAATTTTTACATTAATTAACAAAGTTAACAAAATGGCGACCACTGCTAAAGTAATGAGTTCATGCAGTAATTTGTTTGTACAGCAGCATTGCTTCTAACAAAGCCTTCCTGGATCGAAGCATCCTTTCGGGACCAAAACATCATTAAGACAAGCTCAGGGCGACTCGATAGTATCTTGCAATATCAGACTTTGCTACATTGTAGTCGCTCTGTGGAATTATCTTGGATCTTTTGTATCGACTTTCTCTTGTCTGATAGATAAAGTCTAAGATAAGTCAAGAATGCGGAGGTTGAGTTGGCAATGAAACCTCAACATCGCACCTCGATAGGAAATACATTGGTTTTCCGGCCAATGTAATCACATTGTTCTCGTAGATTTTCATATTTTTCTCTAACTTGCACTGATTTTTTCCGTCGGGAATTTTCTCAAACAGTACTAACAACTCAATGACGAAAACTCTTTTCATCTTAACGAATCAAAGGACAACTATCAGACGCTGAGCCGTTAACGTTATTATAGTTAGAAAAGGCGAGCTAGTGTTCTAAATAAGACCACATGACAGTCTGTGCAGCCATCAAACAATGCTTTTTACGAGAAAGTTTTAAACTATCCCCTTTTTAACGAATGAACTGTCATGTTGGTGATATTGATTGCTTTGGTGGCAGTCTCAAAAAATATCTTCAAAACCTCAGCAAAATTCTTCAGGACTTCTTTGTGTCTCCACATGCTTCGTAGAGCATACTCTCGTCCAGTGATCATATAGTTAGGGCTGGCAGTTTTCCCACATGCTCTGCATCGGTCGGGTATAGATAACTCCCTGATATGTAGGTTGACTGGTGTTGGTAAATTATCGTAGACTGCCTTTATAAAAATTAATTTTTTGTCTCTATTTGTTTGAGGTCACACTATGTGACAGCTGTGTATTTTGCATTCTATTATTTGGCCGATGCGCCGTGTTTAGTTTAAGGTATGACTATGTATTATCTCATACAATGTGGAGTTGTCGATGTGGTTTCGTTTCGTATTATCAGTATATTAATGCGATATATATATTTTGTTCTTAGACGCAAATGAACTTTAGTCATAAAACATGCCAACAATCTGGCGAACAATTATGAAATGGAAGCGTCTGGCATTTATTAAACAATATTATTTTTTTATCTTTTAAACATTATAATTTTCGTTTCGTCTTAACATATTTTCTGTGGTAACAAGGACATAAAGACTCCTCCTGGCACATGATTTGTTGAAACAAATTCAATTATTAACAACATATATCTATCAAGATCATTTGGAAATCCATGTCCAAATATGGGACTGAAAACACCTAATTTCTGTCAAACGGAAAAACAATTGATGACTATACGTTGAATTTCCCCATAAAAGAATGTAACTAAACATGCACATTTTTCGGTGTACCATTTTTATGCATAATCGAGCTCCATACCCTCACACAAATGCGATGATGCACACGTGCACAAAGAAAATATCATCGCGGTATTGACCTAGAAACAGCATACATCCTAAATATATAAGACATATGGAAAATTTGATCAATAATTAACAGCCGATAAATCGACAATATATATATATATATATATATATATATATATATATATATATATATATATCCAATAAATTACTTTTAGCGAAGGCATACAAATTTAATGTTCTACTGAATTGTATACATTTAACATTCTGAAACTTGGAGTTGTTTCAAGGTTCTCCTTTCAACACACGAGAAACAAAATGTCTGTTTGGTTTGTGGTTGTTGGTGGTGTTTCATTCCTTAAAAAAGTAGTATTAAAATGCTTACCCTACCACTAACCCTTAGTCCAGGGTAGCACTCGGGCCTAAGTGAGTGGTAGGGTGAGTATTCTTTATATTTTTCTAGCCTAAAGTTATCCAGTGCTCAGCGACGACATTCAAAGCATCGACGGCATTTTTAATGTTTTATGTGCTTTGATATATCAACTTAACGATAACGCATTCAGAGATAATAGATCTTACAATCAGTTTTAACACCTTAAAAGTATTTTATTTACCTCCTATATAGGATGTTAGACACAAAGGCAGGTGTGGGTCTGAAAAATCTGCGTACTAGGATCAGCGCGCTCTGGCCTACAAAAATACCTGAGCAGCCCAGTTGGCATGGCACGGTAAGTGTGCCGCAGACGATTAGCAATAAACTGACCAATTCGAAAAAAATAAGGCAAAGTCTTGGAGGCTGGACTAGCGAGACTGAACAGAATCATACCCCAACCCCACAGTAAAGGGCTAGAAAAAACCACAACGGCCAACTCTGTCAGACTGATAAAAAATGTTATTAGGTAGGTACACTTTAAAAGTATACGGGTCGGTAGGAAATGTCATTTTAATGCGTTTGTTGATAGTAATTTGTTGTATGTGTTTTTTACAATTTCTCAGTTGTTAACTAAATTGCAAGATTACCGGATATGATAAGATTAGGCAAAGCCTTGGAGGCTGGACTAGCGAAGCTGAACAGAATCATACATCAACCCCACAGAAAAGGGCTAGAAAAAACCACAACGGCCAACTCTGTCAGACTGATAAAAAATGTTATTAGGTAGGTACACTTTAAAAGTATACGGGTCGGTAGGAAATGTCATTTTAATGCGTTTGTTGATAGTAATTTGTTGTATGTGTTTTTTACAATTTCTCAGTTGTTAACTAAATTGCAAGATTACCGGATATGATAAGATTAGGCAAAGCCTTGGAGGCTGGACTAGCGAAGCTGAACAGAATCATACATCAACCCCACAGAAAAGGGCTAGAAAAAACCACAACGGCCAACTCTGTCAGACTGATAAAAAATGTTATTAGGTAGGTACACTTTAAAAGTATACGGGTCGGTAGGAAATGTCATTTTAATGCGTTTGTTGATAGTAATTTGTTGTATGTGTTTTTTACAATTTCTCAGTTGTTAACTAAATTGCAAGATTACCGGATATGATAAGATTAGGCAAAGCCTTGGAGGCTGGACTAGCGAAGCTGAACAGAATCATACATCAACCCCACAGAAAAGGGCTAGAAAAAACCACAACGGCCAACTCTGTCAGACTGATAAAAAATGTTATTAGGTAGGTACACTTTAAAAGTATACGGGTCGGTAGGAAATGTCATTTTAATGCGTTTGTTGATAGTAATTTGTTGTATGTGTTTTTTACAATTTCTCAGTTGTTAACTAAATTGCAAGATTACCGGATATGATAAGATTAGGCAAAGCCTTGGAGGCTGGACTAGCGAAGCTGAACAGAATCATACATCAACCCCACAGAAAAGGGCTAGAAAAAACCACAACGGCCAACTCTGTCAGACTGATAAAAAATGTTATTAGGTAGGTACACTTTAAAAGTATACGGGTCGGTAGGAAATGTCATTTTAATGCGTTTGTTGATAGTAATTTGTTGTATGTGTTTTTTACAATTTCTCAGTTGTTAACTAAATTGCAAGATTACCGGATATGATAAGATTAGGCAAAGCCTTGGAGGCTGGACTAGCGAGACTGAACAGAATCATACATCAACCCCACAGAAAAGGGCTAGAAAAAACCACAACGGCCAACTCTGTCAGACTGATAAAAAATGTTATTAGGTAGGTACACTTTAAAAGTATACGGGTCGGTAGGAAATGTCATTTTAATGCGTTTGTTGATAGTAATTTGTTGTATGTGTTTTTTACAATTTCTCAGTTGTTAACTAAATTGCAAGATTACCGGATATGATAAGATTAGGCAAAGCCTTGGAGGCTGGACTAGCGAGACTGAACAGAATCATACATCAACCCCACAGAAAAGGGCTAGAAAAAACCACAACGGCCAACTCTGTCAGACTGATAAAAAATGTTATTAGGTAGGTACACTTTAAAAGTATACGGGTCGGTAGGAAATGTCATTTTAATGCGTTTGTTGATAGTAATTTGTTGTATGTGTTTTTTACAATTTCTCAGTTGTTAACTAAATTGCAAGATTACCGGATATGATAAGATTAGGCAAAGCCTCGGAGGCTGGACTAGCGAAGCTGAACAGAATCATACATCAACCCCACAGAAAAGGGCTAGAAAAAACCACAACGGCCAACTCTGTCAGACTGATAAAAAATGTTATTAGGTAGGTACACTTTAAAAGTATACGGGTCGGTAGGAAATGTCATTTTAATGCGTTTGTTGATAGTAATTTGTTGTATGTGTTTTTTACAATTTCTCAGTTGTTAACTAAATTGCAAGATTACCGGATATGATAAGATTAGGCAAAGCCTTGGAGGCTGGACTAGCGAAGCTGAACAGAATCATACATCAACCCCACAGAAAAGGGCTAGAAAAAACCACAACGGCCAACTCTGTCAGACTGATAAAAAATGTTATTAGGTAGGTACACTTTAAAAGTATACGGGTCGGTAGGAAATGTCATTTTAATGCGTTTGTTGATAGTAATTTGTTGTATGTGTTTTTTACAATTTCTCAGTTGTTAACTAAATTGCAAGATTACCGGATATGATAAGATTAGGCAAAGCCTTGGAGGCTGGACTAGCGAAGCTGAACAGAATCATACATCAACCCCACAGAAAAGGGCTAGAAAAAACCACAACGGCCAACTCTGTCAGACTGATAAAAAATGTTATTAGGTAGGTACACTTTAAAAGTATACGGGTCGGTAGGAAATGTCATTTTAATGCGTTTGTTGATAGTAATTTGTTGTATGTGTTTTTTACAATTTCTCAGTTGTTAACTAAACTGCAAGATTACCGGATATGTGAGATTGAAGTGACTATTAGCGAGATGTGGATGGAATAATTTTTGTTGACTTCATAACTAACCTTATTCGACTCCAAATTCTGATTGAGGGTTCAAACAACGACACACAATATTAACACAGTTTACTTAACTTTTATTACTTCCGCTTTCAACGAATATGTTTGATAAACTTCTATTATTGTTTAACGTAAATTATTTATAAAGGTATGTTCGATGGAGCCAGAAATATATAAAATGAAATAGAAATGTGGTTATTTGATAAAATAGGTTATTCTTAATTTATTTTTATGGGAGAAACAGCACTTCTGTTGCATCTCAGCTCTCCAATATGGCGAGAAAAGGCAGGGGCTTCCAACTGTGATTCGAAACCCGAATGCATTTTTAGCCGTCGATCGTGCTACCGACTGAACCATTTATGGATAGACAAAAACAGAGTGAGTAAAAGACAGATTTGATCGACTGTTTCTGCCTGTCAATTTTTCCTCCGTTTTATTTCATGCTCTCTTCTTGACTCATGCAATCGAACTAACGTGTGATGGTATGATTGCAGCATACCATTCTCCTTGAACGTACCTGGAGATTCGTTCAAGTTAATACCTTAAATACTGCTTTTTTAAAATACATTCCGTACCTTCCCGGCGTTGTCTGGTACTCTATTTATTGCAGTTTGTTTGTTTAATTCTTTTTTAAACTATGTTGGGTTTTTTTCTAAAATATTGTTTTGGTTTACATAAAAAAAATATCCCCCCTTTCTTTTATTATTAAGATGGCGGTCATTTGAAAATAATTCTTACCAAGACAAAATATTTTTTGGAAGTAATTAAATCACATAAGATTTTTCTTTTTCTTAACTACATGCTGCAATGATTCACAATAAAAACTGACGGACCAAAACTAAATATTTGTTTCACAGAAAGTAAGCCATCAGTGACAAAGTAAATTGAGAAAGATATCGAATAGATAAATAGAAAAATAGGATGTTTCAAGTATCGTGATTTGTCTCTTACCTGCAGGTTTTTCGTCCGTTTTTTATGCTTTTCTCTCACTCATGCAGTCGAAATAACGATATGATACCATTATATTTGAACATAGATGGGTATCCCTTCTAGTCGATAGATTATATGTTGTATTTTAAATTTCTCTAGCACCGATTTGGCATCTTACTGTTCAAATACGCCGGGACTAAGAATCCAATAAAATGCAGAAATAAAATCAATAAATTCCTTATAAGTCTATCTATTGATTTAATAGTTTGTTTCTCGAAGGTATTTCGTAAATTAACATATAAAAACTATTCGTCATCGGTTTATTGCAAAAATGTCAACTTTCACTTGAGGAAAGCAGACGATTCCTCGAGAAAGCGTTCAATGCCAACAGACCTAGGATAATTGCACCGGTCAGCAGTATCATACTATTGAAGTGCGAATTGGTTAATAGCGATTACAGTTGCAAATGAATAGAAACCAGATTTCAAATTACTCTGTAAGTGACAGATGATTTCCTAAGTGCCAGTCGTATTATGTAACTTAGTACTACCTTTTTATACTTATGTTTTAACTTTTACCAAGCTTATACTTATGAGTTAACTTTTACCAAGCTTATACTTATGAGTTAACTTTTACCAAGCTTATACTTATGAGTAACTTTTACCTAGCTTATACTTATGAGTTAACTTTCACCAAGCTTATAATTATGAGTTTACTTTCACCAAGCTTATAATTATGAGTTAACTTTCACCAAGCTTTTAATTATGAGTTAACTTTCACCAAGCTTTTAATTATGAGTTAACTTTCACCAAGCTTATAATTATGAGTTTACTTTCACCAAGCTGATAATTATAAGTTAACTTTTACCAAGCTTCTAATTATGAGTTAACTTTTACCAAGCTTATACTTATGAGTTAACTTTTACAAAGCTTATACTTATGAGTTAACTTTCACTGAGCTTATACTTATGAGTTAACTTTCACTGAGCTTATACTTATGAGTTAACTTTCACTGAGCTTATACTTATGAGTTAACTTTCACCAAGCTTATACTTATGAGTTTACTTTTACCAAGCTTATACTTATGAGTTTACATTCACTGAGCTTATACTTAGAAGTTAACTTTCACCAAGCTTATACTTATGAGTTAACTTTTACCAAGCTTATACTTATGAGTTAGCTTTTACCAAGCTTATACTTATGAGTTTACTTTTACCAAGCTTATACTTATGAGTTTACTTTCACTGAGCTTATACTTATGAGTTTACTTTCACCAAGCTTATACTTATGAGTTAGCTTTTACCAAGCTTATACTTATGAGTTTACTTTTACCAAGCTTATACTTATGAGTTAACTTTCACCAAGCTTATACTTATGAGTTAACCTTCACCAAGCTTATAATTATGAGTTTACTTTCACCAAGCTTATACTTTTGAGTTAACTTTTCCCAAGCTTATACTTATGAGTTAACTTTCATCAAGCTTATACTTTTGAGTTTACTTTCACCAAGCTTATACTTATGAGTTAACTTTCACCAAGCTTATACTTATGAGTTTACTTTCACCAAGCCACTCAGCGATAAGGGCTAATAAGATAGTCGATTGAATAATGAACAATGCTATAAATGTATTGGCAACTATGAATAAAATTAACAAAGTTTAATTGTTTAAGAGGACGGCTCAGTAAGTATTTATGGATATAGGATTTGAAGACGACATATTGTAGTCTGCATTTTCGTGAAAAAAATGCTGTTCAATCAAAGTTATTTTGGTGTTGTTTGTTGTAGTGGTAGGTAGACACGTTTTTGCTGAGTATGTTTACCAGAAAATAACCAGAAATTATAGCTCAGTCGAGAAACTTCCATGGAAATAACGATAGAGTAGAGAAAGACTAGCAATGTCTTTTCTGCAAGAAGGAGGTTGTACGGAAAAGAAGTGTGTGCGTCACTCTATGTGTATGTGTATGTATGTGCGTGTATGTGTATGTGTAATACTTTGGCAATATTATAGTTGCTGTATCTGTTCATACTCGGTGGAGAACTGTTATTTGTTTAGAGCGATTGGATGGTCGATGTGTTACTCGTATCAAAGTCAGTAAGTCTCCATGACCGCATGTCACAAATATGGCATATGCATGCTCTCTGCTCTCCTCAAGTGAAATAGTTGTATGTCGCTGCATAATCATTGGTTGAATCTGAAACTCTGATTTTTCCATTTTACAAGTCTAGAACCTGGGTGCATATATGTATGTTTCCAACTGACAACTTCCGGAATGTTCAGCCTTTCTTTATTTCACTCGGGAAATTAAACATGTTTAAAGTGGTCCGTATTGTCCTGCCTATCATTCTGAATATATTTTTACCCTTTAACCAATATATGAATTATTTGATGTTTCCAATATATAAAATAATATAACTTTTTATTTTATCGTTACTTTCAATGTTTTTTTTAAATTTCTTTTCTTTTCCGTTTTCGTTCTCTTTCTTTGTTTTCTTCTTAGTTTCATTTTGCTTTCTATTTTATTTTCTTCTTTTTCTTCGATCTTGCTTGTTATTTATTTTGTTTCCTCTTTCTTTTCTTCTTTCGTTCCCTTACAAGCCCCCCTTTTCTTCTCTTCCCCGTTCTTTTAAATCTATTGTCTTAACGGTTCTATTTTTCTCTTCTTTTCTTTCTTTCTTTTGCTTTTTATTTTTTTAGCTTTTCTTTTTCTCCTTTACTTTTAAAAATTGCTTTGCTTTGTTTCTTTTTCTCTATCGTTCATTTTTGTCTTCACTTTTTTCACCCCCCCCTCTCTCTCTCTCTCTCTCCCCTGTCGCATTTTTTCACCCTTTCGGTTTCTCTTTATTTCCTTTTCTTAAATTAAATCTTATTCTCTTTGCCTATTCTTTTTCCCTGTCTTTCCTTATTATTTTTTTCTTTTTTCTGCTTTCCCATTTCTCGTTTATATGCCATCAATGTGTATTGTTAACGATGCTTATAGAAATCGTAGTCACTTATCAGAATAAATGGAATAACTAATTTATCTAATGCTTTTCAATAGATTTTATTAAATATTTCTCACGTATTGTAAATTTCTAATTTCATTTATTTATTTTTATACATATAATTAAAAGCCATGTGTATTCATTTTATGAGAAATGTATTTAAATCAAGAAGTAATATTGTTATATGAATTCAAAAATATTAAAACATTAGAAGAAATGGGTCCCTTTGGGTCCGTTATTGAGCTCGGATTAAATTGTTTTAATGAGGAAAGGCTGAGTTTGCAAAACCAGCTAAATATTTAAAGAAATAAATAGACAAACTCTAAAAATTGCTTCTTTCTGTTCGCTGTATACATCTCTCTTTTTCTCTATCATTTTTCCTCTCCAACTTCGGGTTAAATAGCATTACCGCCTTTGGTCATGTTCTCCTTTGTATAATGGACGCTTCCAATCGTTTAACTTGTTCTCTTTTTATTACATTTAATTGTAAATAAACAGAGATATTGAGGGAAAAGGGTAATAGACTATCCATGGAAGTAGAGCCGGAGTCAAACACCATCCATTGATTGGTGGTGAAAGTGATTGCTAGAAAGTTCGTGACAGAGGTATCACATGATGAGCTAGATGCAAATTACAGCTAATTAGGACAATTATAATAGAATTGTATGCGCATAATTCAATTTTAAAAGGTAAGGAATATTTTAGCATGTATGTTGTGTGATTAAAATATATAGGAAAAAAGGCTTAGGGCAACAAACGTTGATTAACTCAATTTTCGCATAATCATAGATTTTATAATTTACTTAGTAAATTATGTCTATAATCGTGTTAACATGAAATGGACTAGAGAATCGATTATTTTGGTGGTTTATGAATTCATACAGCTGAACAATGCATGAACTTATTTGCCAAACTATTGGTAAAATAGCGCCTTGTTTAAAAAAAAATGGTATACAATAAATCGTTTACAATCTGCAATGTGCTGCCTCCTCCTGTCCAATACAGAATTTATACTGGACGGGTTGAGTCGACTTACATATCCAAGGCGGAAGTTTCTCAGAAATATTAAATTCACAAGCAAGTAGCATGGAGACTCAAAGTCAGAGTTGATGATTTTTACGATGTACGTTATTTGCTGTCGCCAACCTCTCTCATACAGTCTCTGGCATTTCCAAATGGTGAGTCACCTGGTACTGACTCGGCTCAATGTCGCTCAACTCCAGTGATCTCACGGGAACTGGTATATCAACGGGGCGTATATAATCCTTTTACCCCAAAAATACCCCAAATAATAATTTACCGTAAAACAGACAAACCAAAAAATGTGTTCATCATTCTTCCGCTATAGAATTATCTGGCTTCTAGTGCAGCCCGATTCCTGTATAAGAGTGAGAGACTTCCTAAGATTGCTGCCACATCAGAGGAGGCGTCGCTCAGGTCATTCTCTATTTCTATAGCAAAGTACGAAATCGAAGCATTCTAGTGGGAGCACATCTTTATTTTTCTCTAAAGTTATTTTCTCACATAAGTAGTCTTACTCTACTCTATCGTTATTTCAATGGAAGATGCTCGACTGGATTCCAACTACTGGTTGCTAGTTGTAAGACATTTACATCAAGAACTCGTCTTCTTAAACTAACGGAAAAAACTTTAATCACTTTCTTCATGTGCCTAGATTCAGGCGTAAATCAACGAACAGAGTGTTTTGCTAAGGGCATCTTGTGTGTGGAACACATTACCACATGACTGCTTTCCTACAGATTATAAAATAGCTACTTTTAAATCCAATGTAAACAAATACTTGTCATAAATCGTCCCCATGTGGCATCAAACTTAGTTCGTTCCATTAATGATTTCAATCCTCTCATAAGTCTTAATCGTTCAACTAACAATTGATTCATCTCATTAATTATCATCATTGACTAGGTTTTGTCCTTGATTAGTGGTGAATCATTAGTAAAAAAAAGGAGTGATATACCGTAAAAAGGAAACAGAGGGTCAAATAGATTTATTTAGTTATTGTCATCTGACTAGGATAACGGATAAAAAATACGATTATTTTGTATTTATTTTTTTAAAACTTTGTAATGTCAAAATGTCTTAATGCCTCAAATTAGACTCGATAATAGAATATTATAATATAATTGATTTATAAAAAATAGCGAGATTGCTTTTTAAAATCGGCAATGAAAAGGAAACGTTGCGAATCAAAATCATTGAATGCAACAGATGGATGGACAGTCGGGTAAATGCAAGTGTTTTTATTGAAGAGACGACAACAAAAATAACGAAAATGAATGTTATAGATTTGTTAATAAACAAAATGGCGGAGATGCGACGTTGCATGAAGTTTACAATTTCGTCAACGGTTAAATAACTTGGCAATCTAAAGCTAATTGAAATCTCTTACGATTCATTGCTCGTTTCCTGTTTTTTTGCTCTGTTTAAGCAAATATATTTTCTTCTATATGAGACCCCCCTTCCTCAAGCGGCAGGCTACAAAAGAGAAACGTGAAAAGACGAAAAAGAGAAAAGGGGAAATACATATGACAGCCAAACGAATGAAAGAGAAAATAAAATAAAGAAATTAATTTTTTTTTTTCGTTGAATGAAATTGAAATCTGCTTCGCAAGACAATTCACTATTGTTGCAATCAATAATGCCGCTCTTTTCTTCACTGTCCATTCTTTTATCTTCCTTTCTTCTGCTGTTGCTGCGATGCATTAGTATCGATCCGAAGTCCAATCCCGTTGCGGCCTTCCAATGATTATAAAATCAGTTAAACCATTTCATCATTTTTTTACAGACATTCTTAATTCAGACCCACTTTTGCAGGTTAACTCTTGATAAAACTTGGACCATATCCGATCAACTCTTGGTCGTTATCGCGATATTTCGTATTGAATTGTTATCGAGAAAAATCGAACGGGGACATGTTATTGCATTCGTCCTCCAAACGATTGCTTCCTAGATTGCATATTGGCAGAATTAACTTTTTTTCTTTATTTCATCACGGACATTTTCAAAGATTAACGCCTCGTAAAAATAGTCCAAACGAAAGGGTGTTTAAGAAACAAAAAGTGTTTTCCATATGGAACAACATCGCATCAATGGCTGAGAATAGGTAGATTTTTAGTAGTTAATTAACACTTATTAAGGCAAACAGCAATTCGAGGATAAGAGAGGAACTGATTGTAAGTTGAGAGATGAAGAAGCTTATGGGAGGATTGAGAATGATTGATAGAAAGGGTCAAGTTTTTTTTAAATTGCGGGGACAGTTCATGGTTCAGGTTCATGGTTCATGGTAGGAATCTGTTGACATTTGATTTCAAGACAGTGCAATCCAGGAAGCCATTTTTAAATAGCTCTGTTCTGTGGAAATTCCCCCTTACGTTAGGATTTTTTTTTTGTAGTGGTGGGAAACGAGTTCTAAACAACAACTGACCAAGAAAACAGCAAATCTCTCTTCATCGAATCATCAATTTACAAACACAAGTACCTGAAGAGTAAGTGAATTAAAGCTGAGTGTATATATACGTACTTTTAACGATTTCAACTACTTTTAAATCATCTTCCAAATAGAGAGGATGACCGGTAGTGAATAGTCATATCTCTATGCTGATGAGTCCCGATTATTAAGAACGAAACGTATACGTACATAGATAATAAACAATAACAAATATTTATTATTTGTAGCTCCTAGAAAAAGTAGAGCACTGTAAGTGTAGTATTGACACAACATGACGTCACTAGCTTTAAATGCATCGTTCCTTTCATTAAAAAAGTAGAACGCTCTAGACGTTAAGCCGCCGTATAAAGTGTTAAAATTATCACAGTTTATTCGCTGTTCAAAATTGGCCGAGTGGTTAAGGTGTCGGATTTGAGTTGCAAAATACTCGTAATCCGGGGTTTCGAATCGCATGACCGGTAGTGAATAGTCATATCTCTATGCTGAAGCGTATACGTACATAGATAATAAACAATAATAATATATATATATATATATATATATATATATATATATATATGTGTGTGTGTGTGTGTATAGTTTATCCTTCCTATCAAGAATACAGTAGCTTAGCAGAAACAGATAGACATACCGACAGACACGTGCCTCTCATATTTGTATAAATCAAATACATTCACGTAAAGGATGAATAAAGAATTGCTATCTAATAATCCACTTGCATCAAAGGTTTGCATTATTTTAAAAACGGAAAAGAATAAAATAAAAACGTCATGGAAATACGAAATACTTGTATGTCGCTGAAATGGATCTATGTTTGTTGGAAGATCAAGTTCGATTTGAATAGATTAGATTCAATTGGAAAGTGGATTCGAAACATGTCGTTTTGTACGTGACTGACAGCATTCAACACAGCAATAAATCTGATGATCAAACTCTCACTGAAATCTTATGTAACAAGATTAATTCGATAGTCCCGACGTGCAAGTACGAGATCAGACGGTTTTCAGACTGCAGACAATGACGGATAGATTACATAAAGTGTGGAGATTGGGGTTAATGTAATGCACTGATATATTGGTGGGAAAATGGTGGACGAAATGAAGAAAAAAGGAGAGAGAAAAATTGTAGAAGTATTTCCGTTAACGCGTAACATTCGTGCGACTTTGGAAACACATTGTAATTAGATTGGCGGATAATGTGACGTCTTAGCGACATTTGTGTAACGCTGCAATAAATTATTTCACTAATCCCATATCACCGCTCGCCCACAAACGTTGCCATAACGTTCTGACAAGGTTTCAAAGGAGTGTAGCTGATAGATTTAGCTTGGTTAACTAACATGTAAAAACTGTGTCTTCTCTGATCAATCGACAAGAGGTATTGGACAAATATCATAATGTGTTCATATAATTTAATTCCAAGCATTTGGAGTATTTTATAGCGAAAAAGTGCAATGGATAGTTATTCCTGTGTAACATAACTGGATTCGATAGCTGACGATTATGAATGAGTGGAAGGCAATGGAATTTTGGAAAAAAAGTGGCCTGCATCATGATGATTCGCGCCGGTATGAAAAAAATTGCAAACTTTAGCTACAGCTAGGGTTTTCTTAAATACCTTGAAAGCAATAAGATGTGAGCTGGAGAATTGCGACAGAGATGTGGAAGAAGTGGCTAGCAAGAAGAATCATAGCAGTCGTTTTGAATGTGTTTTCAACACGAGATCATTTAAGTGGATATTCTTTGTAAATATAATGGGACAATTACTTTATTAGTCTGTTCATGTAGATGTTAATATATATTTACATGAAGGTGCATATATATGTATATTTAATGGTAGGTGTGTATATAGATTTACATGTAAGTATGTACATATATATTTACATGTAGGTTTATATATATATATATTTACATGTAGGTTTATATATATATATTTACATGTAGACTTGTATATATATATATATATATATATATATATATATATATATATTTACATGTAAGTGTATATATATTTACATGTAGGTGTGTATGTATTTTTACATGTAGGTGTATATATATATATTTCCCTTATGTTTCGTCTCAAGAGTTGTTATTTTGATTCATAAACTATATTTCTGAATCCTGTATTATTTAAATACTGTATTCGAATTAAAATAATTTTTAAACGATTGCAAACCGATTTACTATAACATTTTATTTTTGAATTAGTTGAAAAGCTATTTTAAACCAGATATATATTAAACAAGTTGGCCTAGTATTATATATGTATATATTACTCTTCAGATATTGTCATCAGTATAACTGCTGTTTTTAAAACCAGGTACTTTGGACGCCAACATTTATTTTACTAATGAATCATCATTTACCTTAACACATGTGGCTATTTATCTATAATATAACATTAACGAATTCAATACTTATGAAAAAAAACGCTGCTACTTTCTACACATGATTTGTCTATTTGTGCTTACTATTTAGAGTTGTTTACTTATATTTATTAATAGAAATATAATTTTAATATACAAAAAAGTGACCGTACGCATGTTTTTCGCGCATCGCTGGATATCTAGGAAGACAGGAAACGAATAAAAAGTTAGAAAAACAAACGACGCAAAGTGAAGTAACGTAATAGAAAAAAACGCTGTGAAACGCAAGTTAAATGACAAGAAACAATAATACATCTTGGCATTCGTTTAAATTGTTTTTAAATAGAAAGCCATCTCAAATGAATATATGTACGTGAGGGGTATTTTATTTAACACATGAAATACTATTTTATTTATCTTCAACAGTTGGAAAAATGTTTAAATCTGGTTTCGGATTGATCTTAAAAATACTTCTAAAGTTCAATAATTATAGCCAATTCATTTTAAAAACAAAATATGTTATCTTCATAAATCATATCGTTAATTCTCAGAAAAATGAAACATATTTACAGGTTAAGAATTAAATCAAATAACAAGCTAATCGAAAATTAATGGATAGATTAACAGTTCAATGACGCTTAATACAATGATATGATTAGAAATATCCATATACAATCCACCTAAAACCAAAGCCGACCAAGAAAACAGCAAATTTCCCTTCATAAGAAACACCACTCATGGAATGCGAGAACTAAAGCACAACAGAAGGGGGAAGGGCTTATATTTTCTTTCCCTATTCGTTCAGATTAATCCTTCTTTTTCTTTCTTTTTTAATGTACCAACTAGAAATATGGTGCACGTACATCAATTGTTCTGTACTACGCTCGCACAATCGCCGCATGGATATTCGAAATAAAATCATTAGATCACACGTACGTGCAAACTCGCCAATTCTCACCCAACAAGAAAGATGCCCGCTCATTGTGAACGAATTGTCTGGGATCGTCGGAGAGCCGGCTGGTTCCAATATAAACAACCTCTCATTACTCATCATTTAAGATTCTGAAAACAACAACAACAATAATATGCTAAACCAAGGCAGAAAATGCACCAAGGCACCACTACCTATGCCTCCCTAAAGAGCCCTTAACAACTAATATTGCTACTGCTCGCATTGCCGTTACATCTAACGGAAAATGTAAAAATACACGAACAAAATGGAACTCTAAACAACCGGACACCCAAACACGCAAAAGGAAATGCCAAAATATAATGTTTAATGAACTGTGCATAGAGCATCTCTAACTAAACGTTCTTTGTTTCTGAAAAAAACAGTTGTTAAGCTTTGAGGGGTAGAGCCTAACATCGTGGTAGACTATGAGTCACGAAGACATAGAAGAAAAGACAAGAATAGAATGGGGTAACAATAACACGTGCGTATTGCACAACTTTTATTCTCGGACTGAAGATACAATTTTGAAAGAACAAATTTGGCGCCTAATTTTCATGTCACGTGATACCTCTGCAGCGCAGTAATGATCACGTAGTACGGTGATCAGGTCGATGGCCTTATCACCACTTGGTTGAGTGGAACTATATTCAATTGCCAATCCAACAACAGTGTTGTTCGCTTTCTCTAAAATATTCCGAGTCAGGAAGATATAAGACGAATTTAGCATTTACTGAATGGTGACCCTCAAATATAATTATCATTGCACTAACAACCTTATGTTAATATGTAAATACTCCACGTGCTTCCTACAAACTAATCCCGTAAAAAGAATGTTAACATAATCACATATTAGGACTAGAGTTACTATTCTTTTTTTGCTCTCCAACCCACACGACTAGCTACTAAATTTCACGCCTTCTCTAGAAGCCACTCGATGTCAGAAGATTTTCCACTATTATAGATTCTTTCCTGTGACTGCTTGCCTTTGGAATCCCCTTTCTACTCCCTGGTTTCCCGACTATACCAACAGGCAAAAATTTAAATATAATGTGAACAAAATGTATTGCGGCCCAACTCCCCACCCAGAATAGTCTGTTACACTTCATTGGTAATATTTCTAGTTTGTGATGACTAAAAGTAAAAATAAACCAGTTTAGATGCTGTAGAAGAAACCGAACCAATTTTATTAGAATATAGAGTACTCCAGCATTGGTTTGATGCTGTCTCCCATGCGGGGAATAATTACGTGAGACGTAATAGTCAACTCAATAAAGGCAATTAAGATTGGTCGATCATTCATTTTAGTCATGTTTTATCATTAATATGCTAATACAAGATTATGCAAATGCATTTCATGAAAGAAAAACTAACAATAATAATTTTAAGGGAAAAGAAGTTTGTCATTGTATGCGTGAGGAATACAGCTATCATTCGGATTAGAGTTGGAATAATTCATTGACAATATATATATATATATATATATATATATATATATATATATATATCAATAAAAGTATCTAAATATTTAATTGTATTACAAAAATAATAATCAGCGAATTTAAAATACTGTTTTAATCATGATATAAAAAAGTAAATATAAGTTTTACTAATGGTGAACTATCAGGGTCACCCAGAGTTGTCGCAGATTTGAATAACAAAACAGCAGAGTTAAAGAATGTGTGTCCAACATCTTTGTTTTCAGACTTTTCTCACTAATTTTAATTGCGATTTCCCCTCATTCTCTTCATCTCTATCTATCCTCTCAAATATGCCCTCTTTCTCTTTAACTCTATCTATCGTCCCAATTATCCCCTCTCTCTATATATATCTCTTTCGATCTCTCTCTTTCAACTGATTAAATATAATCGATAGAAATTAAAAAAACGATAGAAAGGGAAATCTAACTGATCGACTGTTTAAGCTACATTCAGTGTTATTTTTTAAACAACAACCATTCAAATAAAAGCAGTAAGTTATACTTTCCACTAATTGAGTCCCTAGGAACTGAATATGACAATATTATTTTTACTAGAATCAGTATTATGTTCACCTTGTTATGGTAAAATAAAGAAAAGATAAATAAAACGCTATTGACAGCTTCACAAGAGAATACGATCAGAAAACCTATATTCATATATATAAGTCAAAGTAGGAATAAAGTAAATGTAGACATGAAGTCTTGAGACAACCCATCTGCTGTTACCATAAAGAAATGAAACGTGTTCTATATATAACGGATTCGAGTCGCTCGAAGTGACGCGTACCCGACATATACACGATATTAATCGCTGGATTAACTGAAAAAAAAAATAATGGTTATTCTATGTATGTGGTAATATCATTTGATGCACAATGATGCTATTCTTGTTATAAAAAAAGGTAATCTTGTCTACTCGGATGGCTTTGAAATCTTAATTACAGCTCTGATAATGAATGTTGACAGTGAGAGGAGCTACAAATACTTGGGTATCTTGGGGGCAAATAAGATTAAAAACAACGAAACGAAAAACCAGGTCACAGCTGAGTACAACAGTAGAGTAAAGGTTATTATAAAATATCACCTTCACAGTCGAAATACAATCTATTATATCAATGCCAGAGCAGTAGCCATAATTCGATATACTGCTGGTATACTTGACTGGAATGTAGATGAATTAAAATGTTTGGACACCAAAACACAGTAAATGCTTACAATTTATCGAGCTTTTCCAAGGAAACGAGATGCAAATCGATTTCATCTACATAACAAGGAAATATGGTCGAGGTTTACAAAGTGTTGAAGATGTGAATATAGAAGAAGGGTGTCTATCTAAATAAATTCTTGAAAGTGATGAGATTCTTCTTTGTAAAGTGAAAACAAAAGAACTACTAAGAACTGGGTTGAAAAGAATCAAGGTTACAAGTGAGAGAACAATAATTTGGAAACAAACTACACAGTATATTCTTTAAAAATACTGAATTTCAAAATAATTACAGTTGGAATTGAATTGTCAGGGGTGATCTCAGAAGAGAACACCTTAATGGTAACCTAGGAAAAAGCAACACGCACTAGGTCTATGAAACACTACATTGACAAAACTGCAGAATCAGTGATGTGAAGAGTGAGTAATGAAAGGAAAGAAACCTTAGCGCATATTGTATAAGAATGCCCTATGCTAGCGCAGCATCAATATTATAATTTGAGACGCGACAAAGTTGGTCAAGTACTACACCGGAATATATGCAAACTCTATTAATAGGACCAGAATGAGAAGTGGTATGAGCATAAGCCAAAAGTCGTACAGGACAATATAAAACTTCTGTAGAACATGCGCTTACAAACTGATAAAATTCTTTGAACATTCCACACCCGACTTAATCTTTCTAAACAGAAATAAGATAACTTGCTTAATTATTGACATATCCTTACCCTTGGATAGCAGGTGAAGAAACACTAAAAATTAAATAAATATCAAGCTATCAAATGGGAATTAGTTAGACTTCAGAAATGTAAAGTCAATGTGATTCCCGTTGTAATTAGAACGCTTGGGACCATAACGAACAGCCACTCTAAATGGCTTAAACAGATTGACATCACATTTTTTCCTAATTCTGAAAAACGTCTTGCCTGTTAAGAACGGGGAAAGTGGTAAATTACAACTCTAATGTCTAGAGTCAAGAGAATTCACCTTATGTTCAAACAAAAAATCCAAAAGTTGAGACTACAACGAAATTATAATAATAATAATAATAATAATAATAATAATAATAATAATAATAATAATAATAATAATAATAATAATAATAATAATAAAGAAGGACAAAGGCACCTTGACCAGTAGACTAGAAAATTAATGACCGTGCACAACGCATTACATCTAAAATAGGATACAGACATGCTTTACGTGAAGGACACCGAAGATATAGAAGACTGTGTGGACGACACTAAAAAAGAGCTGGAGAAGTACATAAACCAGAACACAGAAAGGCTGATTATCGCAGAAAGAGACACCGTCTAAACCAACAACGAAGGAAGCATCGAAACCGGACACAAACAGACAAGAAAAAAAAGTGGGAAGAAAAAGAATACATGGACGCTTTGCATAGTTCCTAGCGTACTGCTTTTCCTACGTAGTCTGTCTGTTCTTGTATTATTTTTGTGCTAGTTTGCTGCATTCACTTATTATGTAATTTACTGCTTCGTCTCTTTTCCCACAGAACATACATCTACTGTTTTCCTGGGTTTTATCTCTTTTAGCTTTAATATAGTTAGTTTTACACGCCTTGTTCTCTGCAGCTGTCAATAGCAATTTCGTTTCTCTGTTCAAGTGCCTTTTTTATAGCCATGTCAAGGTGTTTTCGTGATTATATTCCCTTGTCATTTTTATGAATCATCCACGTTTCTTATTCCACGTTTCTGTTCTTGTCTTTTTGTGTCTGGTATCGCTGTTTTCTGTATTGTACATTTTGACGGTGTCTCTTGCTGCGGTGATCAGTCTTTCTGTGTTCTGTGTTTCCAAGTCTTTTTTATGTCTTCCAAACATTTTTTTATACTTACCAGTGCTCTTCCTCCTTCGTTCCTTTTCACGTAGAGTCAGTCCGAATCATCTTCCGAGTGTAGTTAATTGTGAATAATAATAATAATAATAATAATAATAATGATGATAATAATAATAATAACGATCATGATGATGATTATTATTATTATTATTTTAATTATTATCATTATTATTATCATACACTAGGATTTTTTCTCAACAGGTAGTGTTCATGGAGTGTTAATGACAACATATCTACCAAGATTTCCAATAGTCTCCACTTTTACAAAACATTTTGCATTCTCGCAACAGCTGTTTACCATCGACTTATCACTGATAACGGCTGTTGGTTTTCTTTTAAATTGAAATGGCAATTAGCCTAATCGGGAGTTCAGCTCTCTCTGCACCATACGAGTTTAAGTTCGAATAGATTTCTTCCTCCACGGCTTTTCATCCTCCATGACATTTCATGGCCAGTTCTTTTACACCAACACGTTTTATATTAAGTTGTTTTTGTACATATCTAAACGGACAGTCTCAGCTCCCTTGGTTTCGTGTAATGTTCTGTCGATGCTTATATTTGTGTTCATGAAACAATGTTCTAGTTCAGTGATTAGTCTGTGTCATCCGGTTATTTCAGTTGGTTCCATTATTGTTATTATTATTATTAGTAGTAGTAGTAGTAGTAGTAGAAGTAGTAGTATTATGGTGAGCACATAATAATAATAATGATAATTATAATGATGATAATAATGATAAAAATAGTAATAATAATAATAATAATAATAATAATAATAAAAAGAAAATATAGTGAACTTGCCAGAGAATTGAAAGGAATATGGAACATGAAGAAAGTCAGTATAACACCAATAATCATAGGAGCACTAGGAACAGTCCCCAAAAACATGAAGAACAGACTAGGAGAAATAGAAATCAAAGGGATAACTGAGACCATACAAATGGCAGTAATGATCAAAACAGCTACAATCCTGAGAAATGTCCTCGAATGCGGAAACCAACCTACATAAGCAACGAATGGAAACAAACACATGGAAACACAAGACAACAGAACCGGGGAAAATACAACCGCACGAAAGAGGCGCAAGCATAGGCTGACGCCACGAAAATTATGGACAGAGGGTCGAGGAGGGAAGGTGCAAACCAGACCTCCACTGAAAGAGCGCGGACAGCTCTGGGACCTTGGGGAGGCTTGTTGCCACTCGGGCCCCAGAGGGGACCAATGGCCCTTATCAGCAGGAAATCGGTGGTAGGTGGCTGTTGCGATACCGCAAGGTCATCAGCGGTGATGAACGAAAAGAGGTGGAGCATACTGGAAGTCTGAGGAGACTTGTTGTCACTCAGACTCCAGGGAATACCACAGGTTGTTGGCAGTAGGCGATCACTGACGATGACCAGTGTGATAACACCTAGTGAGTAAATAATAATAATAATAATAATAATAATAATAATAATAATAATAATAATAATAATAATAGGAATAGAGGAACACACGATCTGCTATATATAGATCAAAAGATCCTGAAAGAGGTAAGAAGCAGAAAAAAGAAGATATCCATGTCATGGATTGACTACGAAAAAGCTTACGACAGAACCCCTCAAGCATGGATAACTGAATGTACAAGATACTCGACAGGATTATTAATATAATACAAAAAAAAGCAATGGAAACATGGAGACTAGAACTGACAACTGTTTACAGACATCTGATGTACATGGACGACCTGAAGCTATTTGCAAAAAGCAAAAGAGAACTGGAAAAGCTGATAAATACGATCGGAATCTGCAGCCAGGACATTCAAATGGAATTCGGAATGGAAAAGTGTGCACTACTAGAAATAAAAAATAGGAAAACTGGAGATGACAGAGGACATAGAACTCCTCAACCAAGAGGAGATAGGGTGCTAGGCGAGCAGAATAGCTACAAATATTTGGGAGTTCTTGAAACAGACACCATCAAATCTACAGAAATGAAAGATAAAATTGGAAAAGAATATTTACGATGAACAAGAAAACTCATAGAAACGAAATTATATAGCAAGAATCTAGTAAAAGCGATAAACACCTGGGCAGTATCGCTAATAAGATACTCTGGACCATTCATAGGCTGGACTAAAAAAGAACTGAGGCACCTTGACCAGAAGACTAGAAAATTACACAGCATACACAATGCTCTACCATTAAAATGCCGATACGGACAGACTCTACATGAATAGAAATGAAGGGGGAAGACGGCTGGTAAGCATAGAATATTGTGTGGACGATTTAAAAAAGAGCTAGAGAAATACATAACTCAGAACACGGATAGGTTTATCACCGCAGCAAGAAACACCGTTTCAACGAGCTACTCGAGAAGCACCGATACCAGAAACAAAAAGACAAGAAAAGAAAAGTGGGAAGAAAAAATACATGGACGCAGATTAAGACTGACAAGGGAAGAAACCAACGAAAATAGCTAGACATGGCTGAGAAAATGACACTTGAACAGAGTAACGGAATCTTTACTGATGGCTGCACAGAACAATGCAATTAGGACAAACTACATTAAAGCTAAAATAGATAACACACAGGAAAACAGTAAATGCAGGCTGTGTGAACAAAGAGACGAAACAGTAAATCATATAATAAGTGAATGTAGCAAACTTGCCCAAAAAGAATACAAGAACAGACATGACTGTGTGGGGAAAGCAATACATTAGGAACAATGCAAACAATTGAATTTCAAATATGCAGACAAATTGTACAAACCAGAAACAGTACTGGAAAACGAAAAACACAAAATCATCTTGGACATGGATATACAAACAGATAAACTCATAGAAGTAAGGAGGGCTGATGTTATTATAATCGACAAGAAGGAAGAATCTTGAAAAATCGTAGACTTCGCCGTTCCAGCAGACAGCACAGAGTGAATATCAAAGAAACGGAAAAACGAAGCAAATACACGGAACTAACCAGAGAACTGAAAGGAATATAAAGCATGAAGGAAGTCAGTATAATACCAATAATTGTACGAGCACTAGTTACAAGCCTAAAATAGACTGGAGAAAAGGCATCATTGAAACTATACAAAGCCCGGCAGTGATCAAAATAGCTGCAATCTTAAGAAAAATCCTCGAATGCAGAAACCAACCCGCATAAGCTACGAAGGGTTAGATAGAATCTACAACAGTAAGAAAACAAAACCACAGAAAGAACACCACATCACAAACCAAAGAACATAAAATGCAAGAAACATCACTTCATGAGCTCCCCCATCCCCCCTAAAGTACACTAGCCTCAGCTGACACGACACAAAAATGAACCAATAAACAGAAATAGCAAGAAACACCATCAGCTCCCCCGCTCTTCTGCCCCACTCCGCCCCCCCCCCCCGCAAAAAAAACTAAAAAGATATTTGCATATGGTCAAGGAGGATGAGCAGACCGAGGAGGGACAGCACGAACCAAACCTCTACTGGCAGTGCAGATAGTGATGGGACCTTGAGGAGGCTTATTGCCACCCAAATCACAGAGAAGACCAATGGTCCTTACCAGCGATAAATCAATTGTAAACAGCTGTTGCGATACTGCAAGGTTATTTGCGCTTGCTATTGAAAAGAGTTGGAGAATACTGGAAATATGGGGAGACTTGTTGTCACTCAGACTCAAGGGAATACTACCCGTTGTCGGGTAGCAATTACTGATGACCTGTGTCAGGACTTCTAGTGTGTACACATAATAATAATAACATCAGTAACAGTAGTAGTAGTGGTGAAAATTGTGGAAGGTTTAGCATTAGAATGTTGACCATGCTATGACACACCAGGCATCTGAAGAATACTTCATCCATATTTGTTGCAATCCCGACCAACAGTTTTTTTAGGCTATGATTGACAGATGGATAGGTAGACAAACGGAGATCAAATGTATCATCATTCTCTGATAATTTCTAAACTGTTACTGATGTTAATTTGATTTCAACAATTAGTATTGATTTTTTCATTGTAAAGTTACTGACATTTCCATGGCTTCGATGTTTACTCATGTCTTCTTTGGTGTTCTTGCATTTGTATTAGATGTTCTTTAATGTGAATATATAGCGGTTCGATTCTGCTATATGTAAGAATATTTGCACATGGTACATTGTATACGCTATGTTACATAATTACGTTGAATATAGCTGTTGCTTGAATGAGGCAGTTTGTCATTGTGCAAACATTGTTTACGTGTTGTTTTTATTCGTTAATTTTTTCTGTAGTAAGAACTCTTAGTGTCCAAGAAGTATATCTAGACCACCTCTTCGTTTGCATAATTTCAAGAACAAGGTGTTATACGTTGTTCATATTCGTTTCGGGAAGGACAAAGATGACACTCTATTATTATTGTCATGGTAGGTGCTCGACTCAGCTCAAAGTTCTAGTCCCTCCTTGTAAAACATTCACAGCAATTACTCGTTTTCTCTATCACTACTACAAAAAACTTACCTTTCATCCTCCGTGTACCGAAAACGAAACAGAACTTTTATAAACAGAGTTTCTTCCTGATATTTTCCAATCTGTGCAAGACAATACCTCGAAACTGAACCCCTGCTAACTACAATATAGTCGTCTTAAAGTCCAATGTAAACAGATACTGGTCGAGCCGTTTTTTTTAAGTAATCAAATTCTTTCATGTCCACTCATCGTTTTCAATCCTCTCACAGTGTTAGTCATCATCTAATTGACGCTCTCATTAATACTTATCCTCGAGTCGCGTTTGGCCTTGGAAGTTGCGGCTGTTTAGTATTTTTTATAATAAGCACATGTAGAAAGTGGTTCGTATGAGCGTCCCTGCCTTCTAGTTTGCTGCATTTATGTCAGATGCATCGTAATTTGTTCGTTATGTATCTACACTTGGTAGTGATGGAAAGGGTTCATTTAAACTAGAAAATAATGCATCATCCCTGCTGACGGCTTACAGATAGAACTTGCTATGGATGTCGGTTTCTTCAGTTATGTTCAGGTTAAAGTCGAGAAGTGAAAAGCTCCCACTACACACCTCTATTTTGACTATCATTGAGCCAAGCTGCTATATACGTATTACAATTACAGCTGACAGAACTAGTTTTAAAAAAGCACCACTCGTACGATATTGAATTGTCTGTTTGTCTCTTTCCACATCTCTCTCTATCTTTCTCTCTCTTTTTCTTTCCCCCTCTCTCTCTCTCAGATAATGGAAGTATTAAAGAAGCTAACATGTTACACAATGAAATTAATCTATTTATTAGCGTTAGTTTAAGAGTATTAACATATATCTGAATCGCTCGGTGAGTAAGATATCTAGCTGACAGCATGAAGGTTGCTGTTCAAGTAAACTCTCCCTTCCATGATGTTGCATATGATGCTATCCCACACTCTAACCTGGGAAACACCGGGTGGCTCTACTAGTATATATATATATATATATATATATATATATATATATATAGGGTGGGCCAAAATAAGGGTCCTATCTTTAAATTTGAATAACTTGAATTTGAATAACTTCCACAAAATAAAAGTTAAACGCACCAAACTGTATGTGTGTTTAGACTGACCCTTCCGAGATATTTTGAAATAAACAAAACAAATTTTAGCCGAAAAACACTTCTTAAAACTTACAAAAACTAAAGTATTGTTTTTTACACTGTTTTGAGTTTTTTAAGCAAAAATAATGTTTTCTAAATGAGGGTACGTTCCTTAGGGCTAATACGGCTCATGCTTGCTTCGGAAGGGGTCCTTTACTTATTCTAAAAAAGATTTTTTTTTAAATCAATAAATAAAAAAGTTATGAATTTTTAAAAATAGGACCCTTATTTTTGCCCACCCTGTATATATATATATATATATATATATATATATATATATATGATAATTTTATTTACATAGACATGTACAAAATCTGCGACACTGGCATGTCGATGTTATCGATCAACAGTTACTATAAACTGAGATCTCATCAGGCAGAGTTAGAATCCGATCTTAACCTCAGATCATATCTTTTCTCTCCAAATATGATCTGAGGTTAAGATCGGATTCTAACTCTGCCTGATGAGATCTCAGTTTATAGTAACTGTTGATCGATAACATCGACATGCCAGTGTCGCAGATTTTGTACATGTCTATGTAAATAAAATTATCATATATAAAGCTCTATTTTGATATTGAGCACTTTTTATAAACCCGGTTAAAATTCTCTGGATTACCACCCTGTGGATATTTTTCACCTGGATTATTACCATTATTATATATATATATATATATATATATATATATATATATATATAACATTATTAATTGCAATATATCTATTAGCAGATACAATCAGTGCCCTTTTACTTTGCAGTCTCCTTAAAAGATTCGACTCGATAATTGCCAATTAGTGACAACAGAGCAAATATAAGTCAGGTTCATATTATATTCCAATAACCATGTTTTTATTTTATTATTTTTATTTTTATTTTGTTCACATTTCCATTTTTTGGATAGTCGGACGCGTTTACAATTGCGCAGTGAAGCATATCTGTAAATCCGTTCAATAAAATAGCTGTGTTCATTTGGTATTCACTGTTACGTATGTGCATGTGTGTGTTTTCTGGAGGTGTTATACATTTTGGTGCAGGTGAACTGAAGAAAACACTATTATTTAACTATTACTCGATAGATCCCGGGCCTGACATGTATATGGCGCCACTAAAATAAAATTATCTATTTTTTATAAATTATTAATTTTCAAATGTAACAAGTTATACTTTTAGCCGAATCGGATTATTTGTTAATTAATTACAGTTATTTAAGTAAAACTACCGATGTAAATGTTCGAAACAATGGAAAAATCTGAATTCTGTGTGTCGAGAAATGATTACTTTCTGATAAGGAAAATACGGTTCAAGCAATGCAATTGATTGATAAATGTTATTCGAACTCTGCTACATTGGGAACAACGGTTAAGAAGTGCTGAAGATGCTGAATTTAAATGCGGTTGTACAAATACAAGTTTTGCTGAACGCTAAAGTTTCCCAAACACAACAATCGTTTTAGAAAAACATAAAAACGTCTACAAACTCATTTTGAAAGATCGTAAATTAAAGTTGGGTGAGATAGCGGAGGAGTTGAAGATATCACAAGATAGTGTAGTCGCCATTTTGCATAGATATTTGTCACCGAATAAGCTGTGTTCAAAGTAGATTCTGCATTTGCCTACAGTCGATTAAAATAGAACGTTTAGACGATTAAGACTGTTGGTTTCAACTATTTCAACGCACCAAAATGTGTTTTGTATCAAAATGTGACTCTATTCCTCAAAATCTGTCCGACTACTGACTGTTTGCAAACCTAAAAAGAAAGTTCGAAGGAAAGAGATTTGGCCCCAAGGAATAAGTGATATAGGAAACTGAGGCGTATTTGCAGCCAAAAGACAAATCGTTGAACAAAATAGCATCGGATTGTCAGAGAATCGTAGGAATCAGTATATCACCCTAGAAAGAGACTACAGAGTGTTGCTGCAGAATCCGACACTTGATAAAATAAAAACAAAATAAGCAGTAAAAATAAAAGCTGTATATGCAGAGACCCGCTAGTTTGTTTAGCAACAGTTACTTAATACAGCATTTTTAATGTAATATTTTTCGGGAGGAGACAACCATCTCAAAGCAGGCGCAAAATGAGTGACACGCTTTGGCGATAATGTCTTTGTCTATAGCGTCGAACGCCTTCACGATGGCAGGCTTCAAAGAGTCGATCGTGCTGTGGCCGTGTTTGTTAGTCTTGACTTCGATCACGCCATAGAAGAAGCAGTCAGTGGGGTTTCTGTCGGTTATGGAGATAGTCCACTAGTTCGGCGACTAGTGGTGAGGAGCATTGTTTTCAGCCACGCATGTGTCGTATATATCTTGTGTGTAGGAGCGGAGTCCTGCTGGGAGAAGTAAGGGCGTACGACGGCAATCTCGTCCATCCAGAGCTTTACAACGCTTTTCAGCAGGGACTCTTATACTCTTTTGAAAGAGGAACGGAGGCATGACGTCTCCCTCGCTGGAGATTACGCCAAGGACCATGACAAAGGAGAGAAACTTCGTATGTTTAACGACGGCAATTTTCTCGATGTCTTTGGAGATCAATTTTTAATTCTGCCTGGTGCTAGTCTAGTTCTGGTCGAAACCTCAGCATCACAGCGAACCCATGCTTGAACTCAGTCTGCAAAGCCGCCATGTTGACCTTCTTCATCTCTTTGGGGGCATTTTGATGAGTAATCTGTAAGACTTCCGGAGGAGTAACGAATGTTCCTGTTCCTTCGGCAAATCATCGACTTGTAACAGATTATGTCGGCGACGGCGATCTATGCATAGCTCTGGCTTTCGGATATTGCTGTAAACCCTGTACGCTGAGGAATAAGTCGTACTTTGCCTTAACGTTTTTATTTTATTAATAAGTGTCGGGACTTATTGGCTGGATATGTTAATTAACTTATTATTATTATTATTATTATTATTATTATTATTATTATTTTAAAGCATTTTGAAAATATTAAGATGTAAACAAAGTGCCTACACACAAATGGGAAAACAGTATCTTTGTTTGGATGATCAAAAAATAAAAATGTGCAGATTTGAAAAGTTTAGTTATCTGTGAGCTTCTATGTGTTTTTACGTTACTACCAACATCAGTTTTTCTGCACTGGGTAGGTGTCACATTTTTCTGCACTGGGTAGGTGTCACATTTTTCTGCACTGGGTAGGTGTCACATTTTTCTGCACTGGGTAGGTGTCACATTTTTCTTAGGTTGAGTTATATACTTGAATATTGCAGATGTTTATTATAAGACTGACCTTTCTGAACAAAATTCATTCCGGGATTTCCCGACAGGATATCACTCTTTGACATTATCTTCAATTTCCTTTCTTCCTGAATAAGAACGAACTCCGGTTCTTGACAACTTCAATTCCCCAGAAGAAGGTTACATTGAATTCCAAGATTGATTTCTTGTATACAATTTATCTTTGTGTTTTCCGTCTAATGACGTCTGCTTGCATAGATAATGCACGCTTCTTTTAATATTAAGTAAATTTAACTCGTCTCCGATAGTGCCACACATCTCATAATATTAACAAGAAGCAAATATATATGAATCACATACTATTACACAGTTTAAAATTTTGTGACTGAAACTATTTCAAATTGAACTGGATTTCTTAAGCTGTCAGTAGATGAGTCTGATTACTTATTAGGCAATATAGGTGCTATACCACTTAACCCCCGTATGACATCTTTTAGGTGAGTCAGATTTGGACATTTAGCAGAATACTACAATGGCAGATAGTCCCTTTTTAGTATTACATTATTTAAACAACCTCTCTCGTTCTCCTTATCTTTCTCTTTTTCTTTCTCTTTCTCTTTCTCTCGCTCTCTCACTCTCTCTCTCTCTCTCTCTCTCTCTCTCTCTCTCTGTCTCTCTCTCTCTTTATATATATATATATATATATATATATATATATATATATATATATATGAGAAAGGAAGGATGTGAGTAATCCGACGTAATGGGAAATGAAAAAGGAAAAACCAAAAGATGTTTTTATGTATTCATCAACGTTTCATCTTTATTTGTAAGACTTCGTCAGGATGATAATTTTAAGAAAAATGTCATGCAAGTCCATAGAAATATTGGGTTGACATGATAGGTTGATGAGAAGAAGTAGTAGCCACTACTGGGAGCGCAGGACCAAGGTCCTGGCTGAGGGAAGTCGGTGACAGAGAGTGAAATGAATGTGGATGGCTGTTAGTGAAAAAGAGGAGGAGTGGGAGTGTTAGTGAATTTGTCTTAGGGTGGGAGAGAGGGTAGTGGGTGCTGAGGTTTTTGTCGTGGTGAGGTGTAGCATGGATTTTGATGGGGCTGGGGAAAAAGGAGGGAAGGGGTAGGCTCTGTGTCTTTGGTGTATGATTTGAAGAAATGAAGATGATTTGAAAGTAGGCGGAGTGGGTGGGTAAGAGTGTGAAAGAAGTAGTCGAAAGGGTGAGATGTGTGAGGAGGAGAGGGGAAATTTTGTTGTGTGTAGGTGTGAAATGTTTGGAATGTAGGAGTATTGACCAGCTGGCTATGTCAGTAATGTGTGAATATAAGTAAGTTTGAAGGAAGGTGTTGATATGTGCTGTGAATATGACAATGAGGGGAAGGAAAAAGAAAACGAAAGAGTAGGAGAAAAGTGATATTAATTTTTGCGAGAAATAGGGGAAATGTAGTTTTGTGCGGGCAGTGTTGATGGTTTGAAATTAAATTGAGGGCAAAAGGGGTTTAAATATCTAAATGTTTGTGAGGATGTCTAGATTGTGTTTATTGGTGAGGCTGTTATTTGTGGTTAAGTGGTTTAGATTCGTGATGAATGAAAATGTATATGGGGAGGGGTGTGTGCTAACCTTTCTTCTCTTCGCTCTCAATTGTACTTATATACAAGTCCCCGCATACACACTCACGCACATTGCTAGTATAGTGTGCAATATAAGTCCGGGTCATATGGTGTCCGAATAAGTCCGATTTCTCGTCGCCAGTGTTTTTACTCTGAAAGGCCGATAATAATTAAGACAACACGGTGGTAGATTCATAAGAGGGTTTATTTACAGAAGAACATAACAGTATGTTACAGAAAGACTGCTCCGGGACTGCCTCAACACATTTCGTAATCTCCTCTTGAAGGGCCCATTTGGACACGAATAGGGTAGATCACTATAATACTATAAGAATAATTTATGTTTTTTTTTATTTCTCACAATATTATCTTACAAAACGTGGAAGCAAATAAATACCTACAATTGGTAGTAACCCTTAATGCAATGATAAATTGTTTATTTCAAGAAACGATGAATGTCAAAGTATTCTTAATATCATTTTCACAGAAATGGTTATCTCTGTTTGGGCGTCTTTTTTAAACTAATTAAGATAAACGTGTTACTCTTTTATTAGTTAGCTTGAATTATTTAGTGGAAGCTTCTCACACCTGCCAGTATCTATATCAGTAATGCTATAAATCCATCGTTCTCCCATGCATTGAGTATTGTTGCCACATCTGGGCTGGTTCACCAACTACTTGACAATCTGATATACACAGGGTGCTAAAATGAGTCTCGAACCTAATAGTTTTCATAGTGTCTACCAGGTTCCAGCACCTGCCCTATTGCCGCAACGTTGCATCCCCATGCTTGTTTTACAAGTACTTCCATGGAATCTACTCCGGCGAACTGATTGCATTTGTACCTTCCGAATGTAACTACCCTTCACAAACCCTACCAGCAACAAAACCCTACCCTTTCACTGTAGAGGTATCCACTTACAGGCAAAATCTCTACTCTAATTGCTTATTATCTCGAGCAGCTTGCTTTTAGACTTCCCTCACTGTTCCTTGCTTTCGAGATAACCAACATACAGAAATGAAGTGTAATGTACAAACATCTTGCAGCATAATTCGCCACTCTCGATGCGGCCGATTAATCTAGCCCGTAATCACAGTAGCCCAGTGGCGTAGCTAGACCTTTTGCCGCCCGGGGCGGTAGTAAAATTTGCCGCCCCCCCCCGGCATTTGGGTGCCCGGAAAATTCGTCCATGGATAATTCGCCCATGGATAATTCGTCCATGGAAAATTTTTTGCTAGGTAGGAAAACTGGTCCATTATTATTAAGTTAACATTATTCTTAATTTTCATACCTTGCGAAAATTAGTTCTACGGTATCTAATTTTCCTAAATTCAATTAAATTAAAATTAAAATATGAAAACTGATTTTTAATATTTTTTATTCATTTGAGATTTTATCTGTTTTCCTTTTGTTTTAAGTAGATGGTGGGGGTTGCCCGGGGTGATTTTGTCCGATCCCCCAGCTAGCAATTGTAAAGTTTACAAGGAGTTATAAAAAGTATGCTACAAAAACAAACGTTTGGACAGTAATAAAATTAATGAATTCAAACTTTCGCATCTAATGTTATTTCCTCTTTGATGTCGGTGTATATACACCCAAATATCCAACTTTCTTTTCGCACCTATTCGATAAAAATTTATATGAAAGTTCCCCTTTAAGTATGAAATCTTTCTGAGGTCATTTTGTTTTTCTGGTGCTTGGCCGAAGCCTAGGCTTGGCCCTATCCTGTTAGGTCAGCCGGTCACTGAGTATATCTCCAGAAATAATTAATGCTTGCATTTTTTAAACTTAGTGATTGAAATGAATTAAAGCAATTTATTCTTAATTAATGGAAATTTTGTTCAAGAATTAAAACCAGCCATATATATATATATATATATATATATATATATATATATGTATGTATATATGCGTATTTATATATGTGTATGTGTGTGTATATATGTATATATGTATTTATGCACGTATGTATGTATATATGTATATGTATGTATAAATATATGTGTATATGCACATATATATGTATATATGCACATATATAGTTATAAAATAAATACGTATTTATTATAATGCTCCCATAATGTTGAGCATAATGAGAGCCGAAAATGGCAAACGGCCGTAAGCGAATATAGCAATGGTCTTGTTTAAAATTAGATCTTGTGTACAATTAGAGCTGAGGTCGGTTTGGCAACGACTGCCGATTGTTCCCATTTACTTGCCTCTCCACGAGGGCAGAGTTAGACACAAGGCCGGTTTTTAATGTGGGGAAAATCCAGCTCCACAAAAAGGGGCACTCTGGATAGGAACAAAAATAAAAATTCTCAGTCATGAACGATTTCCCCATACTGACCGACGACAGAAAAGGAGAAGTGTATCATTAGAACAGATACTACACTGTGATATCAGCCCAAAGGCTGCTAATTGTTGTTAAAATATTTCTCCCTCGCTCTCTCAGATGATCGGATTTCGTTCCTAGCTGGAAGTAGTTGCTAAAGTCTAGCCGCACCGATGAGCTGTAAACAGCGAAACAGTCCTGTGTGTGAATGACTATTATACACACACAATGAGCCAGGCAAGACTTACAGACTTGGCAATCCTCTCAATAGAGAGGGAACTTGTCGAGGAAGTGAATTTTGATAGAGTCATTGATAACTTTGCCGAAAAAAAGGCGCGAAAAATCTGTTTGTAAATTTTCAACCGACTTGATGCCTTGCGACAGTTCTCTCACAAAAAATAAATTTATAGCCTTATTTGCCATTTATAAATACATTTGTTTAAAATATATTAAAACTATTTTTAAAAGAGTTGAAACGTTATTAACAACAACAAATTTCTGAAAACCGAGCGATTACACACACGGATTTAAAAAAGCACCGATACAAGACGTTTTTTCTCTTCGGAGGGCTCGCCCTCTTAATAATAACATTATGAAGACAAAGAAAAGAAAACTACATCGGACTATTCTCTCCTTGATACATCCATGTTATTTGGCGAAAATTCGGACTTTAACAACAACGACAAAAAAGTAAATAAAAATGATTTTATCATTTCATAACATTTTCAGGTTTTCAAATGTTCTCATTTAAATTTATTATTATATAAAATTATAGTATAAAATTTCATATTTTTTGTTAACTTTTGTTTTTTTTGTTGTTTTTTCTCTACTTTCTATTTTTACCCTCTCAAAATGCCGCCCCCTCAGGTGTGCCGCCCGGGGCGGCCCGCCCCCCTCTCCCCCCCCTAGCTACGCCAGTGCAGTAGCCTATTACGTCTCAGTAGCAATATGCATTTACTTGGATGAATACAAGTTTAAAAACATATTAATAACCACTACAAAGCAGATCCATTGTTCTAAGTTATAGAACTGTGTTTATTTTAAAATAAAACATGTTTTAAACATAACAATTGTCAACATCGGTAAAATCTTTAAAACATGTCGTATTAATGTATTGGCAAACTTAAAGAATAATCATCACACTTCGAAAGGAAATGGAAGTTTCATTGACGACGAACTCATTAAAATCATGGCTTTTTATGTGGAAACTTTGTGGAAACTTTGTTCTTTCCTTCTTCTTTCGATTCAGCGCAAAAATATGAACGAAATCGGTACACGCATAGTGCACAGATAAAATGCGACCCTTCCAGTGGAGGTCTGGTTGGCCCTCTCCTTCATCTATCTTTCCATTCACCTTGACGATCGATGACTATATTGTGGTAACATCCGAGGCTAGTACATCCACATATATGTATGTGTGGAGGGGTTCGAGAGTTTATGGGATTTCTGGCAGGTCCAATTCCCTTGTGCCCTTGTAATGTACTTTCTAAAACGTTTTCTTATTCCTAGTTCATCTTTCCTGTGGTTGAAAAGCGTGGGTTGGTTTTCGGATTATGTGAAGTGGTTCATATTTTTATTTTTCATCATTATCGTGTGTTGTATGGTTTAAATCCTTGTTTCCGATTTCACCTTGTCTTTTTATCAGGTTTTCCAAGACTGTTTCTAGTGCTCCTACAATTATTGGGGTTATAGTAATGTTCTTCATGTTCAATATTCGCTTTACTTGTCTGACAAGATATATGCACTTGCTTCGTTTTTTTCTGCCCTATTGATCCTCACCGTGTTAGTTGCTAAGTCGGCAATAGCTACTATTTGGTAGTTTTCTTTTTCATCGTGTTGGCTATTATCACGTGCGATCGTCTTGGTTGCGTGAAGTTGCCTGTTTGTATTTCAATGTCCGAAATAAATATGTAGTTTGTTTGTTTTTTTCCAGTATTCTCTAAGGTTTGTGTATGTACCATTTGTCTGAATGTTCAAAGTCAGAACGTTTGCATAGTTCCCACTGGAATACTTTTCTCACGTAGAGGTGACGCTTTTGTATTCTTTTTTAGTTAGCTTTTTTGCATTAACTTACTTTTCTATTTACCGTTTAGTTTATTTATCCACAGAGTGTATATTTAATGTTCACCTGGATTTTGTCTATGTTTGACTTTTATATGGTGGTTAAAAATACGAAGAAGGATTAAATGTTGCCTACTGTACAAATGAAAAGAAAATGAAGAGTTACCAGCTTTGAGGTGTGTGGAACGTTGCGCATGGTAGGCACTCGAACTTCATTGGAAAAATAGATTGTGTTCGTATTTAGATTTGTATAGGTTGCATTCAGTTGCATATGAAAAGTACAACTACTTTAACAAGGTACAAATGGAGGAAGCCAGGCAGTTCGAAATTTGACGTGCACCCTTGGGTCTTTGATCTTAAGGTCGTGCTATTTTTCATACCGCGTCGAGATACGTCCTCGACAATCAGGCTAAAAGATTCTAGTCAATTTAAGCTAAGTGTGCTTTTTCTGTCGGACTGAGGTATGGTTCTGTTCAGCTATAGTAGATCCACCCTCCCAGGATTTACCTTCTCTTTTTGAGAAAGGATTAGGTTATTGCTTATCGCATAGAGCGCCTTCAGCGGGGAATGCCGATGGGGCTGTCCAGGCATTTTTTAGGGCTAGAGTGCTCCGCTTCTTGGGTACTGGCTTTTCCTTCAAACCCAGCTTCCGACCTTGTGTCACGTCTTCCTGCGGTGGGACGGAAGTAAATACTAGTTCGAAATTTGACAGCTGAGAAAGGAGATTGAGATACTTCCTTACTGTGTTGTGCAAGAGAATTTGAATTAAATTCACTACTGTATTACCGATATAGTTTATTCTATGCGTCTTTCAGTGCAGCTGTCAGTAGTGATTCGGTTTCACCGTTTAAATGTTCTTTTTTAGCCATCTCAAGGTGTTTTGTGTATGTCTCTTCTCTGATCAATCTAATAACCCCTTTATGTAGCTGCTTATCTCCTACTTTAACTTTATATACTCAGGAAGTGATTAACAATCGTGACGATAATGACATCTTAGTTCGATGTTGTCAACTAGCTTTCCATTTCCATTGCTTTATCTATACGATTGATAATGTTGTGAGATATTTTCTACATCCTTAACATTCAATTATTCATGCTTTTTTGATTATGTTGTAAGATTTCTTCTAGTCATTCCATGTCATGGCTATTTTTCTGTGTCGTGAAAGGTAAATAAGAAGGAATATAGCATCAAGATCTGTATGTCCATTCTTTTTCAGTCTAATTTCTCATAGTTTTTTTTCAAGTTCATCAGAATAATGTTGATTAGTTGCAACAGCTGTTAACAATTCATTTCTCATTATTTATTTCCGTTGGCTTCCTTTCGAATCTGAGTGGCAATAAGCCGCCTTCGGATTCTACTACTCCCCGTGTCCTTCTAGTGTAGGTTTAGATAGTGATATTCCTCTTGGTCTTTTCTATCCTCTTTGAGACTTCACAACCATGTTATGTGGTACGACTGATACTAATGCCACCAATTTCTGGAGATGGGGTGGGGGTTTCTACTTAGTAATTCTTTTACACCAAACTCAATAGTCTCAATTCCCTTGGCTTATTTCTATAATATTTTTGTAGTGCTTCCGCAACGTTATTCTATTTCAATTCACCTGTTTTCGCAACGGTGCTACCTGTCTGTGTGGGTTTGCATGTTCGTTAAATATTTCAGCTGTTTTCATCAATGCCTTATTTTCTTAGGTTTAAATCTTCTCTTTGATTGTATTTTTCTTTGTCTTTTTCCAGGTGTTTTTAAACTGTGCCTAGTGCTCATAAAACTAGTGGTATTACTATAGTCATGGACGGCGGCACCGAGGGCAGGGGGAGGGGGGCTTTTTAAATTGCCCCCCCACTTTACGGTCATCAATAGTTAAGTTGATATGCATGTGTTTAACCGGCCCCACACTTTTTAGAAGCCCCCCCCCACTTTCATAACTGTCCCGCCGACACTGATAGTGTCCTTTTATCCATATCTCTAGATTATTTAGGATGTTTCATTTTCCAATACTGGCTCCGGTTTGTTTGTGTAAAATTTGTCTGCGTGTTAAAATGCAGTCGTTTGCACAGTTTTCACTAGACTATGTTCCCGGCAGAGTCGTGTATATTTTTATTCTGTTTTGAGGCTAGTTTGATGCCTTCACTTCTGATGTGATTTACTGCTTCCTCTATTTATATAGTGTCGATATTTATTGTTTTACTGGGTCTTGTCTGTCTTGGATTTATGTAGTTTCTATTTGTTGCTTTGTGTTATACATCTGTCAGAAGCAATTCCGTGTCTCTGTTCAGGTGTCCTTTCCATAGCCAATTCCATTTGTTTTCATACGCTATTTTAATCAGCTTTATAACATGTATACATAGGTAGCTGCTTTTTCCCTGTTTTGCGTGCTTGCACATTGTTAAACTTATCGTTGCTTTGACAGCGGTAATTAGGTGTTCTATATTTTGTATTACCTATGTTTCAGTCTACGCAGATGTAAGAATTAATTAACTGTCCTTAACTTTATTTTCTTTTTTATATAGAGTCGGTTATTATCATCGTCCGAGAGAAGTGCACTGTATCTGGAGATAAGTTTCGTGGTTCTTTGGCCAATGTTCCTAGGTTCATTTTTGGGCAATTTTATGAATGATCGACAGTTTCTTACTAAGGATAATGGCTATATATAAATATATGTATATATATATATATATATATATATATATATATATATAAAGATAGATGAAAGAAGAGGGATATACATGTACGAATGACAAATTTATTTCGACTTCGATTGTTCAATGCAAGGAGTACTCCGTAAAAACATGTTTATTATTCTTTCCTTAAGCCAAGGTTTTTAAAGATTAAAATCTTATCATCAGAGGAAGTACATAGATAGATAAGTTGGCAGTGAAAAAGCCAAAATTCAAAATTTGAAAAAATATTATGTAATGGAGAGTGAGAATATGCGTGTAAAAAGATATGAGGTCTGTCCAGTTGGAAAATGTCCGTTGATAAGTTGGCCAGTGAAAGAAGATTTTAAGATGGAAAAGAAGGGTTTTCGTGAAGGCAGCATTGAATATATATCAAGGGAGGCGCGAGAACGCTCTATCCCTTAATAGACTTTACGAATGGCCTATGCTGGAAATCTCATTTCTTTGATCAATCATATTTCAAAAACCAATAAACCAAATAATTTAAAACTTAGCACAAAATTTTTATTTGATAGATTCTATAAGTGTGTCCAATTTCAGCATCATTAGTCAAGGCAACCCAGAGATCCAGAAAGTTCAATCATGAAATCATGTTATATGTGTGTGCGTACGTACGTACGTACGTACGTATGTGCCACCCTGTATCTCATCAACTATTTGATGGATTTAGCTGATTTTTGGCAGATATAGAGGTTCTAGGGTCTAGTTGATGGCATTTTAATTTCAGTTTTCCATATACCTTAGTTTTACAGAAAATTCCCAAAAAACTTATGAGAAGACATTGTATTGAGGCATAGCCTTTACAAAAGTAGTGAAATTCCATGATAAATGCCAGTGTACTGAAATCATATGCCCTTAATAGGGTTAAGATGAAAATTCATATACACTAAATGTACAAAATCAAGGAAATTCACAAATTTTAAAACTGTTATTGTCATTAAAAGTATGACTACATATCAACTAAAACCATTTCATTATCACATCACTACAGTATAAATTTATATGCATGAGTGGATGAAGTGTGTGAGGTGCGCTGTAGAAAATTTACTACTAGTAAAATACATAGCCCTGTTGTGCTCGCATACCCTTAATGACAATAAAAGTGTACACATTTGGGAATTTCCTTGCTTTTGTACATTTAGTGTATATGAATTTTCATCTTAACCCTATTAAGGGCATATGATTTCAGTATACTGGCATTTTTCATGGAATATATATATATATATATATATATATATATATATATATATATATATATATATATATATATATATATATATATATATATATAAGAAGCATTATACGGTGTTGCCGATAACTAACGAGAACCGTGTATTCTGATGCTCCCAGCTCTTAACCTTATATTACCATTGTTATCCTTTTATTTTATTTTTTATAATAAAGTAAAACATTGTCTTTTGTTAAGGGATGTTTTGCCCGAAAACCGACCCCACGATATCATTTTTAAAATCTTAGTATAAAAATAATATTACAATTCGTTTCCTGATAAAACTTCATTCGAGAAATATTGCTATTTTTGTTACTTTTATTCACTGGAACATAATAGGCTTCTGTGAATGAGGGACCACATTTATAGAAGCATCCTTCATAGGAAATTGTGCAGCAAGATATTTGTTCACAGTACATTTACATTTCTGCATGTTGGTACAGTCGAGGAAACAGGGAGCAGGGATGAAATTCCAAAAGTCAGCGGTTTGAAAAAAACACTTAGAGTAGAAGCCTATCTGTCACCTAGGGAACGTCGACAGTGAAGGGGTGGGAGTGTACTGATTGTCGTGTTGGTCGGGGGTATTTACGTTGAGGGGACACGAGTACAGCAATTTGGTTGAACACATTCCACTGGAGTATTTGTTAAACAAGCACAAGCATGAGACATTGGGGCGATATAACAGGGGCTGGAGCTTGGCAGACAGTGTGAGACCTATTACATTAGAAGCTCTATTTTTGACCTTGTCTTAAAAATAGAGACTATTGTAGTTTTTATTGTCCATTATATCTGCTGTACGAGATAATGATAATAGCAAATCGGATTCCACATACGACAAAAATGTAATTAAGTCATTAAATTAATTGAAAATATGTATACTTAGTGAAACTAATTTAAATGTTCTGTTTACATATCGAGTTTTATAACAACAAAAAACATAATTTGAATGTTGCTTACTTGTTGTGTAGCGACTATGGATAAAATTCAATGCAACTCTAATATATTTAAATGGAAGGTTGTGCCAGATTATGCCCCTTTAAGCCCATTTAATATACTCTACAAAAACTAAATCTGAGTGAAAATATTTGATGTATAATACCTATTGTTGCAATTTCACATAAATTAGAGAAATCTTAATTTTTACGAAGGGCTTCCAACCCCTGTTTTATCCTTTGCATACAACTAAACTAAAAGTATATACAGCCCACATAACCACTATAACAGTTTTGTGCCAGAATTGATAATGATCCGTTTATTAACTTAGGCGTGAATCCTGTTGATAACAATATAGGAACATAGACACAAAGCTAACTTTATATAAATAGAGATTGATATTGAGATGGTAATGTAATAACATGTATAGGCGCCATCTTGATGACTTCAAATGAGTTGTTTAATGACAGGCGTGGCTTCCATAACACGGATTCGATACAAGTTAATTAAATTAGATAATAAATAGTAGTAACATGTCTGGTTGAGATTGGTGGCAGTCTGAAGAAAGTAAGCTAAAATCCTATTAGCGGCTAAATAACGTAATGGACTCAATAGAATTTGAATTCAGCATCTCGAATTCTACAGTCCGAGTCGATAACAATGAGAGCAATAGCACTTATCACACTCCCCCTCTCTCTCTCACACACTTACTCTCTCAGCCCCTCTATCTTCGTTAACGAGTCTAACTATCCACTGTTTACATTTTATGATCGGTCGGTCTGTCAAGGTTCATTTATAAATAGCTTTCTATTCTGAAATATACACACACATTAAATGTACTTTGCTTTAGGGATAGGTTAAGCAGAATGTCTGAAATGCGGCAGAAACTTTGTAAAATGGCGATGAATTCCGGGTGTTTTGTTTCACATAGTCATATAAAAGCCATAGATTTATTCGGTGTATTCATTTTTTTTTTCAATCTACTTCCTATCGTTCTTTCTGTGAACATTTTATGGTTTTCTTGATCGATTAAAAGAGAGGTAGGCCATAAAATCGTCATATATATTACAACGTACGTGCTTAACAATAGTGTGCGATCACACACACATATATGTATACAAAAACTTAAACTGAGAAAAATCAGATCAATCCTAAAACTGATCTGTTCTAAAGTTTAATTAAACATATTTTATTTTAAGTTTATCAAGAATGTATATAATTATTTGTTATCTTGAATATGTTTCTATGTCGACATCTAACGTTTGTTTGCGTATTTAATAATTCGGATTTTTTTCAAACATAGATTGCATTTTTGCTTACAACGGTTTGATATTTTGCTTCAAAATAATTACATACCAGGAGATAATTGGTGCAAAGCTTTCTCTTTTAGTCACTAATAATGTTTAGATAAGGCTGGTTGATGTCTTAGTTCAGGATTTGAGAACAAGTGTTGGTTGTAATATTTTTGCGTCCGTTTTCCATATAAAATCCTTATGTAGATTTCTGGTTGTTATTGTTCTCTCTTAGAAATGTAAATATTGTTTATGTTGCACATTCTCTTCATTGGGCAAACGCTTTTATCTCTACAAGTTGCATTTGTAATATCGCTTGTTCCCTCGTCTTCTTTGGCTTTACATGGATTATGTTCTTAGTGAAAAATACTTTTCATAGAAACGTACATATTTGGAGGGAAACAGTGTTTTTATCATTCCGACAGATGAAAAGCATTCATTTAAAGTAAATCCGTTGTAATCATCATCATCATTGTCATCGTCGTATTCATCGTTGTTATCATCGTCGTTATCGTCATCGCCGCCGCAACGAAACAGCTGTTATTGTTGCATATCCGATTAGAGACCATTGGCGCTGGTCGCTTCTCTCTTCCTCGCACAATCTAATGTCGACTGCAGTGTTTGCCGGAAGCCTGGGAAATGCTCACACATGGAAGAATAGAGACGAAAATTTAATTTGGAAGATAAACATTAGATTTGACTACAATATTGGTATTCATTTCCTAAAATAAAAGTGGCTTCTGGCCTCCCCTAGAGTTCTATATGCTTGTATTTTACAGTAATATATATGACGTCTAGTCTCTCTAAGTTCTAAACTGTAAATTAGTATATTAACTCTTTCATATATATATATATATAATCAGTGTAGGGATGATAATCTCGTCCGGTCGCACGGTTCGACCCCCTGCCACAGAGTCAACCTAAGCTCTGTAAGAAAGCGTCATAACCATTAGTCTACGGGACATTACCATATTCAAGAAGGCAAATTAAGATTTATGCGAAAAGCGGCATATAAAGAAAGACTGACTAGAGATTCTACGAACGTTTTCGGAATATACCTTATAGCTAAGTGTAAGTCTATTTTTAACTTACCCGAACAGGGTCCAACGTTAATCTTCTTAAAATGGCTTATGATATTAATTTAAAATAAATAATATTAAATTATTTTTATCTAACGTTTCGAGCTTTCGCTCTCATCAGTGCAGGGATGATAACGTAGACTCCGTAAGCAAGCGCTGTAACCATTAGGCCACGGGACATTACTATATTCAAGAATGAAAGTTAAGTTCTATTCATGCGAAGGTCAGAATATCAAGAAAGACTGACTAGAGTACCTGACTAGATGTACCAATATTCTGTCTGCTCTCATATATTGGGCTACATTAACCTTAGGCGTAGACCTTGTCAATCACACTCCATTACTTTCAATGTTCACCTTCCAAAAACATAGTTTGTTATATTAATATGTTCCACTATTTAGGAACTATTTCAGTATATATAAAAATGGTCTGTGCACAGAAATCTTTTGGTGCAACACAACTTCTTAACAAGTGTCGTCGCATAAACTGATCAAATAACATTAAACGAGATCTTAAGAACACGTGACTAAAATAATAGTGTAATAGTGTAATAGTGTGGAATTATCACATGAGCAAGGATCTAACCTACAATATTACTGTTTACAATCTTGCGTTTGACAATCAGACCAAAAACATGTATGATTTGTTATCGCCATAATGTTACGTAGATTTTATCGTTTTTACTGGCGACAGAAACATAACTGATTTTTTAGAATTTTCCACTTTCTAAGCAGTAAAAGATGTTACATTAAGTCGCCCTTTTTAATTGGACTTACCATTATTTTTTTATTTTATATATATTTATTAATCTATTTTACGTACATATAAGAATCCATGGAACCTACGTGCGCACGGCCGCATAGAAACTAATTGAAAAGATTGCAAACTTCTGTCAAAAAGAACCAATACCTCATGTATGTTTTTTAACATACTAAGAATTAATAAGTAAGTTTAGGGTGTCATCCTAAGTTATGAGCTATGCAGCGAGATGTCTGTTTACATTAGTTTAACATTTCTGCATGTCAGTACAGACGGTGAAGCAGGGAGGAGGAAGGGAGTTCTAGAGACCGAAAGCATGAGGAAAGATTATATTGGAGTAGAACGCTCTCCGGCATCTGGGAACTTTCACAGTTAATTGATGGGACTTATCTGATTGTCGGGTTAGTCTAGTGTATTTACGTCGATAAGTCACTAAAGCAGCAAGTTCATCGGAGCACATTCGATTGAAGCAACTGTAAAACAGGCACAAAGATGCCACATTGCGGTGTTTGGACAGTGCCTGTACCTTTGTGGATAGTGAGGGACCTATTTAATTCGCGACTCTATTTTGGGCCTTGTCTAAGAGGGAGAGACTAGTGGATGATGCACCAGCCTAGATGTGACAACAATACTCCATGCATGGCTTTGTAGAAATATAAAATAATGTCAGGTGTAAGAAGTTGACTAGCTCGGTAGAGGGAGCTCACCATTTTTGCAGCATTGGTAATGTCTTCAATGTATTTGTTCAAATTCATGTTACCTGTGAATTATAGGCCGAGGAGTTTCAACGTTGAACTCACAGGTAGGGTGTTATTTGCTATGGCAATCGGTGAATGAACAAGGTTTCTTGTAGTTATTGAAGAAAACAAGCTTTGCTTTCGCAGCATTAAATTCATGGCCCAATTCCACTACAGACTGGAGGTCACTTTTCAAGGATCCAGCCATTAATTCGGATGTGTGCGTCCGTTTAGCCCGCATAACGAGAGTAGAGCGTGGTGTCGTCAGCAAATATACCCATCTCAGACCCAATGTGATCAGGAGGTTGTTTATGAAAATCAGGAATAGTAAAGGTCCAAGGAGAGGGTACACGGATGGGGTACACCAGCATTTATGTCATGTGGTTTGGATTGACGGCCATCGAGATCAACCTGGATCTTACTTCTGGTTAGGAAATATCTAATTACATTAAATATTCGTACAGTAATACTCTATGAGTGAATTTTTATCAGAAGACTTTTATGTCAGACCTTGTCAAAGGCTTTGGATGAATCAAGCGACATCGCCCTATCTTAACCTGCCTTGTACAGTGTATGATGTATGTGTTAAGAAATGACCGTAAGGATATCTGCAGTAGATCGTGCTTGCCTTAATTCATACTGACGGTCAGAAAGAAGTTTAGTATTAACGAAGTGTCGGATTATCGCTATTAATATTAATGATGAAGCAAAGATTGGGAGTAGACTTATGGGAAGATAATTATAAGTATCGGTTCTATCTGCAGAATTTGGGGGGCAATTTTCCAGCTACCAGGCAGTAAGATTCTACAAGGCATTTGTTGTAGAGGTTTGAGAAGACAGGGGCCAGTTCAGCAGAGCATTTCATCATTACTATTACAGGTATAAGATCAGGCCCAAACGCTCTGGACGTGTGAAGGTTTTTATGATGTTCCTGACATGTGATGGGGATATGGCCAGGTTTTTAAGTGTGGTTTCGATCTGCAATGATACTTTAGGGAGGGGTGCTTAGCTGAGTCCAAAGTGGGTTTAAAGCGAAACACTGGGCAAGTAGTTCAGCCTTATCAGTTACGGTGCAAACAACATCACTGAGGTTAGACAACGGATGGTTTGTTTATTGTCCATTGCTCACAACACTATTGTAGATTTGCCAGAAATCGCGAGTACCTAATTTATGTGACTGAATGCATTTTCTGGTCATCTCTGTATACTTTCTCTTAGCTTCACCTATCACTGCCTTAAAATTATTTCTTGAATCTATAAATGTCTGCCTATTCGCACTTGACCTATTGCAGCCAAATTGACGGAACGTTTTCTGCCTCTTAGCAATAGCATCTGCATACTTCGAGGTGAACTATTAAAGAGGGTGGGGTTTGCAGATGAATTTTCGCATGGGGGCATAGGTTTTAATGCAAGTTTTGACCCATTCGGTTTACTCATTTGCGCAGTGATCAGCAGAGAGTGAGAAGGTTCCCCTCCATAGGGCGTCACTGGTGTGATCTCTGATTGATTCAAAATAAGCCTGCTCATAGTATCTCATCGTTTTAAGCAACGGCTCATCAGCTTTGGGAGGAGTTTTCAGGCTGATATCAATTATTACCACAACGTGATTAGCATTCCCGAGCGGGCTATATGAACTCGTCAAACAAACCTCGGGTAGTGAGGTTAAGAACAGGGCAGGGAGTGATGCTTCCTAGTCCACACGATCAGGCAGGCGGGTTAGGAAGGAGATAGTTTGTGAGAGGGAGTGAGCTAAAAAGAAGTTAAACGTAACCAGCTGCGTTAGAAAAACTGGAGAACCCCAGCCAGTCCCAATGGTGTGAATAAAAATCCTCAAATACATGATTTGGGGCATTCGAGTCAAGTGAGAGTGCTGCATCTATGCTTTCAGAGACAGAGTAAGGAAGGGTACAGTCCTGGGTCAACGGGGAACGGTATAAGAAATATAAGTAGTTAACACTGTGCTGCAGGGTCAATCTAAAGCACATGTAGGCTTGGTCATCGGATTCTAGCCTATGTTCTCTAGTCAAAGGGAGGGGTTCTGAACATAAACTGGTAGCCTGTGCATATATTTGTCAAAATCTTTACGGTAGAGCGTAAGGTAATCTTCCCGTCGAAGTGGTGAGGGGATATCGAGGATTGAATGTTTGTAACACTTAGTTCTAGGATATTCGGTGAGTTTGTTAGGAGAAAGGTTTCTACGTCATTGATGTTCCTAAGTCCCGGGATATTTTTGAATGCTAGCCTCAAGGGCATAAGCGAAGATTATTTTGGTGGGTGTCTGGTTTAAGTTTGTTTTGTTTTTTACTTTGTATTTGCATGTTTATCTTGAGAAACGAGTGGGATGAGCGAAGTGAGTACTTGTTTGGTGTCAATAAGCTCACACAACCAGTTCATTAGTTGTAAATTAGTCCATGGGAGTTGTGGCCTCGGGAAAGCTCACCGGGGATGACTGTATGTATGTATGTATGTATGTATGTATGTATGTATGTATGTATGTATGCATATGACTTAAAAAATACACGACGAACACCAACATAGTTTATATTTTTTCTCGCTGTTGCCCCAAGCGCATAATATCGAAATATTAGGAAATAATATTTATTCTCAGGTAGTAAACTGTCACGTTTTCGTAATTGGGGTCGTCAAAATTCTTCGTTTTGTCCTAGTTTGTTCGATCTGCGCATGCGCAATTGTTTAAAGATTTCCGATCGGATTTTAAAAGTAACACGCAACAAGTTTTAACAAACTGTTATCGACATATTAATTTAAAAGAAGCGCAACAAGAAAACAACATTTTCTGTTTTGGTTTTGATACCATTAAATTCATTTACGTAACTTACTGTCAAACATGCTGAAACAGTGATAAACAACAACAAAAACAACCTACGCTGCCTGCATTTGCTTTTAAAACCAATCTTTTAAAGCCGATAACTAAAAAGAAGAAAAAAACTATTTTCACCTATCTTAGACTGACACGTTTACGAAAATGAAGCTTGTGTTTACATACGATAAATGAAAAAAATATTTTCATACTCGCTCCGTTTGCTAAACCGACGTAAAACGTTCTGTTTACACACGATGAACAAAATAAACTCCTTCAGTCTTTCTGTCACTTGTTGAACAGACTTAAAATCTTCGGTTTGTATACGATAAATCAAACGAAAACTATCTCCTTTAGTCTCTCTTTTTTCATTTGTTAAACCGACTTCAAAGCTTTCGTTTACAAACGATGAACAAATAAAACTTCTTAAGTCTCTCTTTCATTTGTTAACATCTCACGGTAAACACACAAAAACAAACTATTCATCCATTCCGCAGAATGACACGTACATAAAAGAGTTCGTAACATTTTCTCAGACGAACACGTAAATAAAAAAAAAATATTTCTTTAACAACTTTTTTTCTTTTTTACTTACTTTTATCTTAAACTAATAAAGAAAAAAACAAATGTGATACCTTAAACACTCACTAAACAGACTTCATTTGATCTTTCACCCTATCTCTCTTTATATAAATATATAAATAAACATCTAAATAAACAGAAAGAGAGAGAGGTGGAAGCAAGAGTGATAACATAACATAGAATCACGTTAATGATGAATTATAAACAAAGCACCATTAAATTCATTTCACAACTTTTAAGTTATATGTATCATAAAGAAAAAGGGAATCTAACCATAAATAGTAATACCATTAAATTCATTTCAACAGCTTTAAGTTATATTTAATTTTTACGGTTGTAATGACTAACGAGAACAGACGTAATTTGGGAAAGCTTTATTCAGCACACAATGTCGGTACAGTATTAGTGTTACTATTTATAGTGGTTAGTAGAAGCAGAAGAGGTCTCCAAAGGGGAGATAAGTCAGAGTAAGGAAAGTTACTCGTAATTATTCATTACAACGGTATTATAAAGAAAAGGGAATCTCACAATAAATAGTAATACCATTTTATTTATTTAAACATTTTACGGTATCTATGGTTACTTACAGAATAGTAAACACAACCCCCTATCCCTGTTAAGAATAGGTTTCTAAATAATAACGTATTTTTTAGCACGGTCCATAGGTTGAGGAAGTAAATGTCATCCCTACTCGACAGTTTAAATGATTCTAAATTCCTTTAAAAAGACTACATTGATTGAATAGCAGTTGTACACATAAAAAATAGGATTTTAAAAGAGAATTAAAACATTTAAAGTAGAGGATCAGTTTCGTATATTGTTTTTAAACCGATTTATACGTGCGGATGATTCTAATATAATAAAAGGCTATATTCAGCCTACTACTAACCCTAAGTTTGGGTGAAAACATTCAATTTTAATTTACTTGTTTCCTTTATTTTTATTCATTGATATTTTCACTCATTTCATTCATTTGTTTTCATTCATTGTTTTTATTGTATAGGTGTGTGTTTTAGGGGAGCGGTAAAATACTTCAACTATTATATTAGATTTTAAATCAATTTACGGCCGAAAAATAAATCCGCTTCAAACATCATATATATATATATATATCTAAAACTGCATACACATTGCGATCTTCAAAAGCATTTAAGATTTTATACAAAAAAGTTTCTCGAAAACAAAATTCGGTAAATTTGTCGTCTCTCAGTCAAAAGGACGTCAATGAAGGTCTGCTGTTTCCCTACCCAACGAGTAGGTTGGTGAACTCGAATGAATTGTTTTTGACTAGTTTTCTAACTTCATTTCTTTTTAAATAATTAAACATAAATTTGAAATTAGTCTAAAATAATCTGGGGTTACGGAGGGTGGCAAACGCTTTATTGACATCAGCGTTGTTAGCCATTTTAAGTGAGAAATGACAAATTTACTGCGGTATATGTCCTATAATTTTTTTTTATATATGTTGGATTATTGACTGTTTATTAGATATTTAGTATCGCTTCATGCAAATCAAACAGTCTACAATCTTTTACTTTTTTTCATAGTGTGCTTAACTACAACTTACTCTGGCCGAAATAAAATAAAATATATTTCTTTTCTGAAATTGCTTGCTGTTTAAACCATGTATAAGTCGCGATTACATTATTAAGAAAAAAGAATACTTGCTTCTACCGAATTTTAACCCAAGCAAAACGACGTCTGCCGAAAAAAACTAAAACTTAGGTTAAGGTTTTTAAAAAAAAAATTTTTTCAAATTTTTAGAAGTACCTAGAATTTTTACGTGTTATTCCACATTTCTAACTTTTCCAAATTCCTTATTTCTAAAATGAAATGTCTGAAGCAAAATATCAATTTTTATTATATGTCACCTGTCAACGAATCTGATTCGCCAAATTTAATTTCTAAAATAAATTAGAAATTGTAAAAATCCAAAGAATTATTTTATCATTTAATGTGGAGGATCAGTTTCGTATATAAATATAAAGCAAAATGATACGCCATTCCCAAATTAATTCATTCATTTCATATTTATTTTACATTCATTTATTTAATTCATCTCTTTTTCATTAATTTTCTCTTTTCTTTTTATTCCGATTTCTTTTATTCACTTCATTTCATCATTTTCTTACATTGATTTCTTCATTTATTTTCCACGCAGTTTTTCATTCACTTTTTCTTTTCTGTTTTTCATATACTTACTTTCGTTTGTTTTATCATTTCCTTTTGTATTTATTATTTTTCAATAATTTTCCAGTATTTTTTTTCATTTATTATACTTCAGTCAATTTTTTAATTTATTTTTTTATTCATTTTTTCATTCATTTTTTTTTTCATTCATTTTTTCAGTCATTTATTACAGTCAATTTTTTTCATTAAGTTTTCATTCATTTTTTTCATTCCATTTTTTGCATATTTTTATTACTTTTTTCATTTGTTTATCAGTATTGTTTTCATTCATTTGTTTTCTTTCATTTCACATGTATTTTTCATTAATATTTTTTCATTGCGTTTTTCATTCATATTTTAACTCCTTTTTTTAATTCACTTTATATCAATTTTTTCATTATTTTTTTCCTTCATTTTTATCATTCATATGAATATGCGGGATAGAGCAGGTAGTAAACTTAAGGTTGTCATAACAGTCCTCAATATTCTAGATAGAGAACGTGTGTTTAAATCGATTGTTGCCCGGGATAAACAACTTATTCTTTTTTATACTGTTTAATCCCCCGGGAGCCATAATGTAATTGTTCAATATCTTGGATAGAGCAGGTATTTACCGCAAAAGTGCTCATTATAGTGCTACATATTCTAGATAGAGCAGATGTGTTTAAACGCAGCGTTGCCCGGGATAAAGAACTTCTCTGTCTTTTTTTTAGAATGTTGTGTACCCGGGAGACGTAATTCAAAGTGCTCAATATCTTTGATAGAGCAAGAATTAACCCAAAAGTGCTCACAACAGTGCTTAATATTCAAGATTGAGCGTTTTTTTTAACGCAGTGTTGTCAGGGATAAATAACTTTTCTGTTTTATTTTAGAATATTGTGTACCCCCTCGGAGCCATAATCCAAAGTGTTTAATATCTTTTATTTTCATATTATTGTGAAATGGGGTGTAGGGACACGAAATGAGTAATTCACCGGGGCCATTTGTTCTACTCGGCATTATCTAGATCCAAAATTGTAAGATTATAGTATTACTTTTAGAAAAGGGATGTACAGTAAATCTCTTCGGACTATTCAATTCATAAACATCACGTATCTTCTTTAATATATTTCAATAGAGGGGATAAGAAATAGGAATTGACTGTTGCCATTTGTTTTTCTATGTGATATCTGGGATAAAAAAAATTGTAAGATTCCAGTAATACTTTTTGTAACTGGTATATACTAACGCTCTTCGTATATTGACTTCATTAACATTACCTATCTTCTTAATATGTTGAAATTGGGGAGGGGAAAGAGATTAGGAATTGTCCAGGGCCATTTTTTCTATTTGACGTTGTACGGGATCAACAATTGTAAAATTACAGTATTACTTTTGATAACTAAATTGTCATTATCAACATCATTTCTTCATACTTTTATTGTAACTGTACTTTTGGCAGTGCCGTGGATGCTTATTTACTAATATAACAGTATTATATTTCGTAAGTGAGGCGGGCGGAAACAGAAACTTTTGTTCTAATCGGTGTTGTTCGGAAGCAAGTAAATTGGCATTATTAACATTACTGTGTTATATTTGAGAAGCGACGCGGGGTGAAGAATCTTGTGTTCTACTTGGAGTAATCTGGGAGCAATAAATGTAAATAACAGTATTAAATGTTAATCTATTTGGACTATTTTCATTATCAACAGCATTTCACTTCATATTATTGTGGAAGTGGGTGGGGGAACGGAATAACCTGACATCAAGAATTTCACTGTATTTTATACAAGTCGGCATTGTCCAGGAGAAATAAATGTAAGATTACAGTCTTATATTTACAAGGGATAGCTCCGGTAAATGAATAACATTATTGTTATCTTTTCAAAACATTAAACTAGGAGTGAGAAATGGGCTGGGCGTAGTGTATTTGAGGGGGCACGAGAGTAGCAAGCTCGTTGGGGTACATTCCATTGAAGTGCTTGTAAAACAAGCAGAGCGATGCAGCATTTAGGCGATGACACAGGAGCTGGAGCTCGGTGGATAGTGTGGATGTATTAGATTAGAGAATATTCTGTAGACCCTGTCTAAGATGGAGAGACTAGTGAGGGGTGCACCAGTCTAGATGTGGTAACAAAACTCTATGCCCGGGCAAGTTGCGGTTTTGTAGAGATATAGGATACTGGCAGGTGTGAGAAGTTTTCTAGCGCAATAGTTGGAGCTCACTTTGTTTGCAGCAGCCTTGGGAATATATTCGATGTATTTGTTCTAATGCATGTTAACTGTTAGTGTTAGGCTACACTGAAACATTTGAATGATGGACTGACGCGTAGAGAATTATTTGCCATGGCAATCGGTGGTTAAAATTTTTTTTGTAATTGTTAAAAGAAAAAACAACTTTGTCTTAGTAGCATGAAATGTTACCATCGATTTATGTATTTATTCAACTATAGACTGTAGGTCATGTTCTATTAATTCAGCAACTGCTTTTGATATGTGAGCGTCCGCTTTACCAACATGTCAAAAGTAGAGCATGGTGTCATCAGCAAATATACCCATCTCGCACGAAATTTCATCATGGAAGTCGTTTATGAAAATCAGGAACAATGAAAGTACAACGTGGCTACCTGGCCTCTGACGTACACCCGCATTAATATCATGTTGTTTGGGTGTATAGCCATCGCAGACACCTTGAGTCTTTATTTTGGATAGGAAGGAATGCATTATATTAAATCTTTTCCCAGTATTATCGTACAAATAAATTGTCATGAGAAGACCTTCATGCGAGACTATTCCAAAGGCTTTAGAGATATCAAGTGCTACCGCCCTAGCTTAAACTTCCTTGTCTAATGTACGGTATATGCATCCAAAGTTGACCGTAAGGATATCCGCAGTAGAACGTGCTGACCATGATCGGAAAGAAGTTTAGCATTAACAAGGTGACGACCTATCGCAATATTTATTAAGGATTCGAACAGTTTAGCGAACAGTTGGACAAGACTGATGGGACGATTTTTGAGGGTCAGTGCTATCACTTGAATTATTGTAGACTAGTACCACATACGCAATTTTTTCAGCCATGACGGAAGCAAGATTCGGCAAGCCATTTTTGTAGAGTTTGAAGAGTACAGGGGACAGCTCAGCAGATCATTTGTTATTGCTACAACTAAGATAAGATCCGGCCTACATGCTTTGGAGATGTCAAGTTTTTTTTAATATATCCCGGACATGAGAAAGGGTGATGATCAGATCATCAAGTGTGGCTTCAATCCACAATAAAAGAATTGGGAGGAAGTAGTTTGGGGAGTAAAAAAGGACAGATGGGCAAGTAGTTAAGCTTCATCAGTTGTGGTGCCAACGATATCATAATGGTTCTATACTGTGGGAATTGTTCACTGCCCATTATTTACCACATTATTATAAATTTTACACAAATTGCGAGTTACTAATTTCTGCGACTCAGTACGTTTTTTGGTCATCCTGGTACACTTTGCTTTAGCTGCGGCTATTACAATCTTCTAATGCTTTCTTGATGTTATAAATGTTTGTCTCTTTTTAGTTAACTTATGGCGGTTGACTTGTCAGAATGCTTGCTGCTTCTGAGCAATAGCAGGTGCACAGTTCGAAGATGACCATTGGGAAGGATGGGGCTTGCTATAGAATTTCTGCGTGGGGGGGGGGGGGCATGTGCTTTAATGATTACTTTGACCCATTTATTACCTCATTTACTCACTGATAAGCAGGGAGAGAGAAGGGTTTCTTCCATGGGGTGTCTCTCATGGAATATCTGATGGGTTACCAATTACCCGTTTTATGTATTTGATCATTTTTAATGATAGCTAATCGGATTTGGGTCGGGAAATTACGGTGATATTAATCATTACCACAAGCATTCTTGAATTAGCTATGAGTACTTGTCACACAAGTCTTGGGCAGTGTGGTCAGGAACAGGTCAATAATGTTCTAGTGGTCATAAAACCCTCCTCACATGGTAAAAGAACTAGTCATATAGGTTTAAATAGCCTGTGAAATCTCAAAACACTAGAAACAGTGTAATTATTTTCTACAATTTATTTAGCAGAACATCATATTCTAGCATTTTGAGATGATTATAAATATCTTATCTGAAAGCATCCAAATACTGTCCATCCTACCCATTCTCTATTTCATGGTGACACAATCGCTCAATACTAATTTTAAAACTATTTATACTATTACATTTTTCACTTGCGGCATTAACCTGTTCCAGTAATTACTCTCTTGGTAAGTAAAGAAATGTCGCGTGGACAAGCTTTTTAGAATAAGAAAATACTAAAAAGGAACACATTTGGCTTGACAGTGTTTTCCTTCGGTTGAAGAATAAAAAGAGCAATACGCGCACACTTCGCAGTTTTCTTTTATTAAAAGAAAGTTATTTTTACAAAAACTTTTTCTTTCGTAAACGTCGGAGATTTAGAAAAAAAAGCATTTTTTTTAATTAAAAATAAGTTAGATATCGTGCTGTTTTTCGTTCTGCGGATAAAACTGTTTATTAAAAATGCGAATATTTATAAAAGATGGGGGGGGGGTGAATTAAATAATGTTTACAAGCATATTTTTTTTTAAATTTTAATTAAAGAAAAACATTTAAAAACGAAAAACTAAAGAATACGTAATTTTTTAAATTATTATTTTAAGCTATAAATCTCCTAAACTTATAAAACAAAAGCTTTAACTCCATTATAATGCGGCCACTCAATTGGAACGTTTTTACAATTGGAATGTTATCTATCAGCGTTCTGGCGCTTATTTTCACAACTATGTGTGCTACCATCACCATCGCATGATCTCGACAATACACCGTCTCCACATTACAGCGAGGAGAGTGTCGCCGTTGCGAGTTTGTTCCAAAACGGTCGGGGTGGAGAAATATTCTTAAAAAATAATAACAATGTGGGATTCTTATACTCATTGAAAAAAGAAGGAGTATTGGTCGAAATATTTGATTTATTGTATAAAAACAAATGTTTTTTTACATAGAATTGTATTTCATTTTTAAAAAATGACTTCTAATGGGAAACACATTTTATTATATATATATATATATATATATATATATATATATATATATATATAACTATTATATATATTTAATATATATATATATATATATATATATATATACATATATTTTTTTTTTTTTTAAGTTAAAACGCCGGTGCACATATCCTGGAAGTTATGAATAAAGAACAAAATATTAATACACCGTCTGTGCTTGAAACCGACGATACGAATGTTGTACTAATTTTTCTGTATCAATATATATATATATATATATATATATATATATATATATATATATATAAATTGATAACACAAAGATCAATAATTATTTTAGATCCTATCGAGATACTGTGAAGCTCAATATAGTGGACAGAGCATTTATTTATTAATAATAAAGTCATAGAGTTTATAAAATGTGTATAGTTTACATCTGTATAATCAACCAATAAATTGCACGTTATATATATATATATATATATATATATATATATATATATATATATATATTAATTAAAAGAAAAAATGTAAAAGTTACTTTATTATCTTAAAAAGATTTATTTCTAAAAAAAAAAAAATATTCTTGAAATGTGTCTTTGATACGATGAGGTATGAGTTGGTTTATTAGGTTCAATTAACTAGTGTAATAGTTGCCCTCCCACGCCAGCATGTTAAACTTGAATGTTGATTTAACCGTAAAAACATAAATATTATAGTTTCAATTAAAACAATATCAGAATAGAACACATATTGCTGTAAGTTATATAGGTGATTAAAATATGATTTAGCCATGATTTATATAAAAATAAAATAATTATTTTTAAAAAGATGTTTTGTAAATAAGTAAATACAAGCAACTTATCGAAGTTTGAAGTGATGGCTAGGCTTCCTACCGTAAAGTTTTGAATAATAGCAACCACGCCAGCATGTACTAATGAAATAATTATTTTACTTTAAAAAGATAATTATTAGAGTATTAATTGTGAAAAAATCAGAAAAGAAAACACATAACTGTTAGTAATATTGGTGATTAAATATAAGTTTGCCATGTGTTTATATGAATATAAAAATACTTGATGTAATAAATATATTTTTTTGTAAATAAGTAAATAAATGAGTTGTATCGAAGTTGTAAGTTAAGTACAGATTTAGATAATAGCACCTCTACGCCAGCATGTTAAAATAAAAGAGTGATGTAACTTTTTAAAACAATCACATCGTAGTATTACTTCTGAAGAAAAATCATAAAACAACCCATGTCACTGTAAGTAATATCGGTAATTAAAATAAGATTTAGCCATGTTTTTATATAAAGATAAAAATAATTGCCGTAAAAAGATAGTTTGTAAATAAGTAAATAAAAGCAAGTTATCGAAGTTTGAAGCGGGTGTTTGGCTCACTACCGTAAACTTTTGAAAAATAGCACCCCACGCAAGCATGTTAAAATAAAAGAATGATTTAACTTCAAAAACATAAATATAAGAGTTCAAATTCTTAAAAAAATCAGAAAATGACACTGTAAGTAATATACGTGAGTAAAATAGGATTTAGTCATGTTTTATATGAAGATAAAAAAATCAATGTTGTAAAAAAGATTTTTCGTAAATAAGTAAATAAAAGTGAGTTATCCAAGTTTGAAGCCGGGCTTTTCTCTCTATCGTAAAGTGTTGTAATAATAGCACCCCAATTTAAAAAAAATGATTTTACTTAATATCAACAATATTAAGTGTCACTTCTGAAGAAAAAATCATAAAACAACACAGTTAGGTATAAGTTTTTTATATGAAGATAAAAATATGATTGCTGTAAAAACAATTTAGTAAATACAAGCGATTTATCGAAGTTTGAAGTGAAAGCTAGGCGTCTTTCTTTTAGAGCTTTCAATAGTAGTAGCTTATTTGGGAAAAGCAGGTAATTCGGATATAATGTAATAAATATTGAACGAAGACGACATGAATGCATCATTTCTGGAAAAACGCATGAAGGTTTAGCCTATTTAAATGATAAGTTTAAGAAGGTTTGGGTTATTTAGCTATAATGTCTTAAAGTAAACTTAAATTTATTATATAGAAAATGGCAAGGGGTGATTCAGGGAGAAGTAAATGTCGGCGTCTGATTTAAAACAGGAATAAAAACATACTAATAATGTCAGTTATACCTCCTCTAAAGAAAGAATCATAAGGAAAGTTTGAAGTTTCTATAAATGTCCTCAAACAAAAGCAAAATTAGGTTTTGCTTTGTGAATATTATTGTTACACAAGTCTGATTCAATAAATATTTTTTATTGTTGGCGGCAATTTTTCTTGTTTTTGCATTGACGACGCGACCAACCAATACCTAAGTTGGCAATTATGGGCACATAACAGTCAGTCGGAACATCTTTAGTCATCGCACTATAAGACCATATTTCTAATAATAAGATCTGATCCATATGCATTATACAGCGCATTCCTGATAAATAGTTTTTAATCCAAATGAAATCAGATGATTCCATGTTTGTTGGTTATTTTTGTTAAACGGATGAGTGTTTACTTATCATTAGAAAAATTAACAGACATTATATTTCGTGTATCTACAAAAAGTAATGGGTAATCTAAATTTTCACTTAATAATTATCCGTGTTCTGTGATTAAAATGCTATTAAAACTTATATGTGACAGACATACTAAATGTTATTTTAACTTAAGCCGGACAGACCAACGAAAATCGTATTTCAGAATTAAGCTTCACATACCTAATAATCGACAGTATTTTATTGCGAGAGTTGAGAGATCTACAATAAGAACCTTGGGTCACATCTTACTTGTGGGAGTAAGATAAAAACTGGCCTTGTGCCTAACTCCTGGAAGGGAGTAAATCAATACAATAAGAACCTTCTATTCAATCTACGTGTTTATAGATGAAAATGTAGCTTTAAACTGAAGCGTAACAGAACAATCGACCAGAAATAACGGCCGGACATCAAACGAGAATCCCATAAAAAAGTGGTATCCTTAGATAAGTTCAACATTATTTACAAACAAATTAAACACATTTCAATAGGACTAATACTTGATCAGAAATCGTTTGATAACTTTATGTGTTTTCTATTAAAACTAAAATATGTATGATTCACACATAAGCTAAGATAAATGTGAGTTATGTTCATGATGTTGCTCCAACTAAGTCTTCGAAGTTGTGTGACGAGTTCACATATCTGCTTGTGGCGAATGGAAAGAAAGCAAATACAGATATTAGATTAAATGGTATGTTTCAAGTGGGTGTGTGTACGCGTGTGTGTGAGTGAGTGAGTGAGTGAGGGAGGGAGGATGGATGTACGTGTGTATGAGTGCGGTGATAATCACAATGATTATTTTGATCAAAAAAAATCCACATGAACGTGTAACAATTGGAACGGAAGATACTGATCTTTGGAGATTACTTACATTTAAAAAGATTACTTAAACAAGAACACCCAAACCTTAAGGAAAATGGACGTTGCCAACGTGCAAATATGTTTCTCTTCGTTGGTGTTCGAGGATCGCTTTTAAAGTTGAGTTAATTTTTATCTTTGAAGAGAAATAATGATTTGGGAAAACATGAAGACATGACTATTTGTAACCAACCCCCTAGGTCTCTGCAATCTCTTTCTACATCTCTGTGTGTGACTCACTTTCTCCCTATTCGACATGAATGCAATTTTATAATAACAGTAACTTATCTAATATTTCCGCGCATCTACACGAAAATTCCACTCATATCACCTGATCGTTTTGCAATAACTGAATCACATGACGTTGCGTAATTCTCCCTGCGATTTTCAGTTCCAGATGCTTTTACAAATGCATTCATTTTGTTGTTTACATTTGCAAGTGCTTAAATATACTCACCTGCATTTGTGGGAAGCGATGCACCTACTCCTCCGCCCCTCTGTTTCAACAAATAACCCAGTCATTATATACGGGCAAAATACGTACTTTTTGATGTTTGCTTCTTCTTCATCTTCTTATTCCCTTTTCTTCTTCACCTTCTCTTCTTCTTCTTCTTCTTCCTCTTCCTCTTCCCTTTCTTATTCTTTTTCTTTTGTAAATTTATTTTGATTATAATTCAACCTATAGCAGCACACTTTTCTATCCATATTAAGTATTATTATTATCATTATCATCATCATCATCATTTCTATGAATTTAATATATAATTGAAACATCACACTTTAATTCCCGGGCATGCCATATATATGGCACCACTAATAACAATTTCATATAATTTTTATAAATTCCTAACTCTCAAATTACACGTGTCTAAATTTTAGTTATTTAAGTTACTGTTGGAAATTAATTTTTTTTAATTCAAAAACATAAATTTCTTGTATTGATAAAGCATTGCGTGTTAATAGGTTAAAACATTGTTCCAGCAAAGCAATGGCTTGATGAGTGTCATTCGGACTCTTCCCCGTCGATGGCACTGGTTAAGTCGTGATATGCTGACTTTAAACGCGATCGTACAGACACAACCGATGCTTAACGCTCAGGTCGTCAAAATCAACAGTTGTCCCGGAAAACACCGAATAAAGTCCGCAGACTCGTTTTGGCCGATCGTAAATTAGAGTTGCGTGAAATGTCAGAGAAGTTGAAGACGTCAGACGGCAGTGTATTCTCCATTTTGAACGAAAATTTGTCAATGAGAAAGATGTGTTCAAAGTGAGTGCCGCGTTTGCTCACAGACGATAAAGACAGCAACGTGTCGATGACCCAGAACATTGTTTTTAAATGTTTCAATGTGTGTCAATATGGGACAATAGATGACACATGGATCCACGAGTTTACTCGGGAATCAAATCAGCAGTCAACTGATTCGACTATTATATAGCATTACTGGTGCGTTAGAAGGAAGAAGTCACCAAAAGGCGGCCACAAATAAAGAAGTGCCCTTTCATCAAGAGAATGCGTCGTGTCACAATTCGATAACAACGATAGCCAACGACATAAATTGCACTTCAAATTTCTTCCGCACCCAGCTGATTCTCCAGATCTGCCCTCAGTGACTATTGAATGTTTGCAGACCCCAAAGAATGCACCAGGAAAAAGATATAGCTGCAATAAAGAAGTTGTATCGTAAACTAAAGCGTATGTTGAGGCCAAAGACAAATCGTTCTATAAAAAAGTCTCAAAATCTTAGAGAACCGTTGGAATCAGTATATCACTCTATAAGGAGACTATGTTGATGAATAAAGTCGAATTTTGTCTAAAAGTTGTTGTTATATTAATTTGACCCGGGAGTTATTGAGTGATATGTTATAAACTAATTATTTACAAATGAATATCAATGAAGAACAGAAAGCATAGGTTGTAATTAATTCCGTTTTCTGTAAACTCTAATTCTTTACTTTAATCTAAGAAGGCATCAAGTCATACATCACAAAAATGTAGTATAACCTTTCTTCAGATCAAGTTAAGCTCTTTTATAATTAAAATAAAATGTAAACCTAGTTCTTATCCGTTAATTTAGTGTACCAACAGCATCCTCCAAATATGGGTATTTTTTATGCTGTCCTTTGGCCAATTTATTCATGTTTCTGGTGTATCAGAATACGTAACGATGTGGAGGACAACCATTTTGCCACGTCACAAATGATATAAAAACCTTACTTACAATTCACTCCCTCCTTTGATTGTATTAAATTTAATCACCACAAGGTCCTAGTTCATCCAGATCAGTTCTGTTCAGTGTATCGGTCTCCTTGCTCAAACAGATCAGTTACGTCGACGTGTCCCTACACATCTTGTTAAATCTACCGTTTCATATATCTACGTATATAGAAGCTTTGACATGTGTGGATGTTTCGATGTAATATTTATAAGCGCAAATAAATCCTGTTAGATTTTATAACTAAGGTTTTAGTTCGTGTTCTTTTATGTTTTTTCTTATGTATACGATTTTTTCTAGTTAAATTAAACATGTTAACAGAATAAAAATGTTGCTTTCATGTTTCTGTTTCTGTTTAACTTAATTGAAATCTAAAAATCTCAGCTAAATTCAAGAATGATTATGTAAATTTCTCATTCCACTTGACGTTTTCGGGTTACCTTAATAAATATGATGGCTGACCAATTGAATAGAAATACGCGGCCGAACATTGCGCGTAAGCATTATAGTTGTACAGACGAGAATGAACCGGAAATTGAAATGGATGACATGTTTTCATTAAAAGAAAATCTTAACAATATCCGGTTGTAGCCATGCGTCAACGTCATCCAAGAAATAATATATGCTTTCAAAATTGAATCCAAGTTGTGTATCTTAAGATGATGAATGTAAGAATAAAATGGTAAAATACAGACTACACATATTTTAGATCAGCTTATTTGGGAAATGTCAAATTTCATGTTTCAAACAGATCGATTTTCTAAAGGTTTCTGTATTTCATAGTCACCTGAAAAATTCACGGATTTTGTCACTGAAAAAGACACTATTAAGTGTTTTGCATTATAATGCTTAAATGCGAAAAATTTGTAAATAATATTATTACGCCACCCCCGTCCTGAATACATACGTTAGTCAGTCTCTCTACCGCTTGGCACGAAGGCAATTTAATTCCAGACCCTCCTACTGTCACTGTTGTTATATTCATTAGTGATTAAAATTGTAGTAAGACGGGTAACAACAACGGACCAGTATATCATTGGTTAAGGGTTTGATCACAAATGAATACAACAACCATGACAGTAGGGGCAGTGAAATGAAATACTCTTCGTCTCTAGCGAAAGACAGACGAGTTTATTTAGGGAGAGTGAATATTATAATTCACAATACACAAAATTGTGTTCTGTACTTAGTTATTTCTAGTGAATCGTGAAATGTCTACGTGTTCTGTAAATCTACAGAGCAAAATAAATATTTGTATATTTATATACGTATATATATGCATATATATGTATATATATATGTATATATATGTATATATATATATGTATATATATATATGTATATATATATGTATATATATATGTATATATATATATGTATGTATATATATGTATATATAAATCTATATCTATATATGTATATATATATATGTATATATATGTATGTATATATATATATATGTATATATAAATCTATATATGTATATATATATGTATATATATATGTATGTATATGTATATATAAATCTATATATGTATATATATATATGTATATATATATATGTATGTATATGTATATATGTATATATAAATCTATATCTATATATGTATATATATATATGTATATATATATATATATATATATATATATATATATATATATATATATATATAAGCGTTCAGTTTCTGTGTATATTTAAAGTGTTTTAATTGATAAATGTTCTTTCATCCTCATTGTACTTAATGTGTGTATAAACTTGGTATTAAATACAAGACATATTCCAAAATTCATTAAAATTTAGATAAATAGGATTGTTAGAATTAACTTGATTTTTGTTCATAAATGATGTATTAAATATATATTTCAAACAATTCCATCATTAAAACGAACACATAATACGAAAAGTGCGGTAAACACAATTATTTACAATTAACAAAGATAAGAAACGCACATTATACAAAATAGATATTTCGTTCTAACTTTAGCTTTAAGATACGAGCATTGCTTACCGGGGAGTCGGGATATAGATTTTTCATTTTGTGGGAGTCCCACGGGAGAGGTCCGACAACGGTTGAGTTTTAATACTTTCTTGTCTCTTTCGGGAAGAAAACGATCAGCAGTGTCAGAATCTGTGCTCCACAAGAATCGGTTCCCTACAGCACTAATAAAATATAATAAAATAATTATATAAAAGTTCGGCGTATTAATATTCTTTGCACTTAATCGAGACATTTTTATAAGATGCTAGAAAAAACTGTGACCTGCTGGGTCACCTATTCAGTTCGAGTAAGATTGTTTGAATAAGGAATAACTAAGTTTTAAAAGGCATTTACATAAACATTTAAAGACAAAATCCGAAATTAGTTGTTTTCTACCAGCAATATACGCTCTCTTTTTTCTCTTTCACTCCTTTTTTCTCTCTTTCACACACTCTCACTCTCTCTTTCTCTCTCTCTCTCTCTCTCTCTCTCTCTCTCTCTCTCTCTCTCTCTCTCTGTCACTTTACCCTTTTACTCTCAGCTTCGGGTTACATTGTAGACAAATACATAAAGGTTAACATCCATTCGTATAAATGAGGTACTTCTAACGTTTGTACCTGCTTCATCCTGCGCGATGTGCTTTCTAGGTACTTTTGTATATCGGGTGCTCACATGAGATGAAGGTTAACAACATTCCAAGGAAATTTGATATCATGTACCCAAACGACTCGAACACAACAGGACACATCGTCGGTGTATGTATGATCCTCATCATTGTAACCTTTTCATGCATTTATAATCAACAAACTGCTATATAGTTATATAATTAGTGTGTGTGTGTGTGTATGTATGTGTGTGTGAATAGGCTGAGATAGATGGATACAATAGCAGATATCAGCGCATAAATACATAGGTAATGATTAATCTGATGTATATAGATCTGTATTGTATATAACATAAAAATAACTTTCAGAAACTGTTTTCTTTTTTCTTAAATAAATACAAATTTTTTTCTTTTTTTAATTTCTTTTATTTTAAAGTCTTCCCCCCAAGGAAAATGATAATAGCAAATTCATTTGTACTTTTTCCATGAAGTTTTTTCTGGGATTTCTTTTTTAAAACCCTCCTTCTCTGAAAGAAGTTTACGTTAGTATCTACCCGTTATCGGTGAAACGGTAAATATGTACCTTACTAAAGAAATGCTAGCGATGAAAAGAGTAAGGAAGTGAGGAGGGAGTAGATAAGAGTAGAGAGTGAATATTACTCTAACTTTCTGTATTGATGATTATCTGAAGAGAAATTATCGAACCGGATTAAAAATAGAAATGAAAGAAAGTGTAGGAAACACTGATATTTTCTGAAAACATGCACTCTTAATAAATTTGAATCGATTCCGAAACAGATTTGTATATGCAGTTCTTGTTTACAGAGATGGAGTTGTCAATGAAATAAAAAAAATATCATTTTACTTTATATATAAGATAGTGTATTGTTATATTTATCTATAAATACCAATGTCTGCATGTGAGTTATTTATAGAAAGATATGGTTAGAGAATCTATATAAAATCTAAAAGTGTATTTATATGTAAAATACTCCTGGGAGAACAAGAAAAGTGGACCCGAATCTCTTAGTTTCTTCTAGAGGAGCTATGGGGATAGTAGCTCGTTTATAACTATAAATATATACTATTTGTATCCAATTTAAATCATATGTATCAACTTTTCCTGCCGATGACAACATCTCTACTTGATGAAGTATCGTATCTCTACGTGCCGAATATCTATGTGCCCCTTTCTAAAAATGTTAGGGGGACACAACACTCTTAAAACTTCAGATATATTCTATTTTAATACAATGGTAATCATATGTATAACATTCTCAGATAAAAACATGGAAGAGGTCTGATATCTCTACGTGCCGAATATCTATGTGCCCCTTTCTAAAGAAGACAGAGGAACAGAACATTCTTAAAACTAAAGATACGTGTATCCGATCGATATGAAATTTAAACCATGTGTATAAGGCATTAATTCAAAAATTTCAGTTTGTTCCGACTATATTAGGAGGCGAAACGGTGGGGGTGTCAGTAAAAAAAGAAATTAATATTGTGTCATAAGCATTGTGACAAAAGTGCATAATGGTTCCGATAGAATCCCGAGTAACGTCGGATCATCTTGCTATTTTTTATATGATGTTCTCGTGATCATTATCTAATTCAATTTACGATGCTGTTTCCTGTTATACTTAAACAATTTCCAAAACTAAAATATAGATTCGATGTCAAATCAAATTTCCAAGCTTCTTCTTTCATACCTACTATATATATATATATATATATATATATATATATATGGTTTTATTTATTCTTGACGCTAACTCCTAGGTGTTCGCCCACATCTATTAAGTGCTTTAGACATTCATGTTTGCTTTGCAAGTTCGTAATTTTTGCGCTGAATCTCTTGGGAAACGTATATTGATCAATTATTAACATATATTACCTCAAGCATATACTTGTTTTACAAATTACTCGATAGAAATGAGACACGATTAAGCTCTTTAATAGCGGTAATATCTCGAACACCAAAATATTACCACGGCACTTATCGTATTCTGCAATGTAGAAAAGTGTGGTCCAGTTCTGGATCACATGATAGAAGTTATGGTGTTAGAAAAAGTTTGATGCGTTGATTCCTGATTTGAGGTTTTGAAAGGATTGACATTTGGATAATTATCCAGATTCGTTCCCAAGTTAAAATCGACTCCGTGTCGGTTAGGGTTAGCGTAAGAGTAAAAGTTAGAGTTAGGGTTAGGGTGAGGGTTAGCTTGAGTCCTAATCTGGATAAGTACCGACCTTTGTTCGAATTCTGAGAATCATATTATGCATGTGTGGAATGGTTTTCTTCTCTTAAAAATCACAGGTTTAACATATTCAGTGAGAAGAGGTCCATGAACCTCTTAAGTTTCACGAGTCGAACAAATACTTCAAATAAAGAAATATTACAAATAAGTCAGAAATATTGTGTTTCGGAAATTTTAGATGAAGATTGATGATTGGTATTATATTATTTATTATGAAGTTATTGACAAGTCGGGTATGACTTACCACATATGGAGGTAAAAAGGAAACCATCTGTCCTTATTGACAGAAAAGAACGGTGGAGAGTTGACGTCTAAAAGAAGCAGCGCATGTGTTGCGTGACAATTGTCTCCTAAGTAGACCGAGTATAGAATGCAATACAATATGGAAACCAATAATTATAAATAAAAAATGGGAAAACCATTAAAAATAAATATATGAACGAAATAAAATAAAATTATGTATGTATATATATATATATATATATATATATATATATATAGAGAGAGAGAGAGAGAGAGAGAGAAAGAGAGAGAGAGAGAGAGAGAAAAGTATTAGTGCAGTTCCAACGAGAGAAAAGTATATATGTAAAGGAGTAAGCTACCAACATTTGTAAAAAGTTTTTTTCAACATTTATTTATTATTTTGTTATTTTATGATTTTATAATTTTACATAACGCGTTTCAAGCAGTGGTCCGCTATCATCAGATATGTAAATCCGTTTGAAGAAATATCTTTTGATTTGAAAGAGTGTTGTTTCGAAACAACACACTTTCACTGGCTTTTAACATTCACTAATGAAATTTAGCCTTGTTATAACTTCATTTATTTTATTATTGTTTCTGTTGTTTTATCTTGATTAGAAGCGGACATGTATATCTGTCGGTTGTTTTTTTAATATGTGGTCCTATTACCTTCTCTCCCCACGAGGGGATGGTTAGACACGAGCTCAGTTTTTAATGTGGTAAAATCTAAATCTCCAAAAAGGGGAGATTTGATTGGGATAAAAATTAAAATTGCCTTAGTCTAGAATGATTTCTCCTTCACTGACCGAAGACAGCAAAGATGAATAAAAAGTATCGGAACAGACCCTACACTTTGCTCCTTGCCAAAACTGTGACGCTTGTATTTGAATAAGTATTTGTATCGCTAAAAACGCACTTTGAATTAACCCGTCTTATTTATTAGATACGTCCAATCATCTGAGTCTGTCATGATTAAGTTGATAAGATGCATCCAAGCATCTCAAAAAAAGCTCTGGTCGCCCGTATATCTGTCACGCTTTACTTTAAAATATAATTTTCATCATTAAAAGCGCAAGTTGATTTTTTAATACTAATAAGTGACACTTAGCAAGGCCAAAAGTCACTCGAGGATAAGGGTTAACAAAACTGTTAGTTTTACAATAAAAAATACTATCAGATGATTTGGAAACGATGGGTGGAATAGGGCAGAATGTGATTACTTAAAAATCACGGCTCAATAAGTAATTTTTTAACATTGGACGTGAAAACGACAATTGTGTAGTCAGCAGGGAAGTAATCCCATGGTTTGTGTTCCACGGATGGTCAGTTCTTAGAAAGAAACTCCATGGAAGTTCCGTTTGGTTTTAGGTACACAGAGGAAGAAATGAAAGTTCTTTTAAGTGATGGTAGCGAGAGTTCTTGCTGCACATGTTTTACAGGGAGGGGGTAGAGTTTGAGGATCAGTCGAGCACCTGGCATGGAAAGAACGATCGAGTAGAGAAAGATTAGCAACGTTTCTTCTTTGAAGAATGAGACGATGGGAAGAGAATAGACCATCCTCCCCACTAGATTGCGAAGTCTATTTTGTACACTGTCAAGACATGAAAAAGTTTCTTGAGCAGCGTCTCCCTAGATGTGACAGCAGTATCCGATATTTGGATGTATCTGACTCTTATACAAGTCGAGGATATCATCAGGAGTCAGCGTATCCTCGCTATGGTTCCGTTCTTCTTTAAAATAGTAAAGTATTCTTGCACAAGTTTCTTGCATGAATTCTACGCCTCGTCGAAAAGTTCTATAACTTTGCGAAAAATCTTAAATTTCTCCAACGCCTAATCCCTTTACAAAATGAAGATGCCGGTCGCATTATAATTACTTGCAATTCTTTCACTTTACAACCTATTTTACAAAATAATCCTGCATTACCAGTCGGCCCTTTGTTGCAAGTTCTTTACTTCAATTTTTTGATAATCACGTTGAGCTTTCAAACAAGAAGAAATTAATAACATTGCGTTATTAGATATTCCAATGACAAATTTTCATTGGGGTTATTGACTAAAAGAAGATACATGCATGCGCGCGTGAGCGCATTGCTACATGTGTATGCATATGTATGTAATTGCATGAGTATGTCGCTTGCACGTAATCTATAGTTTTAATGAGAAGAATTTACACCGTTTACCTCTACTGTCGTTTACACCATCTAGCGTGTACTACTGTATCTTTATATATATATATATATATATATATATATATATATATATATATATATATATATATATATATATATATATATGGAAAGAGAGAGAGAGATTTCTTAGTCAGTATGGCATCTATAGATGAAAACAGTGCATTGTAATCCAACGATTGGCTAAGAGAACAACAAAGAATCTGATTGGTTTACTAACTAGCCGTGTATATAAAAACACCCGGCAAAACAAACTCCGTGCATTTTAGCCTGATTCCACCCCGGGGATGAAACGTGGGAGCTTCTGTGTTGCTTAATTGGCATACATATATTTTCATAACTAGCTCTACTTACGTATCGACCACTGTGTAAGTAAATACTGAAAATTGATACATAACAAATTATATCCCCTTATAAAATGTTATGTGGATACATGAAATAGTAATATATATATGTATATATATATATATATATGTATATATATATATATATATATATATATATATATATATATATATGCATGATAAAAAATGGAAAATCGTTTATATGTTCATCGACGTTTAAGCTTAATTTTTCAAAGACTTTCTCAAGATTATTGTTTAAAGAAAAACATAGAAGTAAAATTTGAAATAGATGGTATGTCTATGAAGCATCAATTCGTTCGGTAAAAAAAAAACAAATACATTTCGTTTAGAATTTTCCCGAACATTTATGATTATTTTATTATTTCTAATATTCACAAAATATCTGTAAAATATGAAAATTTAATGATATGATTTTATCAGTTATCGATTAATTTGCAAAACCAAACGCAAGCTACTGATACTTTGAAAAGAAAAATTAATGAAAATAATGATTTTACATTATTTTATTCAAAAATTTCATATCGGATTCAATAATCTGATGATAGAAATGATATTAACGAATATGTATTTCATCATCTCTTAATAAAAGATGCAAACCATTGATTTAGTCTTCAGCCGACATTCCTTTTCAGAAGTGCATGAAACCTTCTTCCTTAATAAACAGCTTCGTCAACTTATTTTTCTATTCAAAATATTTTTTTTTTACCAATGAGTCACCACTTTTCAAGGCAAAAGTTCAATCGATGGTAACGATTAATGAGATGGATTGATTATCAGTTGTAATGATGAAGAATATTATGAGGGGATATGTAAAATGATTAACGGAATGAAAAATAGTTGATAACTTCTCAGGACGGTTTATGACGAGTATTTGTTGACATTGCAGTCTTCTGGTACTATGTTCCACAGAGGAGAACTTCTTGTAAAGAAACTCTATTTCATGGGAATTCCGTTTGATGTTAGGAACACAGAGGAAGAAAGGGTAGGAAGTTGTTGTTGTCCTAGCAAATGAGTTCCTGTTATGAATGTCTTACAATTAAGAACCTGGAATTTGAAATAATGACAGAGTAGAGAAAGACTAGCAACATCTCGTCTGTGAGAATTAAGCTATAAAGTACATAAGAAATCAACGCTCACAAGATTGTCAAATCGATTTTGTACTTTGTACGTTATACTTAATACAGAAATTAAAATTGGAGGGAACTCTTGCAAAAGTTGTTACATCTCCTTCTAAGTATACTTGCTGTATCGCTTCTCCACTTAGAGATGAGATCCTTACTTGAAGCGAATGAGTTATAAATTAGTAATTACCGAAGTAAACAGAGGTTAATTAATTTGGTTTTAATAGTCATCATGGATCGTCTGCTCTATTGTAAATAGTGATAGAGTGACGGTTTACAGCACTGTCGATGCATTTGCGGCGTAAGAGAAATCAGAAGAAGTTAATGTTTGTAACGTCCCAATTGTGGGTTAAAATGTTTCTTTGTATTACTAGCGCGTTAGTGGGATTATTGTGTTTATGTCGTGTTTATGTCGTGTTTATGTTCGTAAATGCGCGATTTTATATATCTGGCCGTTTCACCGATATAAACCATCGGACATGAGGCACATTTTATTTTGTAAATGCCGGCTAGGGAAGAAGTGTCCTTAGTGGGTAGATGGGGACGAGGTTGGATGTTGAGTAAATCCTTACTCGTTTTTGAAGTTGAAGTTACTATTTTTATGTTAGCGTTGAATTTTTTGTAAGTAAATAGATATTTAATTATTGGGGAGAACAATGTAAGATTTATTTTTATGAATCATGTCGGTGTTATTTCTGATGGTTGCATTGGTATGATGGTGTAGTTTGTAGTGTTAGTCTATTATTGTTGCGTTTAGCGTTGTGGATGAAACATTGAGGATAATTTAAAGCTTTGTAACTGTTCTTGATATAAGTTTCTGCTTTCTGCAAATTCTAACAGCTCTGAGGAACAAGCTTATGATGATTCTGTGTGTTATTCTGTTAATGTGGTCGGAGTAAAAATGTATGAAATAATTTCATTTCGTTGGTTGACTGAGAAGTTTAGGGAGTTTAAGGTAATGTGCAGTTATATCAAGGAAGTTGAAGATGTGATTATTTTCTAATTCGGAGGTGGAGGAAATGGTGTGTTCAATTTTAAATAATTAAAATATGATTTGTTTGTAGATTATGTTATAACGAAATATTTATAAGTATGGGCTGTTTATGTCTTATTAAACTCAAGTCTTTAATTGAACAAAAATGATATCACTTACATATATCGCTATACAAATGAATGGAAAAAGTGCAATAATATTATTTATTAGTGACGTAAGCTTAATTTTATTTAGTTTAATAAGTAAACAAAGTATCCCTGTCAAGAATAAATGTGACGTCGTATACGATTAATAATATCTAGGAAATTATTATTCATAATTTCGCAAGCGGCTGGTACTCTCTGGATAATTAACGAACAGTCGCCTTGACTAATGAACTTCCTAGCCGGACGATTTTTCATCAGAAAAATATTAACCGAATTGAATTATATTCTCGTCAGTAACATATTGGAAGAAAAACAAGCTAGCAATTTGACAGAGAAGTTGTTATTCTGTCTGACTTTGAAAATCAAAATGATTTTTTATATATTTTTTATTTTATTTACCTCTCCATGAGGTTAGACACAAGGTCAGGTGATAAGTTAAAAAACCTGTGAAATAGGATTATCGCACTCTGGCCTACAGAAAATGCCTAGGCAGCTCCGCTGACATTCGGTGGTAGGGGTCCTTCATGCGGTAAGCTATAAACTTACCTTTTTCTTAAAGAGAATGTAAAGCTTGGGAGGGTGGACCTCACTGTCGGACTGATTGTCGAGAACGTATCTCCGACGTGTGTGAAATAAGTTGAGATTCGACATTTGTAAATATTGCCAGTATTTCACTTTTGTTAGAATGCTAAACTTTAGAATTTTGAAGAATATTATATAAGGAGCCTTATATCGTAATTATTTTTTAATCTCAATTTTCGGTTTTATGAAATTCTAATCATTGTAATAAAGATAATATTTTCCTTTTTCTATTACTTTTTTTTTACTTTCATCGTCGAAGTCTTACGGTGTAGCCGGAGATCGACGATTTATTCTAGTGTTATCGAAAATGTCCAATCTGTAATGAAGCGCACTGGCGGGCGGGCGTGGGTATCATAATCGGATTGGTGTTTCTACAGTTAGAAACGTCGTTGAAATGATAAAGTTTGAAAATTGAGAAACTAGACAACTTGACGCGTGGTTTTGTCAAATAAATTAAATATTTATTAAATCAGTTTTTCATCAAACTTTTCGGTTTATAAAGCGAAAATTTGGATTAAAAAAAATGATTTAATAAATAGTTAATTTATTTGACAAAATAACGCGTCAAGTTGTCTAGTTTCTCAATTTTCAAACTTTGGTGTGTAAATGTTTCAGAATTTAAAATCTCTCTCGCTCTCTCTCTCTCTCTCTATCTCTCTCTCTCTCTCTCTCTCTCTCTATATATATATATATATATATATATATATATATATATATATACTGTTCGACACAAGTCAAGTCAAGTTAAGAATGGAATCGTAGAATGATCACAAACACATAGAACAAAAATATACTAGTTCCAGAAACATTAATTTCCTTTCTATATCGGTGAGGTCAGAGTTATTTTTAGCTAATGTTAGTGCTTTATTAGTGGGATATTGATTGGTAATAGTTATTTATATCCCGGCACGGGGGGGGGCTGTACAGGGATAATAAATTCAATAGTCCCCTCTGTCTCAAATAGAATCTCTAAACTATCAGCTAACAAAGCAATATTTGACCAAAATTCAAATTTCACAACAATGCCCTGCTTTATTCGGGATATCCAGACAAGATAACCTATAAACAAGAACACCCCACGCACCATAAGCCACACCGCAACATAATCACACACAACATGACACAGAGACATAGTAAGTACAACAATAGAAATAATAATTATAATACGAACACGAATAACTAAAATAACACCAAATATAAGGAACACATTAACCAACACCCTGAAAGTAAACACAAACGATTAAGGAGAAAGAAAAATGTCTAGTTCACCCCTCCATAAAATAACAATGTTAAAACAAATATCCCTAGGCAATTTTTCAAGATAGTGGAAAATTCATTTAGATACCCACACAAATACAACACCATCCTAAATAAAAAATAATATCAAGATATCGTACTCCACAATGCCTAAGATAGCACAAACCATAATAAGTACTAACAATGAGAAAATCAAGCGTGCCCAATCAATCATTACCCCAGCTACCCCAACTAATAGTTGCAACTGCCGCAACCCATCAACATGTCCATTAAATAATAACTGCATACACAAAGATGTGGTATGTGCATATACTGTAACCAAATTACCTCAACGCACCACTGACCTAAACAATACCACCGAACCTACATCTCCCCGACTCACAACCTAGAAACCAAAACTCGAACCAGCCTAGCAACACTATGATGCCCACAACCAGAAGCAACCCAATAACTGACAGAATAGATAACCCTAGGATATATACATACATAGGATCGACCTCACAAATTATAAAATCCAGAATCTCCTCCCATACTTACTCATCCAATAACAATACCAATAACAACACCTCTCTAACTGTATTAATCAAAGAATTTAAATCAAATAACACCCAATTTTCCCTAAAATGGTCTATACTGAAAAAAATGAAAGACCTACACACCGGGCTCAAAGAATTGTCACATATGCACATCTGAAGCACTAATGATACTCACAGCTGCAAGAGAGATAAACGTTATAAATTCAAGAAATAAGATAATTTCCAGATGCCAACATAAGCTGGGCGTATTTAAATCTCAAATACGCCCAGCTTGTACCCCCAATAGACACCCCCCCCCACTCCAGAACACATAAATACACATAACCCGACATAGTCTTGCCCCCTAGATATCTAGATCGCCCTCACTCCCCTATTAGAGTTAATTTTAACCCAATAGCAAAGCATACAGTTAATTACCCAACCATACGACTTCTTAGCATCAATCTTCCAATACAGATAGACCCTACTGCCCCACAAACCCCTCTCAACAAATATCAACCTAATACTAAAAGCTAACAGCTTAGCAATACCATCTGGCGGTCAGATAATTCAATATGATATAATATAAGTTAATATAATATTAATCTAAGTACATACACCGAATCTCACCTTTTAATCCCACTAGAATCAGTTAACTTAATTTAATATGATAATAGTCTACGTAAAATTATAACCTGCCTTGCCTTCAGAATAAAACACTCACAAATCTTTAATACATCTGATCTGAAAGTAATATTCCTCCTTTTGATAATAATAATAATAATAATAATAATAATAATAATAATAATAATAATAATAATAATAATAATATCAATTAGGGCTACCTATTAATCCCATTCACAATATTTCCCTATCTGATAACCTCCTGCACTTAGAAACCTGTCTTCCACCTCAAAATATAAGCAACTGAATCAATAACTTGAATTTATAGACTTTACCCCCCAACCCCACCCATTCCTTCACACACACCCTTAAAACATTAGCTTTACGCATTATTCCTTTTGATTTCGGTGGATCTTTAGTCGGCAAAGCTTCCTACTTAAAGCAGTATATTTAAGATAATATATAAAACTTTTTGAAACATTTTTCTGCCCAGGGAGCCAGGTTTTGAAGGCAGATATGAATTTTTCTACATAGCGCCGTTCAACAGACAATCTTAACCTCGGATTTGCCAAATTTGATATTTAAAATACCAGTCCAGGATTCTACTTGTAACTCTACAGAACTATATATATATAAATATGTACGTATACATATACATAAACCTATATATATATATATATATATATATATATATATATATATATATATATATATATATATATATATATATATGGGTGTGTGTGTGTGTGTGTAGACAACAGGGGATATATAACTAATAGTATTTTGTAAAACAGGCTCTACTTGGTTCATATGATTCTTAAGTAGAATTTATAGCTAGTTGAGATGTGCAAAAGTCAGGAGAGGAATACGAAAGATTAGCGAGAGTTAAAATCAAGTTAGAAAGAAGAAATAAAACAAAGAAAAGCATTCCCAGTAATCTGTCGTATTTATTTCTAATGCTATCTTCGATGGGACAGCATCATTTTTCTTCTCTATTGCCATTTGCATATTTTAAAAAGTTTAAATGCGTTTCTTCTGATTTAATTTGGAAACTTCCTCACATTTTTGCTATATTTTACATTCGTAGAAAAAAACGGTTGTTTTCGTTTTTGATTTCGCGCCTGATTTATTCTGTTTTTGTTTTTTTTACTTATTTTACTGCAAAGTGTACTTTCATTATTTTAGACTATTCTATTATCGTTGCGCTATTTAATTCCGTTTCAGTTTATTTTTGTTCAGCCTTTTCGAGACGCAAATATCATTAGATTATTTTGTATTCCGTGGAAGCAGCTGGCGTCTTTTTGTATCGGCCATTTTAAAAAGAGATTCTGTTTGTCAATAAGTCGATTTGTCACTCTGTCACGCTGCGTTTTCATTGCTAACGGTGTCAGAGTGAATGCGGACACATTTCGTTATTGATGCGTCTATGTACTTTTATAAGAGGTTCCGTCCGCCCGTTGCCTGTCACGATGAATTTTGTAAATAGTATTCTCATCGCTAAATACACAATTTTAACAGGCGCACCTACATAATCCTGGCTATTGAAATAATTAGGATTCAATTCATTACCGTCGCCTGTTATTTTTTGTTCTGTTTTTTGGAAGTGTTGTTGTTTTGCATGTTCGAATTTTTATGTCTCCATTCGTCGCCTCTATTATTCTTGTAGTCGGCCTTGGTGTTTTTCCCTGGTGAACATTACATTTTTTTAAATGTTTGCAAACATTAAATGTTACTGCGACTTTTTGTTACCAACGGGCGACACGGCTGATACCAAACAAGCACAAGCCGGTTACCTGTGTCAAACTCAATTCTTTTGCATGATAAAAATGGCAGATAATATATATATATATATATATATATATATATATATATATATATATATATATATATATATATATATATATATATACTAGCAAATATATGCTCTCTCCGGTCGCATATTTTTGCTACGCTGCCGCGTCAGAAATGAACGCTCACTCGTAAACCGATGGAGCCCCAGTTATATTTTAAGGGTGGGTAGACATTGATTTTCTTTGTTTCTAGCCATGAGTATTTTTAGTTAAAAAAAGAAGAAAAACATTTTTTTACAACCCCTATTTTTTTTTACCCTCCCCATGAATTCTAATAATTTCAGTTAAAAAAAGAAAAAAAAAATTCCTCACCCCCCCTCAATTATTTTTTTTCACTTCTCCATGAATAGTAATATTTTCTGTTAAAAAAAAATTTAACCCCACAATTTTTTTCCCTACCCCAAGTATACTAATATTTTCAGTTAAAAATAGAAAAAAGAAGTTTACCCCCACCACCAAAGAAAATGTTTTTACCCCTCCCCATGAATAGTAATATTTTCAGCTAGAAAAAAGAAAAAAAAAGAAAATTTTGCTCCATTCCCGCCCAAATTTTTTTTACCCTTCCCCATGAATAGTTATATTATCAGTTAGAAAAAGTAAAATAAAACAAAAAAAAATTATCCCCCCTAAAAAAAATGTTTTTACCCTCCCCCATTCATAGTTAAAACATTTTTTTTAATTAGGAGGCGCCTCGGTCATATCAAAGAACTCATGTTTAAATATGCTACTGAAGTCGTCGACGTCATATCAAAGAACTAGTTTTGTTATTCTTCCAAAATGGTTACCCATTTAGTAATGGCCGAGATATTTGTTGCTTAACTTCAATTTACAATAAAACACCTAGTCTTATCAACGTAATGAATATGAAGAATGAAAACTGTGAAAAAATCCTCTCACGATGACGTCACTTCCGGAAAGAACCGGAAAGATGAGTCAGCAATTTAGTTTTCCAAAATTGTCACCCATTTACTAATGGCTTGTATATGCCTTGTTTAATTTTAATTTACAGCAAAATACCTCATCTTGACGATGTAATGAAAATGAAGAATTATAATGTGAAAGGAAACCCTCTCAAAATGACGTTACTTTCGAAAGGATGACTTTGCAATTTTAACAATACTCGCCATTAAAAGTATGGTTTAGAAAACACGCCGGTTATGAAGAAAATGGCTTTAATTAATTGTATGAATAATTTTTATTAATATTACCTTATCGCAAAATATTGTAAATACATATGTAAATTTGATAATAGCAGTTATAAGTGTATATATGTAAATATGAATTCAATTGAAGGGTAAAAGGAATGACTTATGTAAATAACAAAACCCGTCTAGTGTCTGAACGACTTTTAATAACAGTATATAAGGAATTTGAAAAAGTACTTCAAGGAAGGTTTTTGACACGTTTTCCGTTCTAATCGTAGCCTCGTCTTGAAATTTTGTTCTTTTGTGTTTATTATATGTTATCTAATGTTATTTAATGTTATATAATCTAAATTAATTGAGTAATAGTTTCCTAATTCTAAAGGTATACAAATAGTATGAACGCTGGCGGACTTAGTAAATAGTCATACTGGAGTTTCGGCTTCAGACAGTCAGACAGACAAACAGATACATAAACTCCATTATTAATACTAGCAAATATATGCTCCCTCCGGTCGCATATTTTTGCTAAGCTGCCGCGTCAGAAATTAACGCTGACATCTAAACTGATGTAGCCTCAGTCATATTTCTTGGGTTGTTAGACGTTGATATTCTTTACTTATGATCAAGTATATTTGTAGATGCAAGTAAAGAAAAAAGAAATTTCGACCACACACCGATTTTTGTGTTACCCTTCTCCATAAGTAGAAATATTTTAAATAATTTTTAAATAAATATTTATTTTAATTAAATAATTTGATTCAGTAAAATTGTTAAAATCAACAATTTAAAAAACTGAATACAGTAAACAGTATTTGTTGAATTGGAAGAAAGGTGTACATAAAATAAAACAATAAAAAAATCTGTATTTTTTTACTGTAGGATCTGTGCTGAATTTGACTCTGACCCTAACACTAACAATGGAGTCAAAGTTAGCGCGGGTCCTAAAGTGTAAAAGCACCAAAAAAATCAAATATGGTGAACATGGTTACTTATGTAAATGGTCTCGGAAAGAAAGTTTATCTAATTAAATTTGTTAGAATGTGTGTGTGTTTGTGTGTGTGTGTGTGTGGTTTTTTTAGTAGTAATTCTTAAATCGATTTTTATTTAAATTAAACAATTTGATTCAATGAAATTGTTAAAATCAACAATAAAAAAAAAACTAAATACAGCGAACAGTATTTTTCGAATCGGAAGAAAAGTGTTTATAAAATGAAACAATGTAAAAATCCGTACTCTTTTATGTGTATGTGTGTGTGTGCGCGCGTGTGTGTTTTTAATGACCTTTTTTAATTTAACAATATGTTTCTAAAATCAGTTATATTATTTTTGTTGTTGACAGAAAAGAAAAAAAAATCACATCTTTTATTTTAATAAATAAAACATGGAATAATTGTGAATTAAAGCTTAACAGCGTTAGTTGAAGTAACACGGTAATACCAGCGTTGTTTACAAATTACGCGCTTGTATTGCGGCGCGGGTCCTGTATAATGCGTGGGTGTTTTAATAGTAATTTTTTAATCAATTATTATTTTAATTAAACAATTTGATTCAGTGAATTTGTGTTTTAAAACATAATGGTTTATAACATTAAGAAAATAAACTAACTTAGAACGGGTTTTAAAAAAAAGCACGGTGAATGCTCGCGTTAACGATGGCTGTTTATTCAGTTGCGCCATATTTAATTACCGGAGGGAGGGAGGACACCACTGATTAAACAGCCAATGACTTTGCAATTTTAACGGTACTGGCCGTTGAAATGGTTTAGAAAACACGCCGGTTATGATGAAAATGGCTTTAATGAATAATGTTTATTAATATAACCTTATCGGAAAATATTGTAAATACATATGTAAATTTGATAATAGCAGTTATAAGTGTATATTTGTAAATATAAATTTAATTGAAGGTTTAAAGCAATGACTTATGTTAATGAACAAACCCATCTGGTGTCTGAACCACTTTTGATGACAGTATATAAAGAACTTCAAAAAGATTAGTTTCAGTAAAATAGTCATACTGGAGTTTCGGCTTCAGACAGACAGACAGACAGACAGATACATAAACTCCATTATTAATATATATATATATATATATATATATATATATATATATATATATATATATATATATATATATATATATATATTCTATGATAAATGCCAGTATACTAGAATCATATCCCCTTAATAGGGTTAAGATGAAAATTCATATACACTAAATGTACAAAAGCAAGGAAATTCCCAAATCTTTACACTTTTATTGTCATTAAGGGTATGCGAGCACAACAGGGCTATGTATTTTACTTGTAGGAAATTTTCTTCAGCGCACTTCACACACTTCATCCACTCATGCATATACTGTAGTGATGTGATAATGAAATGGTTTGGTTGATATGTAGTCATACCCTTAATAACAATAAAAGTGTAAAAAATTGGGAATTTCCTTGCTTTTGTACATTTAGTGTACATGAATTTTCATTTTAAACCTATTAAGGGCATATAATTTCAGTATACTGGCATTTATCATGGAATGTCGCTACTTTTGTAAAGGCTATGCCTCAAGACAATGGTAATTTTTAAGTTTTTTTTTAATTTTCTAAAAAACTAAGGTATATGGTAAACTGAAATTAAAATGCAATCAACTGGACCCTAGAACCTCTATCTCTGCCTAAAATCAGCTGAATCCATCAAATAGTTGATGAGATACATGGTGGCACACACGTACGTACGTACACACGGATAACACAAAATTACTCCTGACCTTTCTGGATCTCTGGGTTGCCTTGACTAATGATGCTGAAATTCTACACACTTATAGAACCTATCAAATAAAATGTTGTGCAAAGTGTTAACTAATTTGGTTTATTGGTTTTTGAGTTATAACTGATCAAAGAAATGAGATTTCTAGCATAGGTCGTTTTTGAAGTTTATTAAGGGATAGAGCGCTATCGCGCCCCCTTGATACATTATATATATATATATATATATATATATTGTGTGTGTGTATTTAGGCAGCATATTTTCATTTAGGCAAACATTATAATTGATAATACTATTTTTTCAATGTTCCGAATAGTCCATTTAATAT
>OY744515.1:160221609-160224109 GCA_963556195.1 Sepiola atlantica | reverse complement strand
TATTGGTATATATATATTTATATATATATTTATATATATATATACATATATATTTATATATATATATTTATATATATATTTATATATATATATATATACATATATATTTATATATATATATTTATATATATATTTATATATATATACATATATATTTATATATATATATTTATATATATATTTATATATATATATATATATTTATATATATATATATATATTTATATATATACATATTTATATATATTTATATATATACATATTTATATATATTTATATATATATATATATTTATATATATATACATATATATTTATATATACATATTTATATATATTTATATATATACATATTTATATATATTTATATATATATATATTTATATATATATATACATATATATATTTATATATATACATATTTATATATATTTATATATATATATATTTATATATATATATACATATATATATTTATATATATATATTTATATATATATATATTTATATATATATATACATATATATTTATATATATATATACATATATATTTATATATATATATTTATATATATACATATATATTTATATATATATGTATATAAATATATATGTATTTATATATATATATGTATATATATATATAAATATATATGTATTTATATATATATATGTATATATATAAATATATCTGTATATATATATATGTATATATATAAATATATCTGTATATATATATATATATATATATATATGTATATATATTTATACATATTGTGTGTGTTTATTTAGGCAACATTTTCTCATTTATGTTAACATTGTTAAAAATTACAGAATTCGTCCGCCTAATTATAGCTTTTCTATTTTTTCAATTTTCCTGATGGTGTCTTTTTGTATTAAAATCAAAAAAATAATTAATGTTCCATAGGGTTCATAGGTTTCACCAACGTGTTTGATTCTTCGTCGAATCATCCCCAGGTGTCAAACCACAATTAAATCGTTTCCACGGCAATGGACTGCCCAGTCGTTTATCTCTAAATTATTCCTTGGACGCCGCAAACCACTCTTTTACTTATTTTTCGACTACGAACGGAAACCGCACTAGATGCTCTGATAAGCATCGTTCCCATGTCATGGCTATGATAAAAACTTCGACACCTCCAAAGCATGTGGACAAAATTTTATCCCTGATATAGTATTAAAAAATAATCTTCTGAGCTGGCCTTTGTTCCCTCAAAACTCCATAAGAAATGCCTTGCAGAATCATGCTTCATATATAACTGGAAAATACTCTCTGTAATATCAGTTCTTAAGAATTCTGGCTAAAGTATTGATTCGCAAAATGATCGCCCCGTAAGGCTTCTGTCTCTTTTGGCTAAACACTTAGAATCATTAATCAATATAAGGATGGTTCACTACCTTAAAATGCTAAATTTCTCTCTGACCAACAGAATAGATTAAGACAATATCGTTCTACTGCGGATATCCTAACGATCAGCTCTGAACGTATATACCGAACACTGGATAAGTTAGGTGAAGCTATGTTAGTAGCGCTAGATATTTCAGAGGTTTTTAACAAGGTCTGGCATGAATGACTTCTTAACAAATAAGCTTGGATGTATTAGCCGATTATTTAATATAATCAGATCTTTCTAAGCTAAAATAAAAATCCGGGTAGTTCGTGATGGTCGTACATCCGAACTATACCGCATCAATATGAGTTTTCCCCAGGTGTAGATACTTGAACTTCTTCATAAGGGAACTCCCCGATATAATCGCGTCTGAGAAGGGTGTATCTGCTGATGGCAGTGCGCTCTATTGCCGGCAAGAGGACAACATATGTAAGGCAATGCCTGAATCCTTGAAAAATGTAATGCTACCAAGACAAAGCAACTGTAAGACACTTTTTAACCCCTAATTGTCATGACAGATAGCCCTCTTCCACTAGGGGATAACGTTTTAACTCATCGGCCTTTTATTCTCAGGCAACATGAATTTGAATAAGTACATAGAAGATGCTGCCACAAAAAGCGTACGCTCCCGTGCTAGAAAACCTCTCACACCTGACAGTATCCTATATCTTTACAAAGTCACCATCTGCCTATGTATGGAGTATTGTTGTCACATCTAGACTGGTGCACCATCCACTAGTCTTTTCCTCTTAGACAAGGTCCAAAAAAGAGTCACTAATAAAATAGGTTCTTCACTATCCACCAAGCTGCAGCCTCTGTCCCATCTCCATAGATGGAACGAGAGCATGCTACCCCCGTGAATTTAATAAAGAGTTTCTTTCGAAATTCCGTCCAAATTCTCCGAGTTCGACAAAAAAGTTCCCGAGTTCGACAAAGTCACCTGAAGAAGGTCGGAGGTTACTTCGGCTAAAACGTTGTGATAAAAACAACAAATATGATAACAGTAGTCCGAATATACCAAATTCAACAAATTATCAACCCTCATCAAAAAAGTCCGAAACATATATATATTTATAGAATAAAATATG
>OY744515.1:160214109-160216609 GCA_963556195.1 Sepiola atlantica | reverse complement strand
GGTAATATATATTTTCGATTTTGCTATGATAATATTATTTTCATACGCAAGTAAGGATTTTGATAAATCCCTAAAATTCTATATTTTAATATTTAGCTCTCTTTAACGACATACTTTGAAATAATTTATTTTTATTAAAACTCAAAATTGCATATATTTCATAATCATTATTTTTATATTCATAATATCTTTCTTCATTACAACCAATGAACTATTAAAATTTTTAGCTATTTTACGAGCTCTATATTGTGAGTAGTTTTCATGGCTTTACTTCGGAAAATAAGATTGTTTTCTCTATACTTAACAATATCTATGTTTTTCCTCGAGCAAAAATGTAATCAATGTGAGTTGTTTGTTTTTTTGTATTTCTATTTGCTGCCTTACAATTGTTTTTTTTTCTGAGGGAGAATTTTGGTTTACTGAGGATTCTATAGCCGAAAGATCCGGAATTGATATGTTAATTCCAGTTGGTCGTCTCTGAGCGTAACGGTTAGTAAAAATGTGCAGAAGTTTTGTATTTGGAAAAGAACAGTAAAATAAATAAAATGATGTTCAACGGAATTTAGCCTAATAATGTCTATTCACATATACTTTATTGTTATATGTTAACAATCATCGATTATTTACCTTGAAAATGTAGGTCTATGAAAAAATAGAAAGTATATGCACAAACATATATGTCCAATCCAAAGGCATTATATTGAAGGAACTGATATATATATACTGCGTGCCAGAATTATATGCATTCGGTTTTTTGTTCTAACTCCGATAGTTTTTAATAAAAATTAGTGAAACTTGGCACGGTATATGGACCCACTAACACATGCACCGATCTAAAATTCTAAGCTACTCTGCGCATAGTTAGCAGACGGCAGCATTTTTAGTGACAGCGTGCCAACTTTATATGCAAGATAGGACATAAAGGTTCTTTTAGTCAAGCTGAGATGTCTAAAATTGTCCAAATGATTCATAATGAGATATCTACCTTAGTAATAGCCAAAGAATTTGGCCGTGATCATCGTAAAATTAAACAATTTGTTATTAACCCTGAACTTTGCAACGGACGTTCTGACAAAGGGAAAATTTGTAAGAAAGCACCTGTGTAGCATCGAGCCATGAAAGGATCAAGAGAAAAGTCCGCCGTAACCCTCTTGAAACTAGCAAAAAAAAGTTTTTAAAAACGGTGGTGTTATGATGTGCCCAAATCAACTTGATGCCGTATCCTGACGACGGTTGCAAAATGTGGAATGCCCTCAACTAAAGGATATCCACAAGGAAAAAAAGAATGGAATGAGCAAGAAATATCATGCAGGTAAATTTTCAAACTGTTTTGTTCACCTATTAGTGTCGAGCGACCCTTGATGGACCCAATTGGGTGGATGAGAGGATAGTACCGTAATAAGGGTCCAGGTCCCCACCAAATCAGGCGTTAATTAGGAGGTGGTGGTGTGACGTTTTGGGCTGCAATCATTGGTAATGAGCTGGTAGGACCATTGACAGTCACAAATGGAAAGAAAATGACCGCCAAACTCTACATTGACTTTATTAAGGAACACATTGTACCCTGGCACAAGAAGAAGACTGTCATTCCAGGAAAAGATGGGATTCATGCATGATAATGTACCGTCTCATGCTGCAAGGATAACCACTGAATATTTGGAGAGTGTTTTTGACAGACATGGGAAAATAATGCAATGGCCAGACTGTTCTCCAAACTTAAATCCCATCAAAAATCTGTGGAGCATCTTAGAAAAGGAAGATTTACTCCGGAGGAAGGCAGTACATATCCAAATATGACCTCTGGATAGCTGTTCTGACTGTTCCCAAAGAAATTTCATCAGATGAAATCGAAAGGTTGACATCTTTAATGGACCAAAGGCTTTTTTCTTTTGTTAATAAAAATGGCAATTATATACAATATTGAGTGTACTATGAAACCATATTAAAGATGTTTGCTCTGTATTATTGTTGTTCTCAAATTACATATTCCTAAACCTATCAATATTTTAAATTTCCGTCACCACTTCACCATATTTGACACTTTAGCAATGATTTGCATATAAAGTTCGCACGCTGAAACATATCACGAGCCGAGTTTCAAAATTGTTTATTTAAAACTATCGGAGTTAAAAAAAGAACGATTTGCATTTAATTCACACGTAGTATATATATATATATATATATATATATATATATATAGAGAGAGAGAGAGAGAGAGATAAATAGGTAGATAGATATATTATATGAGGCATTCATAATGTAACTTGCATGCGATGTTCCGACCCTTTGTTATTGTTGAACACTGTTCGACTGTTTACTATGTGCGTTCGCTTATTTAGCGTATATGTAGTTTAATTTATCTAAATTTCGGTGCTAATTGGTGGTGGGCGAGGGTAGAATACAGGACTCCGAGTTATTGATGACTTAGAAACCGGGGTCGTGATCTTCAACTGACAAAGAATTAACATTCCCTATATCCTTAGACTGAAGATTGCATACG
>OY744515.1:160176609-160211609 GCA_963556195.1 Sepiola atlantica | reverse complement strand
ATTGTGACCGAATCCTAATGACGTCTTCAGATCCCGCTCTCCTGGTGGATTCAGGGGGAGGGGGTCATCCGTGATACATGAAGAAACGAGTGTAAGAGCAAGGAAGGTAATGTCGACATTATACCTACAATGAAAGTAAGCGATGAAAATTCCGTTTTGTGTTTTCAAGTCTCCATTTGCGCACAAGTCTACCGAAGAAGTAGGTGCTTCAGGAATCGCTGGAAAAAATTTTCAACGAAAGAAAGACAAATAATTTGTTCTTTTCAGTATCATTTAACGTAGCATCTTCAACGAAATCATTTTCTCCGTGACGCATAATAAAAAGCATCAACGTAACGCCGAAGTATTTGGGGACCTTTAAAGACTTTCCGATTTGCATTTTCCTAAATAATTAAGGGGCTGACACGATAGAAACTGAATTGAAACGCTTTCATTAAATGTAATAAATTAATTGTAATTAATATGTTATCATCTAAACGTAGCTATAAGTGTTTGTTTTTCAAAATAAATGTTTTCAGTGCAATCTTTCGTTTTGGGAACATAAAACCACATATGGTATCTTTTTCGGTGTTTAGTAAATATTTAGTGTGTTTTTTTGTTTATATCAGTCCAAGTACACCGCTTTTCGTTAATTTATATGAAATAAATAGTTCTGTTTATTTTTATTTTGTACAAATATATAGCACACTGTTGTATATCACACACATTTGCCTGGGAAGAAATCTATTTCTTATGAACTTTGATTCCCTTTAAAATGCAAGCGAATTATGACACCACCAAAAAGAATTAATACAAGATAATTCTAATTCCCATTTTTCTGGTGCAGAAATTGTCTAGTTTGACATGAATTTATGTCTGAATTGTCACTGATCCGAATGTTTTTATATCCCAATACATAATTATGTTTTTGGTTTTATTTCTAAATTACAGTGGATTTAAGTGTTAGGAAAAATAGATGTGCGCTTTGTAAATGAAAATAAATTTATGATTAAGTAAGTAGCTAGCGAATATAGACGGCATTTTCTATCTTTTATTGTTACAACAAAGAGTAAATTTCTGTCAGTTTCTATTACGGGAAAAATTATCAGGTCGGATAGAAAATATAAACGATGTAGGCAATTGAAATTTTAATTTTGTCTGACAAATAATTAAGAGTCCTAATTATTAAACATGCCTGCCTATTCAGAAGAATATCTCGATTTCTACTGAGCCATCGTAAGATCCAACTGTGAACATTCGGCAAAATTAATTTAGTATTTTAGGAATTTCCCAGCGGTAAAAGTCGGCTTATATAAGTTCTAAGTCTGCAATATTGGAATTAGTTAGTATTCCTAGAATTGAAACCTATTAGATGCCGCATGTTAGTAGTGTTAACAAAGTATCGCTGTCACTAACAGTAAGTAAGAGGAAATGCTTCTGCATTGTTAGCAGTAAGGTAATGTTTTGGTTGAAATCGTCTCTTTTAGATCGCAGATATGAATTGGGGTTTTCTGACTTGCATTGTATAACTAATGTTGATTATATATATATATATATATATATATATATATATATATATATATATATATATATATATATATATATATATATATATATATGCTCTGTGTATAGAATTACTGACGAAAGCTTATTTTTAATATATATATATATATATATATATATATATATATATATATATATACATATATATATATATGAATAATTATGGAATTAATAAGAAAATGTAATGTAAAATCAGAAAAGGAAAACTGAACATTCGGTTTAAAAGTAGCATAGCGTTCGGAACATAATGCGATACGAAAATTGTGTATAGGCGATAAATATTCGTTCCTGTTGCTTTTTTTGTTGTTAAATATTAGTAAATTCGGAACAATTTCGAATTAAAATTTAATTAGTTACGCATGTAACCTAAGAAAAACATGCTTGAAATCTGTAAATAGTCGCTAATTACCTCCTCGAACAACGGTAAGTTGGGACAGAAATAATATATACAAAAAATGGGAGTGATGCTAATGATTAACGAAACGAACTGAAAGTGTTGTAGTTAAATTATTTACAAAAAAATTATTTTGATAAAATATACAAACTTAAGATTTGTTTTAAATCAACATAGAAGTGAAGTATGTAAAAAATATTTTACAAGAATAAATAAAAGAAAGGTTCAAAGCGACCAGCCGAAAAATAAACCCTATTTATGTCATATAAAGCGGACCACATAGTATACCGTGTTAACATTGTAAAAGAGATGACATGGACAGGAACTTAGCATTTAGCTTAGATACGACGGCTTATATAATTTTCTTTAATGCCCCTACCCGAAAAGGGGGCTATAAAAATGGTTTAATAATAAATATTTAAAATTATTATTCACATACGTATACTTTTCATTCTAATTGAATCATCAGTGTGGAAGATAATTGTTTGCACGGTTCAAACCTCGGACACGAATCACTTTTAACCCACACCCAAGCGCTCAAACCAATTGGCCTACTTCGACAGGTATGTGCCAAGCCGGGAAATAACCCTATCTATTTTATTTGTATATGTATATATATGTATATATATATATATATATATATATATATATATATATGTATATATATGTATATATATTTAAATGTTGAATTAAATAACGATAATTGAATTATCGTTTAATAATAATAATCTATCGTGATAATGTAAAGCTCAATATATAGAATAGAGCAATCAATTTTAGAGGTGAAAGATGAGAATAAAGAATTGTAAAGATACAATATTTATTAAAACATCAAAAAGTTCAGAGCAAGGAGCTTCATATCCTTAATCCATGGATGTTCAAATATTAAAATCTTCTCATCAGATGATAAGGAGAGCTGATTATGTAGTTGTAAATATTATCGGCAACATTTAACTAGGCTTCAGATTGATTTTTGTCCATTAGAGTTCGGTATATATAAAACAGAAAAAAATCAATCTGAACCCTACGAAACGAACAATTCCAACACCAAACTAATGCACAGACAGGATAAAATGGAAGTTACCAATCACCGTCAAACTACCAGCATCTTACAAAAATATTTGGATTCCCAATCAACTTGAGTATTGCTTTCCTTTTCAAGCATTCATTTCCAAAATAACAGCTGGCTTCTTTTATCTTTATTTTTGTCCTGACCTGTGCTTTTTTAAAATATCATACACCCTGACTTTACACCCTCACCTCAACATCAGACTGTTTACCCTTGTTCTTTATTTCTATTTTATTTTACTTTATATAAAATTTTCAAAGTTAAATGTTGCCGATAATATTTACAACTACATTATCCGCTCTCCCTATCCTCTGATGAGAAGATTTTAATCTTTGAAAACCATGGATTAAGGATATTAAGCTCTTTGCGATGAACTTTTTGAGGTTTTAATAAATATTGTATATTTACAATTCTTAATTCTCATCTTTCACCTCTAATATATTATATATATATATATATTAGAGAGAAAGAAAAAGCGACTCAATGTTTATATTTTCAATGTGTATATTTTCACCTGTTTCGGCCGAAACCTGGTCATCCAAAAATGGGTAGTTAGTCAAAATGAAAGACATCGTTTTATACACAAACTACAAATAATGAAACGTAAAGCAATGTCAAAAAGATGAGAGGCGTTTATACTGTTTAAATCTCAATGAAGACATGGCAGAAAGTCACACTTAATTCCAGCATCTGTATCAATGTAGATGTAGGTAAAATAGATAAGAGAACCATACTTGAAAGAAGCAGTAGCATTTATACCTAAAAGTATACTACTAAGTTTGTATATGCGTAGGGAATCAGCCATCTTGGAAAACGAATGGGAAGAAGAAGGACAACTTGATAAGCTTTAGGTCGATGCTTGTTAGCATCGACCTAAAGCTTATCATTGCTAAGTTCCTGTCCATGTCATCTCTTTTACAATGTTAACACGGTATACTATGTGGTCCGCTTTATATGACATAAATAGGGTTTATTTTTCGGCTGGTCGCTTTGAACCTTTCTTTTATTTATTCTTGTAAAATATTTTTTACATACTTCACTTCTATGTTGATTTAAAACAAATCTTAAGTTTGTATATTTTATCAAAATAATTTTTTTGTAAATAATTTAACTACAACACTTTCAGTTCGTTTCGTTAATCATTAGCATCACTCCCATCTATCATTTCGATCGAAAACAACGAAAAGAACATATGATTTATAAGTCTAATAATCAATTTATGGAACCATATAAATGTAGGAAAGACGTTATTATTCTAATTCAATTTCCATCCAGTTTTAGATAAATAAAATGTGCTATGTTATAATAACAACCGTTATTTATAAATGTTAAGAAAATAATGTTATCTCATTACTTACCTTAACACTCCGCTTTATTCTACAGAGCAATTTATTTATCTTTAAAATCTAATTCTACAGAGCAATAATATATTGTTTTAAAGTGTGTTTTGTTAAATTGAAATATACTATCGACGTATATAGACATGATGATTTAGCATCTGCCCCATTGTTGCCGTTGGGTTATATCATTCAGAATCTCGAGTTCTATCGCTCTTCCGATGTTTTCATTCTCTCAGGATTCTGTTTCACGTATCTTTGTTCTTTGCGTTTGTTCTTTTAGGTAGTTTTTCTTTATTTTGAATAAGTATAGTTCTTATTTCTTTGTGGAAAATTGAGAAATTTAGAAATGGCGCATTCAGTTCAGAATTTGTCAATCTATCGATCTAATTCTCACCTGTAAAAGATATACATGGATATCCAAGTATAACTATTATAATAAAATCTATTTTCTAGAAGTTTCTTCAACCAATTTTTATGAACACTAACAGAATATGCTCCCCCATATTTTTGCTAGTATTAATAAAATTAAAGTATTAGTATTATGTAAGTATTAGAAAAATTTAAGTGTATTCACACTCAGTTACCAATGGTGTATCCTTTTATTTTGAGCTTTCACACGAGCAGAAGGTGGACTGGTCATATTTATCAGAGAATGAGTAACAACAAACCTCTCCAATGCTCCTGGACGTTATCCTCCATAATTACGTGTGCGGCTGTGTATGTATGTGTTTGAGTGTGGGTATATACATTGAAGTGATATATGTGTTTTGCTGACTTTGTGCTCTTGTCACTTAGTCTTTCCAATTCAATTCCTTCTATCTCTTTATTATTTTTGATTCATGTATTCGTTCGGTACTGATGCCCAATCTTTTTCTTTCTCTGTCTCTCACTCTCTCTTTCCCTCTCTCTCCCTCTCTCTCTCCCTCTCCTCTTTACTTCCCTGAAGAACGCCTAAAGTGTTTAATTGATGTTTTTTTCATTTGAGACGACTATTCCTATTGACTAACCAAGCACAGATCGTTTCACATTTTCTATTTTGCGATTTCAATGGAATACTTCGTTCATACATATAAAAGGAGTCCCCAGTCAAGCCAGAATATAGAAGCGTTTTCTATTATAGGTATTATAATACAACTTTTAATATTGATAATCAAGTGTGGAGCTTGTATTCTCAGTGACCGTAAAATCCTTAACCACATTTAGCCACATGCGTTAGTCAAAGATATATAATTTCAGATAATCTCCCCTAAAATTCTACTGACCTTTTAAATGGCAAATAACAATGACTTTTCAAGTTTATCATTTTGAGAATTCAACTTACAGATATTGCTTATTTAAATGTTTATAAAAAAATTAGAAACTCAAATTGTTTGTTTCGAATGACGAAACTGGAAATGATATTTTCACCTAAAAGTGTGTTCAACATTTTTATTAATACGTTATTCCCTAATTAATTTCCATTAATTAATCAACTTATATCGCATAAGTAAGATACCTCATCGTGTCACACGCATGCAGACTGTGGTTTGATGTTATTTACCAAATTGATAACAAGTCCCAGCACAAACTTGTGTGTGTACATGTGCTTGCAAACCTGTGTGATTATTGTTGTTTCATTATTATTATTAGTGGTAGTAGTAGTAGCAGCAGTATTTAAGTTTTCACATCAGCAAAGGTATTTATCAGACTTGTTCTATTTTATAATTTCAATTTTTATCATATTTTAATTAACAAATTTAAAATCATATTTCAAAATGTTTACAAAGAAAAGTGTGGATACGTAAACAAGAAATGTTAATTTCAAACAAAAAGGAAACGGACGCCTCATAGCGGTTGCGTTTCTTAATTGTTCCAATGATCTACCAATGTTGACATGCAGAATAAAAAACGCATTATGCTTCTGAATTTTTTAAATGAGGGTTGATAATTCGCAGAATTTGGTATATTCGGACTACTGTTCTCATCTTGGTTTTTTTTATCACAACGTTTCGGCCGATGTAACATCCGACCTTCTTCAGGTATACTTTGTTGAACTCGGGAATTATTCTGTCGAACTCGGGAATCTGGACGGAATTTCGAACGGAACCCTTTATTTAATCCACGGAGGTAGCATGCTCTCGTTCCATCTGTCATGACTGGGAAGAATCTTCAGTAATTCACAATTCTTACTATCGCCCGCATTGAGGATTGAACCTTCAACCTTCAGTTCTAAGTAACAGTAATCTGAAGGTTGAAGGTTCAATCCGTTCGAAATTCCGCCAAGATTCCCGAGTTCAACAGAAAGATTCCCGAGTTCGACGAATTACACCTGAAGAAGGTCGAAGGTTACATTGGCCGAAACGTTGTGATAAAAACACTCAAGATGAGAACACTAGTTTGAATGTACCAAATTCTACGAAAACATATTATCTATTGATTTAATGGTATCTATTCATGTCATTGAGTATTTACAAAAAAAGGATAGCTTTCCTCATAGTCGTACTTTTACATAAATTGACACATAGGGCTGTCTACCATTCCGCGATGCGTTAAACAGTGCCGTTTATACTGGATTGTGTACAGATGCAAGAAAACATTCAATAATTTGAGTGTATGCTTCAGAGCTTGGATCAACGAAATTCGTCCCTGCACTCTAACTTAATCCCTAACACAACCCCTAACCCTAACCCTAACCCTAACCCTAACCTACCACTAAGCCGACGCATGTTTAAGCATCACTTATAAAAGTATGGCAAAGGGCGTGTACCGCACTAAGCATAAGTAACGGAGCTATTTGTATTTTATAAAACTCATTTTTCCATTAGCAGCGCGGCTCAGTTTAACAAAATAACGTAAAATTACTTGCGTCGATGCGTGAAGTAAAAACATATACATTTGTAAATAAGTAATATGTCTAATGTTCTAGTGTAAACGTTTTTTTTTTAGAAAGTATATATTGAATATACGGTCATGTATTTTCGGACTTTTCTAGATTCATTGTTTAGTTTTCTGTAGGCGAATATGAAGAGAAAAGACAACACGAATGTAGGCGAGAAAGGTAAACGTAGGCAATGAATATTATACTTATCTCAAACTAATCATGACAGTGGAAGAAGAGAAAAATGGATGATTGATGCGGCCTGCACAACGATGATGACCGCGTTGGGAACATACGGATTTGCGATAAAGAAAGACGTGGACATTTGAGAAGAAAACAAACGACAGAAGGATTTGGTAATGATGATGTGCAGAGACGGTTGGCCGATCAATTTACTCAATCAAACATTCTGTCATCGGTCATTGCATATGTGCATGTCGTTCGCAAAATACGAGAAACTCTAAAAGAAGGAAAGTGGATTACATAATAATGCCGGCGATTAGACAGTCCACTATCATATGTCATTTCCAACATTTCCAGACATGAAAAATATTTCGCGAAAGACTATCATCAATTACATTGGTTTTCTTCGAACTAAACTTGATATTTGCATTCTACTTTAGCAGTGAAAGATGAGAGTAGTGTTAATATGCGCGCGTATGCGATGGTGTGTCGTATCGCATGTGGAGAATGATTGGCGTGTCGGTCGGTATGTTGCATACCCTTCTACTGTGGGCTCGCGGCGGTTCACGTTTACTATTTAGTCCCGGAAAGGGCCGTGGCAGTTCACATTTAATACTCGTCATTTTTTAAAACATCATAAATCACATAGTTCATATATTGTTTGCATACCTTTAGATTTCTCCCTCGCCGTGTAGAGGGTCGCCGTCTCATGTCGTCTAGTGGGCGAACTCTTCCTTCTTTCCTTCCTGCCGTGAACCACGCCATCCGTTGTCTGCAACAAAAGCTTCATGACGCACTCCGAAGACAAACAACCCTTTTAACTTTCAACTTCAGTTTTCATTACAAGCGTTAGTTATTATCGACTTGGGGACATTCACTACGTCGAGAGAGAGAGAGAGAGAGAGTAAATAGGATATCTCTCGCTTGTATTTTCTTAGGGAAATATTTTCCTTATCTGTTGTAGTTTACATGGTAGCAATCACGTCTCATCGGTTTGCCTCCAAAACCCAGATTCGAAACTTGCTTCTGACGAAGAACAAGTGACGTCACGCATCCCTCTGTTTCCCACGCAAAAGCCGGTGACGTCACAGCCTCTCGCAGGTGCACACTGACCCTTGATATAGGGTCTCATCACGCGGTGACCTTGTCACGTCTGTTAGCTCTGACTGTGAGAACAAGCCTTATTCTACACTCGACTGCGCCCGTGCTAATTCGCGCAAGTCAAACCAACGATTTCCAACAGATACATACATTCCCATAGGGCCATTATCCAACAAGTATATAGGGCGGAAGTCTAATTGGTTGATTTGATCAGGTGACACGGTGCCTACTTTGAAATGATGATGAAAATATGAGTCAGTTGCTACCCGGAGCGTGGACGAACACACATGTAAGATCCTAAATAAAGAAGAAACTCAGAGTTAGAGAATTGATCCATATACGTAAAATGAAGTAAGCATTAGATAACATACATTTAACGTTAACATAACTTGTTTTCTATTTTGCAATATTACAGCTGCTCCTGTTACATATGTAACGAGGTCAGTGTACTCCGTTGCGCATGTGGCCGTTCACCCATAATACAGTCAATTGATCAACCAACAATTCAATCATTATAATCTAAAATCGTACCTGGCTCTCCCACGTCGTATCGACGTTCGCTTATCTCGAAGTGATCTTGCCTGACGGTGGACAATCTCGATTTGCAATTTAAAAAATCGGCACCGAGACAACAAAAGATAATTAGTCAATTATTCAATCAATGAACACATTTTTAATGAAAGAAAATTGGTTTATTCAGCCGAGTTCATATTTGTTAGAAACACATCACTTTGTTCAAACTGATTTCAGTACATCGAAACCATGGCTGCTCGCGGCGCTAATTCAATCCAGACTCACTGATGTCGACCTCTCGCATCCGTAGTCCTAAAGATTTTATCTCATGCTAGCCGATTGATAAAAATGGTGAACCAAATGAACCCTGCTGCCTTTTCAGTCATGTTTGCCTCATAAATATTTTATGAACATAATTTAACCTGATGATTACGAGTTGATATAGCTAACAATATTTACCACTTGTGAAAGTAACCCCCAACTAATAGGAGGATAGATAAATGACCAATATCCATGGTCCAGAATATATGCCCTCATAAGGTGACCAGTGAAAGGGTAGCACTACTAGATTTCGATCGATGTTACTTCCGCCCTTTTTATGTATATTCTTCAGTTATGATCATTGTTGTCCGTAATTAAGTAGGATTTTTGCTTGTTTTACTTAAATGGGATGATGATATTTATATTGACTATCCAATCATAAACACTTATGCATAGTGTGACACTAGGAGAAACTCCATACTATGAATAAACAATAAACCGAAATGTGGCATACACAAGGCAGCTGATAATGGAATTCCTCTTCTCAGAAATTCAGACAAAATAATTGAAAGATTAAAAATTATTTATTTTCACGATTATTCAAAATACATGAGTGAATTAGAACGGCGTGTATCGCGTCAATTGTAAAAGTAAAACTGTTAAAACAAACATGTATCGTGTTTTTTTTTCTATTAATTGGCCACTGCTTATTAAAGTCCAGGGGCCATTCGAGAATAAGGGTTAAAGATATCGTATGTTGAATGTTGAGTGCCACCACACGAGGATTGAAAAGAAACGTTGAATGGCAGATTTCTTAAGAGAAATTGATTATCAAAGAGGACGGTTCAACAAGTATTTGTTTACATTAGACTTGCACCCGATCATGTTTTAGTCAGCTGTGAAAAAGCTCATGGTATATTGTTACACAGACGGGACACTTTATAAAAGAAACTTTGTTCATGGAAGTTGTGCTTTTTCCTTTTACGGAGAAAGAAAAAGGAAACTGCTTTGCTGTGGTTGTAGCCAGGCGGGTTCTTACAGTAACTATTTTACATTAAGGGGACGATGGATTGGCGCTCAGTCGAGCACCTACAATGAATTTTGTACCCTGTCAAGTTAAGAAAGAGTGCTAAGCAGTACTTCATTTAAAGCCAGATTGGCATCTTGTACAGATAGAGGATTGCTTCAAGAGTGAAGTACTTTCTGGAACGATAGAATGATCCAAGGATTTTCTTAGTGACCTTAGCAACACATTTATATATCCGAATGATGCTGTTAAAGAAGGTACTCATCGGCTTCTTGTTGGAATGGTCACTTTCATTCCTCACCGTAGGCTTCAATCCAAACCTCATTCTCCTACCTGCTTTTCATCTGTTAGTTATTTTGCTTTTGCCCAACGTAATCATTACTTTAATCAGTATCATCAGGATGGTTCTGAGGCTTCTAGACAATTCTAAAGAAGAGCTAGCAATGCCTGCAAGAGATCAATCTCTGAGGCTAAGTCTATCTATTCTCAAAGGGTTCGTGACTCTATCTCATCTCAAAGGGTTGGCTCTCGTAGTTTTTAGGGAAGCTACAATAGTGTCATTAATAGTAACAAACCTGCTATTCCTTATATTTTAATGGTCTTCAGGTTATTTTATCTTTTAAGGATAAAGCTGATCTCTTTGCTTGTTTTTTTTTTGTAGACAATTCTTCTCTTGGTGATTCGGGCGATGTTCTTCCTAATTGTTCTTTTGAAAACCGATCAGTCCCTTGATCCTGTCATTATCACTCCAAAGATGATTGCATAAGGTTCGTACTGATCTTTAACAGTATATGACTTGCAGTCCGGATTCAACTCATGTTGCTATTCACAAGCGTTGTTCTCATGAACTTCCTTCTATCCTCTGTAAGTTATTCAATATATGTTTGTCTCAGTCCCGTTTCTCTTATTGTTGGAAGAAGTCCTCTGTTGTCGCCGTCTTTAAAAATGCTGCTGACCCGGTCTTACCCAACTAAGTATCGTACTGTTAGTCTCATCTCTGTTATTAGCAAAGTGTTTGAAAGGTTGGTCAACGGCAAGCTTGTTCATTTTCTAGAAAGTCTAGATCTCTTTGGTGATGTTCAGTATCGCTTTTGTGGTTTTAGTTCAACTGCTGATCTTTTAACTGTTGTAACTGAGCGGATGTGTCGATTTATAGATAATACATGAAAGGGTAGTCATTGCGCTTGATATTTCGGAGGCGTTCGACAGAGTGTGGTATCCTGGTCTCTTACACAAACTTCATGGTTATGGTATTGATGGTGTGTACTTGGCGTTATTAGGTCCTTTCTTTCTAATCGAGGCTTGCGAATAACTTTTGTCGGTGTCTCTTCAGGACTAAAATTTATAGCCCAACACTGTTTCTTCTCTATATAAATGATCTTCCAGATAATATTTTTCAGAAAATGTATGCTGATTATACCACTCTCTATCTTGGTGTTGCTTCTCGTCCATCTCTCGCGGGTCAGTTGAAATATGCAGCTAATTTGGAGTTGAGCTGAGTTCAGTTGGGGATTGGGGTACAAAATAGCTTGTTTCGTTCAATCTTGTAAAAACTCAGCTCGTGTCTTCTAATAGTAGGCGTGTCCCTTTTCTATCGGATATTCTCATGGATAGCTCTGCTCTTGAGTAGAAATTGAATCTACAACTGTCTCATCATTCTCTCTCATCAAATCTTTCTTGGAGTTTATACATTAGATCAGTTTTCTCTATCACTTAAAACAATTTCTCACACATGATACTATTCTAGATCTCTACAAATCTACCATCAGATCATGTATAGAGTACTGTTGTCATATTTGGGCTGGTGAATATATATCCCATTTTAGTGTTCTTGATAAGGTGCAGAAACGTATCTGTAATTGGATTGGCACCACCCTTTCTTCTTCTCTGCACATACGTGATGTTTCTAGTGTCAGTCTTTTGAATAAATACTATTATGACATGTGTTCTTCAGAATTATCTGATATATTCCCTGCTTCTTTTGTTCCAGCTCGTTTGACTCGTTAGGCAAGTGGTCTACATTAATTCGCTGTTTTGATACTTCATTGTAATACAGCTTCCTATTTTAGTAGCTTCTTCCCAATAACTGCAAGCTTGTGGAATTCTATGTCTGCTGACTGTTTTCTTCCTACTTATACCTAGGTCTTTTCAAGACTAAGGTAAATAAGCATCTCCTGTATTTGCGATAATCAGATTTCGTTTTTGTTAGCTCTTACATCAAGTGGCTTCATGCCTTGTCTGGAGCGATTTTCATAAAAACACTCTTCCAATTAAGGTAGGGTGTATGAGTGAGTCGTAGGAGCTCATCAAGTGAGAAGGCTTCCATAAGAAAAGAGACATTCATTTAAACTGGGACGAAATTATAATCTGAGCGTTCGTTGTGACATCGGAGAATCTTGTTTTAGGAAGCGTTAAAAGTGACAAGTTTTTTCTCCCACTGCACCACGTGCTCCAAATTGTAAGTCAGAAAGTTCCTGGTCATCAGTTCTTTTCGAGGTACTACAATGGATAGTTGTGCGATCTGCGTAGATATCAAAGAATGATCACAGGATACAATTTGTGAGATCATGCATGAATATCAGAAAAAGGGTAGGGCCAGAAAATGAATCTCTGACGTGAGCAGGTGTTGATAATTTTAGCTTCGGACTTCTGCCCGTAATAACTAGTTTAATAGACCTATCAGAAATAAGATATATCATGATTCTTATGACATTTCCAGATATTCCATAGCTAGCAAGTTTATGGAGAGCACGTTTGTGTCACACTATATCGAATATCTATATATCTATATAGCAAGAGCTATCGCCCTAGAAACGAAGCCTTTGTCGACAGATTCACTAATCCTGTGCGATATTACAATCAGCACATCAGTTGTAAATCTTGCAAGATGAACTCCATATTGATTGTCACTAAGTAGATATTTACTGTCTCGGTGGTTGACGACTCCTTTATTTATTACAGAATCGAGCATCTTACTCATGACGCACAGGAGACGGATAGGTCTGTACTCAGATGCAGATGGTCTAAATCCCGTATTTTTAAATAGTGGGAAGACCAGAAAAATCTTCCATGGTGATGTAAAGCATTACTCGTTTTACTAGCTAAGAATTGTTGTTCCATATCAAATCTCCTGTTTATCTAACTATCTATTTTTATTATTATGTAATTGTATGTTTTTCTTTTCGTATTTTCCTCTTAATTCATTAAGGTAATCAACAGAAAACCACTCAGATATTTAATTTACCATTCTTATTCCTCTTCATTAAAACATATTTTCTGACTCAATGTTCTCAATTTCATAATTCAATTTATTTTACATAAGTTGTCATTTATCGTTGTACGAATATCGAAATGTATTTCAAAAATAGTAGAAACGATCATAAGAATTTGAAAAAATATTTTGATCACGAAACTCGGAACTTTATTAGTCTCTCTCTCTCTCTCTCTCTCTCTCTCTCTCTCTCTCTCTCTCTATATATATATATATATATATATATATATATATATATATATATTTTTAAAACAAACAAATAGGCGTTAGAATTCAAAATATGTGGTGCGTTTATGAAGTGGATGATTTTTTTTATTAGTCTGGTTGGAAATGCCGTTACGTTGTTTAATAGTGTTAGGGTTTATTCAAGAAGTCTTCGCTGTCATTTATTTAAAATGAATTTAATCAGAATCGCTTGTTTAGAGTTTAAAGACCAATCATGTTGTAATGCATGAGAGAATAGTGCATCTAGGTAATTGTTATATTGTATATCTCTTTTATATTAACAAAGCTTTTTCCTCAGTTCGCGTTGTGTTTCGCCATCGTATATATGATAGCAATTATTGTATCGGACAGTTTGCAATCAAGTATGCGTAGGTGAAACTCAACGAGAACTTAAGAAAAGGCTGGGGGAATATAAAAGAGATATACAAAATAATAATTGCCCAAATGCACTATTCTCTCATGTATTGTACAACAAGATTGTTCTTTGAACTTTAAACAAACTAGACTCATTAAATTAAATTAAAATTAATATCACCGAAGACTTCTTGAATCAGCACTCATCATAGATTCTGACACAATTCTTCTACAATTTATCTCTTTTAATTAGCAAACTAATATTAATCGAGCATAACTTGAAATTAGATCGATGCTACTATTTAAAACCAAATTTACAACAAAACTGTGTACTTAACATCAGTATTTATTAAACCATTTTGTTTTAATTCATCGATTTCATAAACGCACCACATATTTTGAATTCTAACGTCTATGTTCTGTTCGAAAAAAAGAAAACGCATTCTTTTCACGCTATAGGTACACCACGTATTATAAAATACTGACTTCTATGTTTTCTTCACATCAGTACTCTTTAGAAAGTCTTTAAATAAAGACTGAACGATGATATATCAATATTTAGCTAATCTTTTTTTTCATTTTACCGTACGTTGGGTATTAGTATTTCCATAAATATCATATGTATATATATACACACACATCATTATATATATATATACACATCATTATATATATATACACATTCATATATATATATATATATACATCTATATATATACACATCTATATATATATACACATCTATATATATATATATATATATATATACATCTATATATATATATACACATCTGTATATATATATATATATATATACACATCTATATATGTACACATCTATATATATATACACATCTATATATATATATACACATATATATATATATATATACACATCTATATATATATATATACACACACATATATATATACACATCTATATATATATATATATACACATATATATATATACATCTATATATATATACATCTCTCTCTCTCTATATATATATATATATATACACACACATCTATATATATATGCATCTATATATATATATATATATACATCTATATATATACACAGATCTATATATATACACATATATATATATACATCTATATATATATATATATATATATATATATATATATATGATGGAAAACTACACGCGGAAGGATTTATATGTCGTCTCTTTGTATTTGGTTTATTCATGAATAAGCCTTTAATAAACTCAAAGGCAAAATATCGCTTCTTCCCACATAGATTATTAACTGGGATTCTTTATCTTTGTTTATTCGTTTTCATATTTTTGTTATGGTGCCGTACCTATGACGAACGTCTGGACTCGTCCATTCTATATAAATACTGGAAGCATTACGCAATCGGTTTGCGACGCACCCCAGCCCGTTCAGTCTCTCAGCAATTTCGTTTGATTGAGGACTTCGAGATGGGAGTAATACAAGTCGAAGATTCGTTCTCGACAATCAGTCCGGCAGAAACTAGGCCATTTCGGTGGTCATTTATCTGTTGGGCTAATGTATTGGTCCTGTGTTGTCCTAGGAGGTGCACCCTCCCAGGCGTTGTCTCTACTCTTGTGGATGGAGTAAGTTTATTACTTACTGCTTGAGGCGCACTTATCGGGGAATGCCGAAAGGGTTGCCCAGGCTATTTTTGCTAGGCCAGAGTGGTCATTCTTTAGGGGCGCTGGCTTAACAATTACAATTACTAAAGTTACAAATCGAAGAGTGTTTTAGAGAACTAAAAACTATAAAAGATAAAATGACTTGTCTTGAAGTTGAATGTCGAAGAAAAGGCGATGTTTTTCAAAATTCAAAGATGTGCTAAAAAATAAGACATCTAGAATTAAAAAGCTGGAAAATATCAACCATAAATTTGATAGAGACCATCAGTTGTCTCATAAGAGAGACATAAACCAAATTATGGAACGACTATCGGAAGAAACCGACAGCACCACTCATGAGTAGGTTATGGCTACCAAACAGAACACCTTCGACATACAGCTATCTCAACCAACCTCAGAATAGTATCAATTGTAAAAAGAAAACAATACTAGACGCCTGAGGAGGTCGGGCTTGGAGGAGAGGGGGTTTGGTTTAATTATTGATATTTTGGTATGTTCTTATTTTATATTCAACTCACGAAATGAAATAAAGAACCTTTTTACAACAACAACGAAAGGGGTTCATTCGTATATACCGTTTGGTATAGGTAGAATAATATTTGGACAGTGTCCGAGAGAAGAAAAAGAAAATAAGTTTTAGAGCTCAGCAAATATCTTCAGACGAAGATATTAGGTGTTGTGAGCGTCCAGTGGACAACGAAGAAGGAGAGAGAACGTGTTTCCTCGTTGTTTGCCGGACTTATTCTGAGGCGATTCTTCTTGGCTGGTGCCAGGATACTGTCTGCTCATCGTCTGCAATATTTTAAGGGAGCTCAAGTAGTCCCTTAGGGAACTAATAATATCAATGCGTCCTGCGAGCTGATTGGCCAAATCAGCTCACAAGGACACTGATACGCATTACAAAGTAAATCAAATTTATGACTGCGACAATGGTGCTGTACCTATGACGAACATTTCAACTCGTCTATTTTCAATAAATACTGGAAGCATCATGCTTCTCTCTTGTCGCGCACAACCCGAATCTGATCAGTCTCTTATTAACTTCGGTTGATTGAGGACGTCGGGATGGGGTTATACAAGTTGAGGATCCGTTTTCGACAATCAGTCCGGCAGGAATAGACCATTTCGGTGGTCTTTTATCTGCCGGGCTGAGGTATACTGTCCTGGGGTGTCATAGGAGGTGCACCCTTCCAGGCCTTGCCCTCCCTCTTTGGGGGGGGTAAGTTTATAGCTTGCTGGTTGAGGCGCCCTGACCGGGGAATGCCGACGGTGTTGCCCAGGCTATTTTTTTATAGGCCAGAGTGCTCCTTCTTTAGAGGCGCTAGCTTGATTTCCCCACCTTCCCGACCTTGTGTCACATATTCCTGCGGTGGGAGGGAATCGAATACCGTCGCGCACAACCCCAGCCTGATCAGTCTCTCATTAACTTCGGTTGATTGAGGACGTCGGGATGGGGGTATACCAGTCGAGAATCCGTTCCCGACAAACAGTCCGGCAGGAACTGGGCCATTTCGGTGGCCTTGTATCTGCCGGGCTGAGGTATACTTTCCTGGGTTTTCCTAGGAGGTGCACCCTCCCAGGCCTTGCCTTCTCACTTTTGGGTAGGAGTAAGTTTATTGCTTGCTGCCTGAGGCGCCCTTACCGGGGAATGCCGACGGGGTTGCCCAATATATTTTTGCTAGGCCAGAGTGCTCCTTCTTTAGAGGCGCTGGCTTGATCTCCCCACGTTCCCGACCTTGTGTCACATATTCCTGCGGTAGGAGGGAATTAAATACCGTCGCGTACAACCCCAGCCTGATCAGTCTTTCATTAACTGCTGTTGATTGAGGACATCGGGATGGGGGTATACCAATCGGGGATCCGTTCTCGACAAACAGTCCGGCAGGAACTAGGCCATTTCGGTGGTCTTTTATCTGCCGGGATGAGGTATACTGTCTTGGGTTTTCCTTGGAGGTGCACCCTGCCATGCCTCTTCTCCCCTCTTTGGGGAGAATAAGTTTACTGCTTGCTGCCTGAGGCGGCCTGACCGGGGAATGCCGACGGTGTTTCCCAGGCTATTTTATTTGCTAGGCCACAGTGCTCCTTCTTTGGGGGCGCTGGCTTATGTCACATATTGCTGCACAATCCCAGTCTACACTGGCAGTCAGGACATACGACCCACTTCTCTTGTGTCTCTGTTGTATATACTTTTCTCCAATATACTTGTTATACCTAAACTCCGTGTCCGTGTTTTGATTCCGGCCCATAAACAGGGCCACAACATTTTTCCTCAGTAATTCTGACATATTATCAACCTTAAACTACATATGACACAGACGCATACACACACTCATAAAGCATATACACATATATAAGACGAAAAGTATATATCTCTCTACTGTTTATGTTATTCCAAGCTAATTGGTATTTAAAACAAACACCAATTAAAAAGAAATTGATCGACACTCAATCTATTTCTAACTCTAACCCTTACCCTTACCCTAACCTTTATTTCTGATGTAAGATGCGCTGAGTCTGTAGTTCAAGTAAATTAAAATATTTTTCTTGTGTGGCTTAAATCTTTTAGTTTGATTTAATAATTAATTATTGATGAATTGTATTTTATTACTAATGCTAAGTAATTGAAAAATATATATTATTTAATAAAATTGTATTTTTAATAAACATTTCCTGATCAAAAGAAATTGTTTTGTTTTAGAATTGAAAATAAAGACAGTTTTTTTACATTTGAGTTTACGACTATGAAAATGAACAAGTTTTAGACAGGCACTTTATATATATACATTAATTTGAAATAAATAATATTAAATTATTTTTACCTACAAACGACAGCGTTTAAAGCTTTCGCACTCACCAATGTAGGGATGATAATCTAAGACGGTCGCACGGTTCGAACCCCTGCCACAGAATCAACCTAGACTCCGTAAGCAATATATATATATACGTGTATCTTTCTTTTTTCTTTTTCTCTTTCTTTTCTCCAAACCACCTGTATAGTATGTACCAGTCCCAGAGACGAAACTGCCGCTCAAATAAAAAACACCTTTTGTTATATCTCATCAGTTTCGTGTGAGAAAACGTGAATTTCGCACTTGAGTTAGCCTCGTTTGGGCCGAAGACGCATACGTTGTGAATTTTTATTATAGCTTCGTTGAAGTTGGCCTCGCAAGTTTACCATGTCTATAAGTTCACATACAGACAATTCGCCTTCTCTTGTTTTGGCGAGGTAAGTGTCCACCACTTCAGTGCTAACAGAGGTTGGAAATGTTTATGCCGTTACAAATCAGCAATAACATTGTAAATATTTATTTTTATGACTTCATAAGTCATACCATTCATTCCTTAATTGATATTCGTTCATCAGCTTTCAAAATTATGTTGCTACAACGTGTCATTGGTATTGCTCAGAATGTGGCTCTGGCATTTCTAAGCAATGTCCGACCAACTCTATATCGTAACGTTGTAAATACGTTTCTGAGTAAAGCTTTTCTTTTGGAATTCCACACAAAATAAATATTTTCATATATATATATATATGAATTAATTAATTCAGCTCAAATATTTTTTTAAAGTAAAAAAAGTAAAAAGTTAAAAAAAAAGTGAGTATTGTCCTAGATAAGAAGCTGGCTAGGCTTTGAAACAATTGTCGGGCGCTCAAACTATGTTTATTTTAATATATATAAATATATATATATATATATATATATATATATATATATATATATATATATATATATATATATATATATATATATATATATAATTAATTATAAACATAAAGTACAAAATTCCGAAAAGATGCAATGTCCAAGAAAGCTGTCTACGGAACATACGTCTTTGAACGAGCAACAAAAGAACGGATGATTATTGCAAAGACAGGAGATTCGCAAAAAGAAATCGCAGGGTGTGAGATCTGGAGACCTGAGATGTCAGGGCATGAGAACGTGATCATCTCATCAAGACCGTCCAATCAATCTGTCTGACAGTGTTGTGTTCAGATACTGTCTAACCCTAAGGCCCCAGTGCAGTGGCGCCCCATCCTGTTGGAAAATGAAGTCTCAGACTCTTCCTCACTCAACTTACACATTAACGAGTTTTCCAGCATGTCGAGTTACGTTTCTTTCACAGAAGAATGGTCCGTAGACAGCTTTCTTGAACATTACCTCTTTTCGGAATTTTGTGCGAAATGCACATTGGACACTTGTCCATGATTCAGTTTTTGAAAAACCAAGGAGGCAAAACACCTTTTCCGGTTAAATGCACGCCATTACTGGGCCTGAAACGATATGAAAATATCATTAGCGTTACAAAAACGTAAAGAATTTTGCTTTAAAATAGTATCAGTTTCAACTTTACTACGATTCATAGTCCACAGATATGAGGACTTGAAATGTTCCCAAGACTTTTGGAACACCCTGTATATTAGGATGAATTTATAGGGTGTGACTATTCACGATGATTCTAGTTCATGGGTATAACATAATGTTAATCCGGTGTACTAATACGTGCGAAATCAATGGAATTATATACGTCTTTCTGGTGTGAATAGTTTGCAATTTTAGTTGGAAATTTCACTTCTAACAAATTTTAGTATAAACAAGTTATTGGGGGGGGGGGGGGTAAGTCAATTTAACTAAACACACTTAACGAGACGACTGTCCTATTTTTAATATAGATTAACGAAGGTTTTTTTCAGTTTTGATTTTTTAACTGAAAATTAAAAATGATCTAGGTGGAGATAACTCGTTATTTTATTTTTCAAATTAAATATGTCGCTTGCATCATAGGCTAAGTATACGTTTAATATAATCAGGTGAATTATGAGTCATTTTTCGTGAATTTATTTAGAAAAAATATAAAACAAATATTTTGAAAGTGATTCTTAGTAACTATAATTGTTGATCGCATTTTCGCTAAAAATTAAAAATAATAAGATTTATGATAGAACGATTTATATATCTGGAATTATGGTTATGTAAGTCCACATTTATGGATAGTTCTGCCTTTTTCTGCGAATTTGATTTTTTTTTTTAATTGTTGTTCTTACAACTTAGTTTTCTCCAAACAAGGCAAGTTACAACTGCAGACATAAGGGGCTACTGGGAATTAGGGTGAAAGTTTAGAGGGTCATCTTAAATTGGGAACTGTGCGGCGAGATGCTTATTCACATTAGTCTTTGAATTCTGCGTGTCGGTACAATCGGGGAAACAGGGAGCAGGAAGGGGGTCCCAAAGGCCGGAAGCTCGAGGAAAGAAGCTATTGGAGTAGAAGGTTCTCTCCAGCATCTGGAGCATCCATATTGAATAGATGGGATTACGCTGATTGTTGGGTTAGTCGAGTGTAATAATGTCGAGTCGACACCAGAGCAGCAAGTTCATCAAAGCACATTCCATTGAAGTATTTGTAAAACAAGCACAAGAATGCAGCATTGCGGCGATGGATTAGGGGATGGAGCTTGGTTGATAGTGAGGGACCTATTAGATTAGATACCACTTTTTAGATCTTGTCTAGATGTGACAACAATACTCCATGTATGGGCTGATAGTGGCTTTGTAGTGATATAGAATACTTTCAGGTGTCAGAGGTTTTCTAGCACGGTAGAGGGATTACATGTAAACACCCTAAACAACTTGGCGGTAAGTAAAAAATAAAAAAAAACAATTATTTTCAAATTTAGGGAGTACGATCAGTTTCGTATATAAATTAAACGTAAAATGACCATATATTTTAACTTATTATGGCAATTAAACATTTTTTGATTTTTACCACTAACCCTAAGTCTGACTGCTTGTTCACATTAGTTTTTAAACTCGGGTAAACAAGCAGCAGGGTGAGAGTTCCAAAGGCCGGCATCGCGAGGAAAGAAAATATTTGAGTAGAAGACTTTCCGGCATCTGGCGACCTCCCCAGTGAATTGATGGGATTTAGCTGATTGTCGTGTTCGTAGAGTGTATTTACGTCGAGGAGGCACCAGAGCAGCAAGTTCATCGGAGCACATGTCATTGAAGTACTTGTAAAACAAGCACTAGGGTGCAACATTGTGGAGATGGGACAGAGGTTGGACCTTGGTGGATAGTGAGGGGTCTATTAGATTAAAGACTTATTTTAGGACGTTGTCTAAGAGGAAGAGACTAGTGGATGGTACACCAGCACAGATGTGACAACAATACTCCATACATTGGCGGATGGTGGCTTTGTAGAGATATAGGATATTTTTAGCTATTAGTAGTGTTCTAGCGCGGTGTGAGGTGCCCACTTTCTTTGCAGCAGCCTTGGCAATGTCTTCTATGTATTAATGCCAATTCATGCTACGTTTGAATGTAAGGCCGAGGAGTTTGAATGTTGGACTCTAAAGTAGGGTGTTATTTGCCATGGCCATCGGTGTTTTTTTGTAGCTGTTGAAGGAAATAAGCATTGTCTTAGCAGCGTTGTTACCATCTATGTATGACGCTATTACACGACAAACGGAAGATCACTTTCTAAGGATTCAGCCAATGCTTCGGATATGTACGCGTCCATTTTACCTACATGACGAAAGTATAGCGTGGTGTCGTCAGCAAATATACCCATCTCAATCACAATGTATTCAGAGAGGTCGTTTATGAAAATCAAGAACAATAAATGTCCAAGGATGGATCCCTGGGATACACCAGCATTGATGTCATGTTGTTTGGATGAACAGTTATCGAAGACAACCTGAATTTTTCTTTTGGATAGGAAGGATCTGATTATATTAAATATTAGTCCAGTAATAGCATATAAATTAATTTTTATGAGAAGACTAATATGCCAGACTTTTCAAACGCGTTGGATATATCAACGCTAGCGCCCAAGCCTCAGCTGCCTTGTCAAGTGTATGCTATACGCGTCTAGATATGACCATTAGGATATCCGCAGTAGACCGTCTTGCCTACATCCATATTGATGGTCAGCAAGAAGTTTAGCATTATCGCTAGATTGATTAAGAATTCAAAGATTTTAGAAAAGGGCGGAGTTAATTGATCGAGGCGATAATTCTATCTCCAGAATTCTTGAAGACTGGTATCACAGAGGAAATTTTCCGGCTATCAGGGAAGCAAGATTACTCAAGGCATTTGGTGTAATTTTTGAAGAGCACAGGGGTCAGTTCAGCAGAGCATTTTTTATTACTATTACTGGTGTAAGATCCACGTGCTTTGGAGCTGTCAAGTTTTTTTATGATATCCCAGACATCAGATGGTGTGATAGTCAGGTCATCAAGTGTAGCATCAGTCTGCAATGGGAAATTTAGAGAAGAGTAGTTTACGGAGTCTAAAGTGTAGTTCAGCCTTATCAGTTGCCGTGCAAACGACATCATTGTGATTGGATAGCGGTGGAATTGTTGATTGTCTATTATTCACCACATTATTGGAGAGTACCTAGTTTCTGTTACTTATACGTTTTCTGGTCATCTCTGTATACATTATCTTTGATCATCTGTTAGAGTCTTACAATGATCTCTTGACGCTATTAGTTTCTGTCTATTTGTAGGAAACTTTTGGCGGTTGAATTGTCGGAATGCTTGCTGTGTCTGTGCAATAGCAGCTTTAGAGTTTGAGGTGAACGATTATGGAGAATAGGGCTTGCTGTAGAACTTTCGACATGTGCTTCGACATGTGATTCATTGTCTGCTTTGACTCATTAGGTTACTTCATTTGCGCACTGATTAGCAGAGAGAGAAAACATTCAGTTTATGGGGCGTCTCTGATATGATATCTGATGGGTTCCTAGTCAACGGCTCATCAGCTTTGGGACGAGATTTTAGGGTGATATGAATAATCGCCACAAGGTGAAAAGCGTTTCCGAGCGGACTATGGGCATTCGTCGCATAAGACTCGGGAAGTGAGGTCAAGAACAGGTCGACAAGTAGAAACTTGCTGGTCCACACGATCAGGGAAGCGGGTCTTGATAGTGTCAGCTTGTGAGAGAGAGAGTGCGCTGTGGATGAACTATACATGAAGTTACCAGCTGCGTCTGTATAGCTGGAAAATCCAAGCTAATGACGGTGATGTAAATTAAACTCCCCAAATACATGGATTTAAGCACTCAAGTCAAGCAAGAGTGTTATATCTATGCTTTCAGATACAACGTTAAGCCGGGGGCATTCCTGGGTCGAAGGAGAACGGTATAGAGAAATATAAGTAACTAACGCTGTGCTGTAATGTTAATCTAAAGCACATGTAGGCTGGATCATCTGATTCTAGCCTATATTCTCCGAACATAAACTCCTAGAACTTGCATATGTATTTCAGAGTCTTTACAGTTGAGTGGGTTGTATTAAGTCATGTCAAAATGGGGTCAGAATATTAGAAATTGTAAGTTTATTTCACTTAGTGTTAGGATATCCGGGGAGTTTACTAGGAGAAAGGTTTCCACATCATTGATGTTGGGTCTAAGCCCTCGGATATTTATGAATGATAGCCTTAAGGGCAGAGATGAGGATGTTTTTTAGCAGGTGTCTGCCTTAGGTTTTTCTTAACTTTGTACTGCAATTTTGGTTATAAATAGAGTGAGGAGGGCTAAGTGGGTGCCTGTTTGGTGCAAATAAGCTCACGCAACTAAACCATTAGACGAGACTTGATCAATTGGAGTAGTGACCTTGGGAAAGGCCACCGGGGATAACTGTAGGGCCTCTTTTCCATGCGCGACATGGCACGTACAGTTACCCACGATATTATACAACTGTTGATTTAGAAGCCATTCTTCGCGCTATCTAAGAGTTAGGGCTCCTATACTATCAGTCAGGAACAGCAGCCAAGCAAGTTGTTAACCTGTACCCTCTAACTGTCGAAATAAAAGTTACCGAGACTAGTCATGTGAGACTTAGTTACAAAAAATCCCCAAATTGCTTAAATAAGAGAAAGATAGACTGCGTTCATTGTTTTAGCCAGGAAACAAGGCCAATCACTAGATGTCTTTCAGGTGTCCCTGCGCTAGAATCTCTGTGGCTGGCTAATAGACAAAGAAGGGGTGCAAGGACCGGGCGATATGCAGCGCCCATCTATTCCTTAAGACATTTTAGGTTTGCAAACCGGATAAGCGCAAAAGGGCGTACTATTCCTCATCAAATCTCGGATAACACCGAGTATTTCTCTTAATACGGTATTCCTCGACATTTTTACCCTTGCGTAACCCTTGAAATAAATTATATGTGTTTAGTAACCCTCGCGCAAAAACAAAATCACATACAATATTTTTCTTATTTTATTTTCAGCATAGTTCACGTAGTAAATATAATATTTTTAAATTACTGGTTTAAGGAAAAATTAATATTTCTTGGCCAATCTTTTCTCAAATCTATTATATGAAGGGAAGTTGTCTGTTTTTATTTTTGTTAATTTTTTTATCTTTTTGGTTTTTGCTGTGGATGGGGCATCTTACCGGATGCCACACACATACCTCCTATTTCAGACACTCCAGCCGAGAGATATTTTTAAGATTCTAACCGTCCCGTTAAGTGCGTTGCTCCTATATATACAGGAATGATAGAGATCTTCCTAAGATTCCAGTTTCTTTTACTATCGTACATAAGATCTTGCTATTTAGTAACATTTTCCCTTTCAGCTCTGTTTAAGCCAGCATCATTAGGGGCACTGACTTTAACTAGGGTTGCTACTTTCTCCCTTTTGCCCCATGGCCACGATTTTGTTAGGGTGGTAGGTTTTCATTTTTACACAATAACTTAAGATTTTTCTACTAATGGGTTATTTGTTTTAAGCCTCGAATAATCTATAAAAGTGTGTCTGTATGTCCAGAGAGACTAATTGGCTGGGAAGAGAAGAAATAGCGGATGGAGAAGAGGAAAGCGAGATAGCGGGAAAGAAAGAGAGATGGTAGTTTTAATACAAATATGATTCACTTATGTCACGGACAACGCCGAGTAGCCCTGCTAGTGCTAAATGAAGTCATACGGATCATTTATAATACTTCATCAGGGAGTTTATATTTACATACAAAAAAATCCAAATTCACACAAAAGAATAAACATGAGTAATATGATATAAAACCTATAATATGACTATAAACAGATTGAATTGCTGCAGCAGTTTGTTATGGTTTTATCATTACTGGCAATGTTGAGAAGACATAAGCTAAATCGAGGAAAACTGTCCCGTGAACCAATAAATACATTCGACCTATACTGAATAAGTCACGTAAAGGTCCTAACTAATGAAAGCGGTTTCACACTGGTTCCGACCAGACATCACTAAATACATTCTCAATGAGTGTTATATATTTTGCTATTACAGATATGTAAGATATGATGAGATCTACCTATATATACGCTAAGGTTATTACGTTATAACTCCCACATCATTTTTAAAAGATGATATCGCTGGCTTGTTTAATATGCAATGCAAAACAGTTCTTTTTTGTACTGCATCTAATCTCGCTCTGTGTTGAATGAGAAACTCGATCTAAAATACACTTCTTTGGCCTTCGGGCTAGGATAAAAATATAATTTCGGTTCTGTCCAAATATAGTATGATAATACCGTGGGGGTTGCGTCGCGCTGGGTGTTCATAGAATGGAAATATGTCACAAACTTCTATAAGGATTTTGGAGATAGCCCCGCATAACTAAATATATTCTGAAACTATACTAGCATAGATATGTTTGAGTGTGAACAAAGATGGTACAATAATATTGTGGGGTCTCCGTTCACGCCGGATGTCCATGAAATGGAAATATGTTTAAGCACAGCAGCAATATATAACAGATGAAGGATACAACTGTGGAATTTCCACAGGTAACGCTAGTTTTACAATATTACACTAACAAGAATATAGTGTACGTGTTTAGTCATATTGCGTAGATGAAATTAAAGCAACAGTGCATTAGCTTATCTGGCTTGTTCTTAGGGATCTTTTGCGGAACCTTAGGGTTCCAAAGAACCCGGGACGGATGAAAAACACTGAATATATATATATATATATATATATATATATATATATATATATATATATATACATATATATATATATATATATCTTAGTATTTCATGTATTCACATAAAATTTTATAAGAAGATATAATTTTAAAGTATCAATTTTCAGTATTTACTTCAACAGTGCTCGATACATCAGTAGAGCGAGGTAGTAAGCTATGAAAATATATTTATGGTCATTAAGCTACACAGAGGCTCCAGCGTTTCATAAAATGCCTGAAGATTCCCCCCATGGGTGAAATGTTGGAACCTCTGCGTAGCTTAATTGCCATAAATATATTTTCATAGCTTACTATATATATATATATATATATATATATATATATATATATATGAGAAATGGAAAAGAAAAAAACCAAGTGATATTTTTTATACATTCATCAACACTCGTGTTTATTGTAAGACTTCCTCAGGATGATAATTTTAAGAAAAATGTCATACCACCTACATGCTAAACACAAAGAGTTTCCCCCTTCCCTCCTCTTTCCCCAGGCTCTCAAAATCCATGCCACACCTCACCATGACAAAAACCTCAGCCCCCCCCTTTCCTCTCTCCTACCCTAAGGCAAATTCACTAATACTCTCAAGCCTCCCCTTTTTTACTTCTGCCTTAATGGTACCCACTCAAAGCTTTCCATATTCATTTCACTCTTCACCACTACTGACTTCTCGCAGCTTGGACCCTCGTCCAGCGCTCTTAGTAGCCACGGCTACTACTTTCCTTATAAACCCATCATGTCAACCCAATATTTCGATGTACTTGCATGACATTTGTCTTAAAATTATCATCCTGAGGAAGTCATACAATAAAGAAGAAACGTTGATAAATATATTAAAAAAACATCTCTTGGTTTTTCTTTTTTCATTTCCCATTACGTCGGATTACTCTCATCCTTCCTTTCTCATATATATATATATATATATATATATGTATATATATATATATATATATATATATATATATATATATATATATATATATATCACATGATGTATTGTGGGTATATATTTTTCCGTGTTTATTTCATCAGTGCTCAATGTATAAGTCGAGCGTAAACGTTGCATGAAACTATGCTTTTAGCGAGCAACTACGAAATCTTGTTTGTCCGAAAGATCTGCTGCGTTTTGAAAGTTATTAATATTAAATCGGGAAGATCAGCCTGTCGCGTTCTGGGGAGATAATATAGATACGTATCGTTCTGCATGTCTACGTCGGCGTTTCTTTTTATCACGTGTGTATTTTATTTATATTCGTAATCAAATCAGATTCGTGCTATACGTGTGTGTTGTCTATGCACATAGTTATGTCTCCATTAACGATGACAACTATTTATTATTCATGTATTCTTGTTGCAACATATGGAGATATCATTTAGTTTATCACTTTTACTCCGTTTTTCGACTTCTTCTTTCACTTTTTCTTCTTCTTCTTCTTCTTCTTCTTCTTCGTTTTTTTCTTCTTTTTCTCCTTCTTCTTCTTCTTCTTCTTATTATTATTATTATTATTATCATCATTAGTAGTAGTAGTAGTAGTAGTAGTAGTAGTAGTAGTAGTAGGGGCCTAGTAGTAATAGTATTCATCTTATTTTTCCACCTTTTCCTAATTTTCTTTCTTTTTTCGGCCTTTTCCTCGTCCTCTTCTTCTTTCTTTTCTTTTTCCTCTCTTTTCTCCCTATGCTGCTTCTTAACCTTCCTTTTCTCCTTCTTTTCCTTCTTTTTCTACTCCTTCTTATTATTATTTTATTATTATTATTGTTATTATTATTATAATTATTAATGTTTTATTATTATTATTATTATTATTATTATTATTATTAATGTTTTATTATTATTTTATTATTATTATGATTATTATTATTTTTTGACACTTTTTATTATTTTTCTCTATATTTGCTTTTTAGCCTCTTCTTCTTCTTCTTCTTCTTCTTCTTATTTTTATCATTTTTATCATTATTATTCTCTTTTCCGTTCCCCTCATTTTTTTCATTTTTTTTAATCCACCGTATCTTCGAATCTGCATAAACGTTGTTCTCTCTTCTTTTTCTCCCTTTTTCTTCTCTTTGCAGGCAGTTTTACTGACGGAAGCGTGGAGAGCCCCACTGACTTGCAACACCGTATCCATTTGCACCTCGCCTCATTCGTAAATCAACCTTAACGCTGCGCCCCTCGCCCCCTCCATCTTCACACCTTAACAACAACAACAACAACAACAACACTACCAACACAAACCGCATGCCAACCGACTCCGGGTCGAGATTGAATGCAGCAAAAACACCAACACGCGCGCCGGGCGCACCGTGACCGGAGAAAACACTTTTACAAAGGATTTACGAGCGAAAACTAATCACATTTTTAAAAAGAGAAAAGATCACATATACCTATATATAAGGATTTCTTTTTCTTTTTTTCCCCAATCCGTATCCTATGCCTGGCACTTCCACCCATGTGATATCATAAGTTATATCTGTTACCCCTTATTCTCCTGGACTCCCCACCCCCTTTTGATTTGATAATGATTTGCATATTTAAATCTGCCCAAATTACTTTCAAGTTTGAAAAATGGCAAACATTTCTTTCACTTCACAGCGAATCATTAGAATAAAAACATCATAATCAAAAATGATGAATTCGTTTTAACAGAATTTTAAAAAATGGGGGGAATATTTTAATCTCTCTCTCCCTTTCTCTTTCTCTCTTTCTCTCTCTCTCTTTCTTTTTATATATATTCATGTCTATCATTTACAAATTTTCATTGCGATCCCTTAAATAAAACATACATTATTTTACCATATATCTTGTTTGTCACGTTTGACAAAAAATGTTGATTCAAAATAAATAACAAGACTAAATAATAATAATAATAATAATAATAATAATAATAAAAACAACAGTAACAACAACAACAACAATAGTAATAATAATAACAATAATAACAACAACAATAATAATAATAATAATAATAATAATAATTTAGGTTCCACTTGTTAGTACCAGTGAGCAAATAATAATAATAATAATAATAATAATAATAATAATAATAATAATAATAATAAAAAATAATAATAATATAAATAATAATAATAATAATAATAATAATATAAATAATAATAATAAAATAATAATAATAATAATAATAATAATAAAGTAATAATAATAACAATAATAACAACAATAACAACAACAATAATAATAATAATAATAATATAAATAATATAAATAATAATAATAGTAATAATAAAAATAATAAGAAGAAGAATTAGTGTATTATCTGCAGAGGCCGTTGATTACGATAAATTCCGTTTATCGCATTTAAACCAGAAAGTGCAGATTGAAAATGGTGTTAGTCGTACGTCCAACCAAGCGAACCACTGCCTGGGTACATTTTTCTTAACTCATAATTTACGCTCCAAGAATTTCAATCTCTATAAAAAGAATTGGAAGAGCAGATGGTCGGTTGAAATCAATTTGGTTTCTTAAATAACGGTTCCATTCTATTTATGTTTCATCTTTTGTGATTATAATTTCTTCTTGTAAAGAAACATACTTCTTGCTTGCCTTATCAATTTTCGTTGAACATTTGAAATTTACAAACACATTTATTTCCGCTTAATTTGAAAAGTCAGCGCTTATTCAATATGTCTATCGGTTTGCATGCATCGAATTATACATATATCTTATCTATATGTTAGACATATATATTATCTATATGTTAGAATATCAAATTGCAATTTACTCATGTAGATATGATCTGATAAGCGGGGATGGACTTCACCTAACTTAATAATAAGACACTATTTGGGTGGTGTGTTTCGATGCAAACATTTCTAATAAATTCATTTTGGGGGGAAATGTATTTATGAATTATTATGGAAAAAATGACAAACATAAAACATACAATATAAAGAAAAATTATGAAAACAACATAACACAAAAAAACATAAACACATAAAAACATATACGCATAAAACATATAACATAAAAACATAACGTATTAAGTAAATAACATAGAAATGTACACATAAAACATGGATATTAAACAAAATATAAAAAATTAAAACAACCATAAATATATAAAAACATAAAATAAACATAGAATCAGAAAACAAAAACTTTAAACTTGAAATTAAAGATACATACACTATATACTGTATATATATATATATATATATATATATATATATATACATATATATATATATATATATATATATATATATATACATATATATAGCATATATTAACATGCCTGAACATATATGTTCATATGGAAAAATAACAAATCATACGTCGAATAAATGCTTCAAAGTTATACACCAAAAAGTATTATGGAAGCATCTAATGCAATAAATCTTTTATAAAGATTTTATAGATATTAATCCGAATTGTTCAATGCTTCACCTAACTAATGTGGAACTTTTCACAGTTTTTGTAAATCTATGTTTTCATATTTCCGTGCATGTTTGTTTCGAGATGTATAAGCATAGCCGAATATTTAGTGAAACGTCCCAATCAATTCAGTTTGAAAATATATACACTTCCAAAATCATGAAATGAAAAACAAAATTAGACCTTGAACAAATAATTATTTTAACAATTAAATTTACATATATTATAATTTATAAACTTAATTAACTCGATAAAACTATTTCGCTTCAGGGACTAAGCGAGTGTGTGTGTTAACTAACAAGAAAACTATTTCTTTCGCAAATTATAAAAATAAAAACAACTAAAAAAAACGTTAATAAATACTTTTTAATGAATAAAACAGTTTACTACCAATTTATAGTACTAATCTATTGGAAATGTGTGAAAATGTATATAAGAAATCTAATATTTTTAATAACTTGAAAGGAGAAACAAAAAAAACAGAATCGAAAATAATCGATTTAATTTTTCAATGTAGGGAATTTTTTGCCCTGAAATCTATTAACTATTTTTAAATACTCAACTTCATATATGTATAAGTTTTCTACATCCTGTGTCGGCTAGCAGATGCATACTTTTATTATAACAAGCATATGCATACATATATCGGATAACAAATATGACATCTTCTTTTAAAAAAAAATACTTACAATCACGCAATTTTATGTGTAAAACTTCGATGGTCTTAATGGAAGAAAACTAAAAAGTTAATTTTCATTCATAAATCGGTAATTACTTTTATATTACTATTTACAAACAAATATAGATCTTTTCATGAAAGTAAAAATGTTACTTTAAAACTAAGTGGAAGTATATTCGCTTAAAAATATTAAAAGTTATTTTCTAAATTCTTTATCAACTCTCCCCCCCCCTCTCTCTCTCTCTCTCTCAAAAAAAATCCTATTTTACCAATAAGTATTGTCATTCCTTAATTAATATCGCACACTTCGTTTCTGTCTTCCTTCTTCTGTTTCTTGCGGTTGAAATAATGTTTTTAAAAAATAAAACTATGTTTAATCTGTTTTATTTAATTAAAAAATAAAACTAATTAAAAATTAGTTATTTAAAAAATTAACAACACGCACATAAACAACGAAAACACACACACACACACACACATATATATATATATATATAACCCACTCCCCATATTGTTTATTCCGTATCATTTAACTTTTGTCTCCCTTTGAATATGTTTATCCCTTGAGAAGAGACATATGCGTGTGTGTGTGTGTGTGTGTGTGTCTGTGTCACCAAATCCCATCATCTGACAACTGACTTGACCACGTGAATGCCTCAACATCTCTAGGTAGGGGGTGGAGAAGGAAAGAAGGAAAAAGTAGAAAGAAAGAGGGGAGTAGGAGGAAAGAAGAGGAGGAGGAGGGGTATGTGGTGTGACCAGTGTCACATTATCGATCCTCCGACCAAACCTATTGAGCGCGACAATCTGTAGAACCGAAGTTAACAATGTCGGTAGTGATGGTGGAACCAGCCAATGAGAATACGCGAATTGATTCGAAGGAGCAGCTTCTCCGTGAAAATCCAGCGAGCAAATGCACCGTTACGCCGAACGATGATTATCCTTCTTCTTCTTCTTCTTCGGCGGAGAAAGTGGAAAATGATGACATGGAAAAGGGGGGGAAGCATGAATGTCATAAGCTCTCAACCTTTGACAGCACCGACTGCACCGACGGACGTATTAACCGGGCGTACACGTCCCCAGACATAGAGCTACAGAGCTACATAACCCACGGAAGCCGGGGAAGTTCGCCGTTACTTCTCCATCACCAACACCGCCAGCTCGGTTCCAACGCCAACTCTGCTGACAAGAATAGCAGTGCAGTTAGTGCGGCCGCTGTCTCCTCGCCTTCCAAGCCTCTAGTCGTGTCAGTCAAACCAACATACGGTGACACTCTCTTAAAACCAGTTCCGCCGCCACCTCCTCTGTCAGGAGTCAGGACCCCAAGTTATGCTTCGAAACCCCCTCTTTGTCCCCAATCAATACCTTACCAATTTTCGCAGTACCTTTCCTCCCGTAAACCTTTTAGTTACCAGCAGCCGGATAATTTCTACCCTTTTCGTTTTTCTCACAATTTTACTACTGGTAGTGGACGTACCAATACTGGCCCTTTATTAAGTACTCCTGTCCCAGCTGCTTATACTCCCTTAAAACCTTTCAGTTCTACTCGTAGCATTACGGCGACCACTCATGAATTACCGAGTACCACTGCGCCTAAGGTCGGCAACGTTGACTCTGTATCATCGTCATTATCATCATCATCGCCATCCACGACAACAAAATCTGCGACGGCAACAGGCGCAAAAAACAACTCAGGCGTTAACTCATTGTCGCCGGCCGGCAGCGACAGTAATCCTCTTGGAGACAGTGGCGTTTCGCTTCAGCTCGGCAGTGCGGCGCCTAACAGTTCGAGCGGCGTCTCTACGGGTCGCCCTCTCGGAATCCTTGCAAAAAGCGGCGTCAGTGTTGGTTCCACGTGCAGGCCGTCACTTTCCTCTTCCAGTGACACAGGAGGGTCCCCGGTGGCGTCGGCCTCTCTTGTCGGACTTCTTAGCAGTACCAGCACGCTGGCAACCCGAACATTTAGTGGTGCGTCTACTGCCAACCTACCGAACAATCACAATAAACAGCAGCAGCAGCCGCAGCAGTTTAAGAGCAGCACCAGCCGCACCACACCCATCCCATCATCAACCTCTTCATCCTCCAACTCTTCATCCTCCACCCCGCAACCTGCTTCGACTTCCTCCTCCGCCTCCTCCCCGCCCGCATTATCTCCATCCGTAGTAGATAAAAATACCCCGCTTCCGCCCTTAAGCATGCTGAAAAGCATTCCCCACACTAGACTTCAGCCAGATAGGTCGCCTCAAGCGGAGGATGAATGCCCGAGCCAAAACGAAGGAGGGGGAGGACAGAGGGAAGAGTGTAAACCCAAGGCGAAGGATTTTTTATCGGATATCGGAGCCGATTACATGCGAGTCAATGGGGCGATCGGCACTTTTAAACAACTGCAAAAACCAACCTCAATGCAATCTCTACCGACCTCATCGAAAATGAGCTACACCTCCGAGGATGTTGGCGTAGCTCTGGTCGGAGGTAGTGATTACCCTCGGTACGTTGATGATAAACCACATAAGCAACGTCAAAAGCCCAACGTCGGATACAGGTTGGGCAAAAGGAAGGCCCTCTATGAGAGGCGTAAACGTATTTCGGACTACTGCCTCGTCTTTGGCATGTTCGGTATTGCGGTTATGGTTTTGGAAACTGAGCTCACAATGGCGAAAGTTTATGAAAAGGTAAATCATTTTTTTTTTTAATTGTTTTCTTTTTCTCTTTTGTAGTAATTATCCACATTTATTTACATATTTTCAATCGTCTTTTATTTTTCGAGAAGAAAATAATTACGCGAAGAGAATCCTGGCTGCATTCAATTTCTCTACATGTGCGTCGGTCGACGATTAAAGTTTTTTGGAGTTTAGAAACTTTCCGTAACTTTTTTCAAAAACTATGTAGAGAAGTTGTATCCGTTCGAGAAAAGATAAAGAATCGATCGTATAATCGAAGTCATATCTTTGCTATTGTTTAAGAACAAAATATTATTGAATTTCGATAGTTCAATGTTTTTATTGTAACTTTTCCCCCATTGCAAACACAATAGCAGTAGTTTATACCTGGTGTCAGCGGTGATTTTCACGGTAGCGATGGTGACCAGCAAAAGACGATGGGAGCGACGACTATCAGAAGAGTCAACTAAACTAGCAGCCACAGTAGTGCATTTTCTGGGGGTGGCGCCAATGCAAATGATATCGC
>OY744515.1:160156609-160166609 GCA_963556195.1 Sepiola atlantica | reverse complement strand
TATTTCGTAAGGTGGTTAGCAAAATCCCAGCAGAGTGCTCAATTAATTGAGGAATTAATAGCCTAACACCTTCTGAGCTTGAAGACGATGTCACTGATGTTTTAACACCTTCTGAGCTTGGAGATGGTACTGATGTTGTACTAATTTTCTGTACCAAATAAATAAATATATATATATATATATATATATATATGTGTGTGTGTGAGTGTGTGTGTAGGTAAACGCCTTCTGAGCTTGAAACAAATGATACTGATGTTTAGTAATTTTCTGTGCCAACCAAATAATAAATAAATATTACGATTTTAATTTTAATTTTTTAGTTAATCGAGCACTCTGCTGGGAGTTTTCCTACCATCTTACAAAAGATGTTATATATATATATATATATATATATATATATATATATACTTACTTTACAAATCTACAAATAACGAAAACCGCTCTATACATATGAGTATAACATCGAAAAAGTGATAAATAAATATAAATTATTTAAAAAGATCTATTTGATTTCCGGTATAAAATAAGCCGAAAAGAGTTGAATATGGCATAAAATCCAACAACCAACCAAATACATAGATATAGATATGTGTTACGTACTTTCGTTGTATTAGATAAGTAAGGTTTTCGTGTCGCTTTCATGTTATGAGAACGCATATGCGTGTAAGCTATGGACTGCGTCAGTCCATATGTGTGAATTGATAAGACGAATCGATTCTTGATTGAGTGTTTTTACGTGTTTCGTGTACGCCGTTTTAGCGCTTATTTTCGTTCGTGCTCAAAAGCGTGAATGACCGAAGAACAACGTCAGCTGAGCCCGGACAATAAAAATGTATGCAAGTTGATTGATCACCAGCAGATTTCCCCGCCGGCGTATTAACGTTGGTTTTCTTAAAATGCAGATCAGCTTCTATAAATTAAATTCCTTAACATTAAAATTCACATTAAATATAACATTTGTATATCTACCAAAAAGACGTCTTCAATTGATCGGCTCGAGACTGTAAAACTTTATTATTATTATTATTATTATTATTATTATTATTATTATTATTATTATTATTATTATTATTATTATTATTATTGTACTCACTAAGAGTTCGCACACTGATAATAATCGTGGGTGTTCCCTGGAGCCTGGGTGACAACAAGTCTCTCCAAGTTTCAAGTACACTCCACCTTTTTCTATAACCATTGCAAATGACTTTGCGTTATCGCATCATCCGCTTTCCATTGATTGCTCGCTGGCGCCGACCATTGGTCTTTTCTTAGATTTGGGTGGCAATAAGACTCCCCAAGGTCCAAGTACTCGCCGTATACTTTCAGTGGAGGTCTGGTTAGTGCTCTACCTCATCGGTCTTTCCATTTTCCTTGACCCTTCAGAACTATTTTGTGTGGTCTCAGCCGACACTAAGGCCTTTTTCTTGTTGTGGAGGGGGGGGCGGTACACTTCATAAGAGTTCTTGGAGTTTCAATTTCCATCAAGTTCTGATGGTACTCCGTCCATGTTTTTGTTCTATTGCTGTTGCAACTTCCATCTGGCTGGATAGTGTTCGTAGTTTAGGTGGGTTAGTTTCCGCATTCGAAGATTTTCCTTAAGATTTCTGCTATTTTCATTATTGCCGTCTATTGTATAGTCTTTCTTTTGATTCTAATTGTTCTTAGTCTTTTTTTTCAGGTATTCGAAACATTTCCTAGTTCTCCTACGGTTTTTCGTATTATAATGATTTTTTTAATGTTCTATATTTTCTTCAGTTCTCTGACAAGTTCCGTGTATTTGCTTCGTTTTTCCACCTCCTTGGTCTGTGGTTGGCCGGGGCGGCAAAATCTACAATTTGGCAGTTTTTTTCTTTCTTGTTGATTATTATGACATCCGATCTATTTGTTTTGATGGGTTTATCTGTTTGTACCTCCATGCCCCGAAGATTTTGCTATTGTTTTGTTTTTCAGTACTGTCTCCGGATTGTGTCTGTACCATTTGTCTTCGTGTTCAAAATGCAGTCGTTTGCATAGCTCCCAGTGTACTGCTTTTCCGACGCAGCTGTATCTGTTCCTGTATTCTTTTGGGGCTAGTTTGCTGTATTCACTTATTATGTGATTTACTGTTTCGTCTCTTTATTTGCAGAGTCTACATGTACTGTTGTCCTTGATTGAATCTATTTTAGTTTTAATGTAGTTAGTCCTAATGGCATTATTCTATGCGGCTGTTAATAGCGATTCCGTTGTTCTGTTCAAGTGCCCTTTTCTTAGCCGTGTCCAGATGTTTTCGTGAGTCTCTTCTCTTGTCATTCTCATGAATTGTCCATATAGCTGTTTCTCTTCCTATGTATTTTTTCTTGTCTTTTCGTTTTTGGTTTCGCTGCTCCCTGTCTTGTTCCCGTTGATGGTGTATTTCACTGCAGTGATCAGCCTTTGTGTGTTCTTGGTTATGCATTTTGCAGCTTTTGTGTACACCATTATATTTCTCGGGGAAATTTACATCTGATCCATAAAATGAAACACTAGTTCGCGGATTTCTTTAAGAAACAAACATACAAACAAACTTTCTCTTTATATATAGATTTATTTTCAACACTTTGTGCATGTGCATGTAAGACATGCAACACTGTGCGAATACAATTTACTAATTTATATATTCCTAATGTGATTATGGCATTCGTTTCATGATAAGAATGTTCGTTGTTTATCAATGAAGACGCACACACATGTTTGTTCTTTCGACATTTCTCCTGCTACGGTACAGTCTTAAATTATATATATATATATATATATATATATATATATATATATATATATATATATATATATATATATATTAAAATAAACATAGTTTGCGCGCCCGACAGTTGTTTCAAAGCCTAGCCAGCTTCTTATCAAAGGAAATACTGAAGTATCTCGCCAGTTGAAAAAGCGAAAAACCTTAAAATCAAAATTGGAAAAAAAACTTTCAATATATCTATTTTTCCAACATTCAATCTACCCTGTGTAATTTATCTATAAATGTTCTGGGTTCTAATTCTTGCTCCAACTAGCGGAGTTATATTTATTTCTTCAGTTACATTACCCATTATGTTTAATAACCTACTGCTATTCTCTGTAATCTATATTTATAATATTCCTATTACTATTTGTATAAGCTCAAATGTTAAGATTATAAAGGGCTTAGATTAAACCATCAGTAATGTCATGAAAGTAGAAAACGTCTTAGTTATTCGTTACAAATTTTAGATTTTTATTAATTAGTTATTAGGCCCTATCTTACTAATTCCTCATGGTTTAATTTCCCAATCCTTTAAAATGTATAATAGCTAGATGCTATATTTTACGGGGTTATAGGTTTTAAATATCATATTTAAATTATTTGTTTGTTTGCTTATTTTTAATAATATTTCACCAAACATTTTTATTTTTCATTTTTAAATTTTTAAAGAGTACTGATAATTTGTTAAGTTAGGTTATCATCGTTTTCGCTAAACTTATCTAGAGTGAACCTTTTGAAATGCCTGCAATTATACCCCACCTCATCTCTTTGGTTTAATAAGGCATTCTTATTGGGAAACAAAATAATAGCCAGTTTTTCATTTAAACACAGAAAACAGATGGTGTTGTGTAGTGTATGTATTGGAGCCTTTTTCAAAATACTCCATTTCACCACAGCAACTATGCCATTTCTTTTTAGGGATAAAATATATTTGGATAATGAAGTGCCTCTTTTATCACTATCTATGCTGTTAAATGAGCATTTATGGTTTCTATATCTACACTTAAACTCGGTACTAGTACCCCTATGTAGAATTTTTTTTAAATTAAGATCGTTCTCTGGGAAAAACATGCTTAAATAAACTACATTCTTCGTTAAGCATTTTTCTTGTTATCGGCATTCACTTTTATTTCTACAATTACACTTCCTATCCTGGATGCCATTACTATTGATTGTATCATTACTATTTAAAATTTGCCTATTATGACTCTTGATTATTTTTTCTTAGTTATTAGTACAACTATAACTAAGTTTAACCGTATTTTTATTAAATATTTTATGTAGTGGATTATTAATTGGGAAATGTTTATTTAATAAGTTAAAAAACATATGTCCGATTTTAGATTTAACTAGTAGGTTGAGAGGGGGTGTATACCAAATAATTTTTCGTTTTCCATTCCTCCTACTATTATTTATATTTCTTCTATCTTGATATTCAATAGTTTTTCTATTAAAACCACTATTATTTAGAGCATCATTTGTAAAGTATGCCCCTTTCCTCACTAGTAATGTCCACGTGAGTACTTGCAAATTCATATATATATATATATATATATATATATATATATATATGATCCACAAACAGCTGCTCCGGCTCGTCAGTGTGGCTAGCAGATTTAGCCCTATAATGTAGAAATGTTGAAATATTTTTAAATATATGCACGGCGATAAGTCAAATCGCAAACAGAATTAGTCATAATTAAAATCTCTTCGCCAAACGAATCAAACACGTTTTAGTAGCAGATATTGTTAATATAAACAATCAGATTTTTTTCATAATAACTTGTGTAGATGACGCAATGGATAGAAGCTTCGACAGTTGAAAATAATCGGGTTTCAATCTCAGCTTAAAGCACTTGCCGGTTAAGCCACACTGAACAGCTGTTATACAAGCTGTATGTGTATAACTAGTATATACATATATATATACATATATATATATATATATATATATATATATATATATATATATGTATGTATGTATGTGTGTGTACGTATTTATTCAAATGCATATGTGTACACATGTAAGTATTTCATTTTTACAAGTAGATACTTATTTACATTTATCTGGCAACCTTAAATGTGTATGTTCGTTAGAATTGTGAAAAGAATGGCTAACATAGCAAATAAACGCATGAGGTTTATCTTATGCAATTCAGTATGTTTTGATGAACGAATGCGGCTTAATTACATAACATATTTTATTTAATTTAATATTCAATATTTAATTTATTTTTTTACATTTATATATATGTATATATATATATATATATGTGTGTGTATGTGTGTGTGTGTGTGTGAAAGGTGCGTGTATTTACTACTACTTGCCCTATGATAATTTATGTTTAAATCGTGATAACATCTAACAGAACAAATCTCACTTCTGTAGATGTGCAGATAGCATGAAATCGCTATGAGATGAGATTTTAATCTATCTATCTATCTATCTATCTATCTATCTATCTATCTCTCGCTCTCTCTTTATCTATATATATATATATATATATATATATATATATATATATATATATATATAATAATAATGGTAATAATCCAGGTGAAAAATATCCACAGGGTGGTAATCCAGAGAATTTTAACCGGGTTTATGAAAAGTGCTCAATATCAAAATAGAGCTTTATATGATAATTTTATTTACACAGACATGTACAAAATCTGCGACACTGGCATGTCGATGTTATCGATCAACAGTTACTATAAACTGAGATCTCATCAGGCAGAGTAAGAATCCGATCTTAACCTCAGATCATATTTGGAGAGAAACTTTGTACTTTGTAGATTTTTTACAAGTCTGTGTAAATAAAATGATCATATATATATATGTGTGGCGATCAAAATAAAATATTTAGACAATTAAATAAAGCAATTACTCCCCATCCTGATGCTTTTATAAAATTAATCACAATAAATTGCTAGAGCAAATCCAAAGCTACCTAAATAAAAATAATGTAGACTATGTATAACCATTACTAATTATATCAGAAAATAGTTACGTGTAATAAATAGTAGAAAGGGATAAAAAATAAAAGAAATGTTAAAAAAGAAGAAGAAAGAAAGATAAAAATCGGCAGTTAACTTATGAACGTCGATTGGAAACGCTGTAAGTTAAAAAAAAGAGAAAGAAGAAAAAAGAGAGCAAAAATCGACAGTTAACTTATGAACGCCGATTGGAAACGCTGTGAGTTAAACAAAGAAGAAGAAGAAAAAGAGAAAAAAATCGACAGTTAAGCTTATAAACGCTGTTAGTTGGCAAGGAAGATTAGTATTTATTAAAAATTGATGAATTTAAGGAATTAAAAAAAAGGAGGAAAAAGACGGAGAAGGAGGAGGGGAAAAAGGACTAAAAGTATATATATGTATATATACATAATTTTTAAAAAAATTTGTTTATATTTTGATACATTGATATTTTTTATATTTTTAATATAAGACTAAAACTAAAAATACATTAATCACCGTAAAAGTAGTGTAATGGATTCGTCTAAACACTTTAAAATGCAGCAACATTTTTGTAAGTAAGGGATAAATTTTATTAGACAGATGAACAACACAGGTAAGGAGGACTTTTTTCTTTTTCTTTTTTTTAAATAACTAATATAAGTTAGCAAAACATTTATACGGAACAAAACTTAGATTTTGTATACGGAACGTTTATGTGTTTGTCTTTCAAGGGAAGTGGAGTCTGATCAACTCTGCTGAGAATCCATTAAATTAAATACTGTCTTGTTTTTAAATTCCTGAAACAGTTTTTCATGGTAAACAACTGATGATCCCTTAAATAATGTTAGAAGCAAACTAATATAATAACTGTAAAAATTAAATTGACTTACATGAGTTATTTCCACTGGACGACTTAGGACTTAAGGTTTTTTGTTTTTTTATAGTTTTAATGGTTGAGATACTTCCGAGACTATATATATATATATATATATATATATATATATATATATATATATATATATATATATATATATATATATATACCGGATTTTGTTTATATAATTATTGATGAGAAATAATTTAATTTGTTTTTAATAACTTATTTATTCATTTTTGTTTAATAATGTTATGTAAATATTTTTTTGTAAATCACATGAGAGTAAATCATATAAACATTTATCTGGAGCATATTACTTATTTATGTTAGAGGAAAAAGTAATAAGTTAATACATTGGATTTAAACGCTTCGTTAACCATTAACTTTTAAATGTACTTCAGATTTATCAATAAATAATTTTGAATATAAATGAGAATAAAGATCAGATAGAATGATTTTGTCACGCTTAAGTCGTTTTTGTTCACGCTTGAAATAGAATTGTTGTATATTTCTCGAGTTCAAATAGAATGTTCGTTGTTTTCTTTTACATTTACGTTCGAAATAGAATTGCATTGTTTGTCACGCTTCAGTTTGAAATATATTTTTGTTCATTTGTCACGATTAAGTTAGAAGTTGAAGGTATGTTTTAGCACTGTGTATTTAAACGCATGGTTCGTAAAGTTTTATTTTCTACATATTGTCTTTGAAATAAGATTAACTAGTATTATTAATAGTACTTATTATTAACTAGTAATATTAAAAGCACTTTGCCGTTAACGTAAGATTAACTACGTATGATTCTTGAAGTAAGATTAAGTATATATAGTTCTTGGAGTAAGCTTAATTACATATGGTTTAATAAAATAAAATTAATTATATAGGGTTCTTAAAGAAACTATACATGGTTCTCGGAGTAAGATTAACTACATATTAGTTTGGAATAAAGATTAAATGAATATGGTTCATAGGTTTAGCTTTTCTACATAAGGTTCTGGAATTCGGTTAAGTATACACAGTTCTCAAAGTAAACGATACACAGTACTTGGAGTAGGATCAAGTACATATGGGGTTGGAAGTAAGAGGAACTACATATATTACTTGAAATATGATTGCCTACTAATGTTCTCAAAGGAGAATTAATAGCAATTTACTCTTGACGTATGATTAGTGCACATAGTTTTTGGAATAAGTACATGTGGTTCTAGAAATCAGATAAACTACATGCAGATCCTGACCCCCAAACTACACATTTAAGATTAAATACATATGGTTCTTCTAGTAACATTGACTCTATACGATTCCGGGAATATTATTAATCGCATATAGTACATGTAGTAAGATCGACTACATATGCAGATGGAGTAAGATTAACTAAATGCGATGCTTAAAGAAATATCAACTACAAAGAGTCATCGAAGAAAGATGTTTGTTCCGGCTTATTTTTAAATAATGGCATTCTTGAAGAATTCGTTTATTTCGTGCGATTTGGAATTATAAATGCCAAAGAACATGAAAGGCGAGTCTTGTCCAATTTGATTAAGATCAGTGTCTATTATGATTGAATATAAACATGTCTATCTACAACATAAAAAAACTATATTTTATATATTTTATATATTGCAGTCTTAAGAAACGGAATAATTTATTATATATAAGTTTTACGCATATATATATATATATATATATATATACACACACACACACATATATATATATATATATATATATATATATATATATATATATATATATATATATATATATATAGGTGTGTGTATGTGTTTAGTATGAAAATATATTTATGGAAATTAAGCTAATACTGAAAATCTATACACAATATATCATATCACCTTATGGTATTATACGTGTATATATATGAAATAAGGATGATATATATGCACACCCGAACATTTTATACCGTATATTTTTCTCAAAGAAACTATCATCTCTAAATAATTAATTTTCAATTACATAGATTCAGAAGTTCAATTGATCTCTAAGATCACATCTCTAGTGATATAGAGTATGGATTCTTGACAGTTGCTCACGATAAACCATGGCTGACAACACACATGACGTCATCTATGTACGCCATCCATCCGAAGTGAGTCCAATCCTATTATAGGGGTCAAGAAGGGATCGTTTCAACAAAACTTGTACGTTCCTCTTATTTATAATTCTTGGTCCCTTAAAATAATGTCGAATAAATGATATCGTGTCGCTTGTAACAGTAACACCGTATAAAAGAACTATTTACTGCGCATATCATTCTAGACTCAATCATACAATTCCGACAAACTTGAACTCTTGAAAAATCATTATGCTATTATGCTCATAAAATGTATCCGATTGATTGTATGCTGTACAAAAGGATAATTTCCTGATTTTGTGTTGCTGAGAACACATGAACTCAGGAAGCGTCGAATCCTATTAACGATGTGATTTAGTTGGATAGACTCAAGTCTTAACTATGAATGGTGAACACAACGATAAGAATACAGTCGAATAGCATCGAGTTCATAAGATTATTTGTTCGATATTGCAATTGCTACAATTCTATTTCAAACTTAAACGTGACAAACTGACACTAATTCTATTTCAAACTTAAATTCAACAAATCATCTACAATTATATTTAGAAGTTTAGTGTGACAAATTAACAATTAATATATTTGCAAGTTACCAAACAACATCATAAGCGTTATAAACTACACAAATTCTATTTCAAACTTTAATTCAACAAATCATGTACAATTATATTTGGAAGTTTAGTGTGACAAACCAACAATTAATATATTTGCAAGTTACCAAACTATGTGCACTAATCATATAAAATATACACCATATACAGGGTGACCCCAAAAAACGGGCCCCAAATCTAATTAGGCCCTGTTTCTTAGTGTTTTGTCCGAATGAAATGAATTTGGGGGCATAACTAGTTTATTATATTCATAACATCATATCAAAACACTAGGGTATTTGGCCTTTTTTCTCCGTTCTACAGCATGTGTTCTAGATGGACTCCTTTTAGCTCCGTGCATTTCTTGAGGCGCAGAACGAAGTTGTCCATGACGTTCTTACAGACTGAATTGGGAATGGCTCTCATCTCCTCCCTGATGGCTTCCTTGAGTTCCGTGATGGTTCTGGGTTTCCTTGCGTACATTCTGTCCTTAAGATAGCCCCAAAGAAAATAATCTGGGAGGGGGGGGGGCTTAGGTCCGGGCTATGGGGTGGCCACTCAAAATTAGTCTTGAGACTGATCACTCGGCCTCCGAAGTTCTCTTTCAGCTAATCTCAGGACAGGTTTGAGGTGTGAGAACTTGCTCCGTCTTGCTGGTGACTGTCACTGCTGCGCCAGATTCTTCGATGAAGATTGGTCCGATGATGCCTCTGACCGAGATTGCA
>OY744515.1:160119109-160151609 GCA_963556195.1 Sepiola atlantica | reverse complement strand
AGAATGCATGGAAGGCTGACGAATATATAATTGCCATAAATATAGTTTCACGTACCGAGCAATGTTGGAGTAAATATTTAAAATCTATACATAATATATTATATTTCCTTTTGATATTATACGTGTATCCATGAAATAATAATAAATCATCTATCTATCTATCTATCTATCTATCTATCTATCTATCTATCTATCTATCTATCTATCAAGCTAACTTGCTAGCTAGCACATATATATACATACATATATATATATATATATATATATATATATATATATATATATATATATATATTTCAGTGCAAATTATTTTACGAATCGTTTCGCTTAAAGTGTACCAAACAACATTAATATATCAATATTTGATCTGTTAACCTCAAGCTCGTCAGAAAAGTACATAAAAAGTTCTTAATTGTAATAAAGTATCCAACGTATTATGACATAATAGACAAACGTCTTAAATATATGTATATATATATATATATATATATATATATATACAAGCAAGAAGACCTGACGTTGCTCGCGTTGAATGAGGATCAGTACTATGTACTTTTTCACTATGCCACTAACTTCCTATTCGTTTCTTTGTTTTTACTACTCCCCTCCTTCCTCTCCGCCCCTAATATAGTTGGAAGAGGCTGAAATGTAAAAAAAAATTCTCCGAATAAGTTACTTACAAATGTGGTTTGAATTTCATTGAAATCGAATACACGTATTTAAAGTTTTAATGGGATTCTGTCCCCATGGGTCACTTAGAGATGCGAACACCTACATAGTCGGGACATAGAGCGTAACATAGAGACTCGGGATCACTTCTATTCTCTTCCCCGGAGTAATTTAGACTAATTATATCAATTTAATCAAAATAGGATGAATTTAAAGTTTTAAAAGAGGGTCGCCACCCATAGCTCCCTTAGGTTAGGATGACACTTAGACATTCGGGACCATTTCCAATTGTCTTCCCCGGAAAATGTTATACATATGATTTATATTTTAAAAATACGATATATTTGACTTTTAAAGGGGGTTAAGCCCCCATAGCTCCGTATGGGTGCACTTAGAGAGTTGAGGCACCTTCCGTTGTCTTCCCCGATAGATTTGACATGAGAATACGCTTTTAGATTATACGTTCATTCTCTAACCTTTCTTTCTATAAGGAACACCCAAATATACCAAACACATACGCAGATACATTAAGTTTTATTATATATATATATATATAAGTAATTTTTTTGTTGTTGTCTTTTTTGTCGATAGTGACAGATTATGAACGCTATCGTGTGATGACTCACTTCCTAAGTGATGAGAGATTTAACTTTCTGACATGCATTTTCTGCATTACGTCGTTATATATTTATTTATTTAATTATTTTTAGATAAAAGTTATCCATGTATACGCGTATCACGATATTCACTTGCCGAAGTCAACTATGCTGAAGATCGGTGGATACCGAGAAACACGTGTACATGGATAACTGTTATCTATTACAACAAAAACAACAACAACAAAATATATATATGTATATATATATATATATATATATATATTATCTATATATTAATAGGATAGCGTGTGTGTTCGTATGTCGCGCTTACATCAAAAGCTATGCGCATGCGTACCGCACCTAGATTTTGAAAAGCATTCAAGTCACCTAATTTTCGTAATGTTTTAGGTATTTCCATTTGTGCGGAACGGTTAGCGACGTAGGATATTGAAGTCGGTTTTTGACGTCGGCTCGACTGGTTTATAGTTCGATCCAAAACAACCTCTAAGATGTGTTTCTACATCGAACGGGGGGAGGGAGGTAAAGAGAGGACGACTGGGAACACACATATTTTTTTGAAAAATAAATATACAAGTAAAATCTTATCATATTTCATTCAAACAGTTAGGAACAAGATAATAGGTTAGGAACAAGATAATTAGTATTGAAACAAGATAATAAGTATTTCGTGTAATTTACAAGGGTCCCGCTAGTTATTATGATTTGTACTCACTAGGAGTTCTCACACAGATCATCGTCAGTGATTGCTCACCGACAACAACCAGTGGTGTTTCCTGGAGTCTGAGTGACAACAAGCCTCTCCAGATTTCCAGTATTCTTCATCTCTTTTCGATAACGATGCGGTATCGCAACAGCCTCTTACCATTGATTTCTCGCTGGTAAGGACAATTTGTCATCTCTGAGATTTGGGTGGCAATAAGCCTCCCCAAGGTCCCAGCATTCTCTGCACTTTTCCAGTGATGGTCTGGTTTGTGCTGTCCCTCCTCGGTCTTCTCATCCTCCTCGACCCTCTACAAATATTTTGTCTGGTGTCAGCCTAGGCCGGCACCATTAAAAAAAATATTAAGTATATATATATATATATATATATATATATATATATATATATATATATATATATATATATATATAAAATAATAATTTTAAAAAAAGACAAAAAAAATTCCTTAATTTTTTCCTTTTCTCTTTCCTTATTTTTAAACAAATAATTTTTTTTGGGGGGGGAGAGGGAGGTACTTATGGTGTTTCTTGTAATTACTGTTTCTTTGGTTCATTTTTGTGTAGTGATAGCTCAGGCCGGTGTAATTTATTGGGGGGGGGAATTATAAAGTGCTGTTTCTTTCAGTTACTGTTCCTTGGTTCTTGTTGTGGTGTTCTTCGTGTGGTTCTCCCTGTTGTAAATCCCTTGTGACTGGTTAGCCTTTGGTGCTTATGCGTGTTGGTTTCCGCATTCGAGAATTTTTCTTTAAGATTGCAGCTGTTTTGATCATTGCCGTCCTTTGTATGGTTTCGATGGTCTCTTTGATTCCAATTTCACCCAGTCTTTTCTCCAGGTTTTTGGGGATTATTCCTAGTGCTCCTATGATTATTGGTATTATACTAACTTTCTTCATGCTCCATATTCTTTTCAGTTCTCTGGCTAGTTCTCTGTATTTACCTCTGTTTTTTCTGTGTCTTTGATCTTCACTCTGTTGTCTGCTGGAACGGCGAAGTCTACGATTTTACAAAGTTTTTCCTTTTTGTCTATTATAATAACATCAGGTTTCCTTGCTTGTATGAGTTAATCTGTTTGTATATCCATATCCCAGAGGATTTTGTGTTTTTCGTTTTCCAGTACTGTTTCTGGTTTATGTTTGTACCATTTGTCTGCATATTCGAAATGTAATTGTTTGCACAGTTTCCAGTGTATTACTTTCCCAACACAGTCATGTCTGTTCTTGTATTCTTTTTGGGCAAGTTTGCTACATTCACTTATTATATGATTTATTGTTTCGTCTCTTTGTTCACACAGTCTGCATTTATTGTTTTCCTGGGTTTTATCTATTTTAGCTTTAATGTAGTTTGTCCTAATCGCATTGTTCTGTGCAGCCATCAGTAAAGATTCCGTTTCTCTGTTCAAGTTTCCTTTTCTTAGCCATGTCCAGCTATTTGCGCTGGTTTCTTCTCTAGTGAGTCTTATGAAGCGCCCATGTAGTTGTTTTTCTTCCCATTTTTCTTTTCTTGTCTGCTTGTGTCCAGTTTTGATGTTTCCTGCATTGTTCGTTGGGACGGTATCTCTTGCTGCGGTGATCAGCCTTTCTGTGTTCTGGTTTATGTATTTCTCCAGCTTTTTTTTCGTGTCGTCCACACAGTCTTCTATACTTACCAGTCCTCTCCCCCCCCCTTTGTTTCTCTTCATGTAGAGTCTGTCTGTATCGTCTTTTGGATGTAGTGCATTGTGCATAGTCATTAATTTTCTAGTCCTCCGGTCAAGGTGCCTGAGTACTTCTTTTAGTCCAGCTTATGAATGGTCCAGAATATCTTATTAGTGATACTGCCCAGGTATTCATTCCTTTGATTAGGTTTCTGCTATATAATTTTGTTTCTAAGAGCTTTCTTGTTCTTCTCAGGTATTCTTTTCCAATCCTATCTTTCATTTCTGTTGATTTGATTGTGTCTGATTCCAAAACTCCCAAATATTTATAGCTGTCTTGTTCATCTAGCGCCTTCATCTGCTCTTGGTTAGGTTGTACCATGCCCTCAGTCGTCTCCAGCTTTCCTTTTTTAATCTCTAGCAATACACACTTTTCGATTCCGAATTCCATTTCAATGTCCTGACTGAAGATGTTGGTCGTATTTATCAGCTTTTCCAGTTCTTTTTTGCTTTTTGCAAATAGCTTCAGGTCGTCCATGTACATGAGATGGTTTATTCGTTGTTCTCTGCCTGTGAACTTGTATCCGGCATCACATTTCCTGAGTATGTAGTTGAGTGGCATCATGGCTATGATAAACAGTAGTGGTGATAGGGAGTCTCCTTGGAAAATGCCTCTCTGTATTTTTATCTTCGTCAAGTATTGTCCTCCAGCTGTCAGTTCTAATCTCCATGTTCTATTGCTTTCTTGATGAGATTAATAATCCTGTCGTGTATCTTGTACATTTTTAAACATTCAATTATCCATGCTTGAGGGATTCTGTCGTACGCTTTCTTGTAGTAAATCCATGCTATAGATATGTTCTTTTTATTGCTTTTAACTTCTTTCGGGATCTTTTGATCTATGTATAACAGGCCATGTGTTCCTTCTTTTCACTTTCTGGCATCCTTTTTGTTTCTCGGGAAGTAGTCCACGACTGTTCAGGGAATGGTAAATTTGCTCTCGCAGTTGTGCCGTTAGGATTTTCCACATTGTCGGTAAACAGGTTATTGGTCTGTAATTGCTTGGAGTCGTTCCCTTCTTGGCGTCTTTTTGTATGAGCGTTGTCTTTCCTTTGGTCATCCACTCTGGTACGTCTGTTTTATGGATACATCCTCTCAGTTTCTGTGCTAGCCTTTCATGTAGGGTCGTGAATTTTTTGAACCAGTACGAATTTATTCCATCGTGACCTGGTGATTTCTAGTTTGCCATTTTGCTTTAATGTTGTCTTAATAGGTTCTTCATTAATTTCTGTTTCCGTTCCTTCTTCAATTTCTAGGAGTTTATATTTCATATCTTTCAGCAATTTAGCATTTTTGCTGTGATCTTCAGCCTTTTCCCATATCTTGCTCCAGAAATGTTTTGTCTGTGTCGGTTTCGGTTGTTCTGTTGTTGTTCTTTCTCCGTTTACGTTTTTGTAAAACTGGCTTTCATTGTTTTAACAAAGGTCCTGTTCTGTTTGTACTGTTCCGATTAGTATCTGTATCGTCTCAAGCTTCTTTCTTTTGCTGCTATCTTTTGTTTTAGTTCTTCATGTTTCTTATTTAGTCTTTCCTTGCGATTCGGATTTCTGCTCTTCCATCGTTTACTGTTCTCCCTCATCCTATTTACGGTTTTAGCTTCCTTTTGAAGTTTGGTGATCTAGGTTTCCAGTCTGGTCTTAATTAAAGTAGAGAATCGAAATATCGTCAAAGAATCACATAACGCGTGAACAGCTATTTCCATACATAAACAGAGGCCGAAGAGAGTCTGGTAAAGAGGCCTTTCATAAGTCCCCTTTGTAAGGATTTGAAACCGACGGTACCGATGCTGTTCTTATCTTCTATAATACAAATATTAATAAATATTACACTCTTATTTCTTATTGTTCTTAATAATCGAGCACTATGATGGGGTTCTCTCCTACTAACCTTACATATATACAGGGTGATTCATAAGTCACTTAGCTATTTATTTTTGAAATTCTAAAGTTAAAAAATATGGTAACACAAAACAGAAAGTTTATTCAACAAATTCATTCATGGGAGTTTAAGATTACAGCAAATTTTCAAAATTTCCACCTTCGTTCTCCATTCTTTTTTGCAAGGAATTTACGACTTTTTGTACAATATTTGATTGATTATGGTGTTGTGCGAATGAGGCTTTCTGTTCACATCACGTTTCAATTGCCTAACAAATAGCAGTAATTAGAGAGTAAGATAACAATTATCAAAAGTTCATAGTATGTTTGTGCTTCATATGGTAATCATTTTAAATAGCTAAGTGAAGTGACTTATGAATCACCCTGTATATATATATATATATATATATATATATATGATGTATTTATATATATATATATATATATATATGTGTATATATATGATGTATTTATATGTAATTGTTTTTATTGGTGATTGAAGCGTTCGTTTTTTTTTGCTTACTACTACTATTTCGATTGTTTCACTCCCTGAGTGAGTAAGATACAAAAAATCTCATTATTAGTCGCCCATAACTTTATAGGACGTATTTTTCGTTAATATATATACTATTTTAATTATGTTATACGTACATAAAAGTAATCTATGCACACAGGTTTCTGGCTCACAGCCGTCATAATCATGGCTAACTTAGACAAGGATCGAACCTTCGATATTGATGTCTATAGTCCAGCGTCTTACCAATGTACTATATGTATGTAATATACTATGAATATTTTTTGCATATGAAAGTGTGTTTTCATCTACAGAGTAAGTCGTTTCGGTCTCACTTACAATAATCAGTGTGCGAGTGGCTGTTGCAAGTTGTCGTGTGGGCTCAAACGCAGTTCGTAGATTCAGGCTAGAATCACGGGACAAACGCTCAGGACCAGGATATATATATATATATATATATATATATATATATATATAAGTTATGCCTGTGTTTACATTTGCTCTTGTGTATATGTTTCATACAATGTCTTACCGTACACATATGTTCATGGCGTTCGTTTCCTCTCGTTCTCTCGCCTACTGTTTCCCCTTTTTAACATAGCTGACTATCAACTTACGCTTCTCTGTATATGTACAAATTTCTCGGATTCATTCGTTTTCTCTTCTGGTTCCAACGCCTATCTATTTAAACATTCAGAAGCAAACATTTATTGGATTGTGTCGTCTCCCGTCTCCCGTTTCATGTCTCCCGTCTCCTCGCTCCTCTCTATATTTCCCACTCCTCCATGATCTTGAGTGCACCTATATTCTCCCATCTAGTTTTCTTTCCAATCCTGATATATTTCTCCATCTGTATAGATATAGGAGCGAAAGGCAATGATGAGAGGTCATAGGGGAGAGGGGGGGAGAAAGAGCGAAAAGAAAAAGACATAAAGAGTGAGAAAAATAAATAGAGGTGGTTGAAGTAAGAGAAAGAGGGACGCGTGGTGAAAAAAGAGAGGGTGTGGAAGAAACAGCCCACACTGAAACGGTTACATGATATCCCCTCTTGCAAACGACGACTCTCTTCTTTTTCTTTTTGCAATGTTTTACGTGATGTCTGCCCTGCCTTCTTTATTGAAGCGAAAAATCGCAAAGAATGTATGGCATAGCACAAGCCTCGTAAACACAACGCTTCTACAGTAACCAAATATATCATCCACACTCCTCGCAATTAAGCTGAATGACTTATCAAGTCATAAGTTTTTAACTAAAGATGAATGTCATATAAATTATTAAATATGGAAAATATTTATTTTCTTGTATTATTTAGAGTATACGGACTACTAGATCTATCTTGGTAGTTATTTTAATAACGTTTCACCTGATGCAAACCTGACATGATATAGGTGTAACATTTCGAACTTGGGACTGAAAGTACTCGGGACACAAATGAAAACTATGGCAGATTCACCGGTCAATCCTCTCCCAAACTAAGATTATGATTCGGACAATAGAAAGGATCTACCAAAGGATATCCGGACATAAGTTGTATGTTATATTTAATTATATATATATATATATATATATATATATATATATATATATATATATATATATATATATATATATGTGTATATATATGTATATATATATCCGTACATAGATAATGAACAATAACAAATATTTATTATTTGTAGCTCCTAGAAAAACCCGTCTAGAAGAGCACTGTAAGTGTAGTATTAACACAGCATGACGTCGCTAGCTTTAAATGCATCGTCTCTTTCATTAAGTAGAACGCTCTTATGACGTCAAGCCGCCGCATAAAGTGTAAAAATTATCACCGTTTATTCGCTGTTCAACCTGGCCGAGTGATTCAGGCCTCGGGATTTGAGTTGCAAAATACTCGTAATCCTGGGTTTCGTATCGCATAACCGATAGCCATATCTCTATGCTGATGAGTCCCGATTATAAAGGACGAAACGTATACGTGCATAGATAATAAACAATAACAATATATATATATATATATATATATATATATATATATATATATATATATTAATGTTGTTCTAATTTATTAACAATGATTATTGGTTCTCATGCTGTCGTTGAGCCTGACCAGCATTAAATATGTGACAATAAGGGAAGAACAAGTGTAAACAAAAATATGTACGACTTTGACACTAAATGACTCAACGTGGTTAACATGCGTAAATCGTTATAACAACTACGTACTGTTTCCAACATAGCAGCATGTTTTTATTTTATTTTGTCGTTTAAATATTTTTTGACTAAATAGATCACCACTAATCAAGGCCATATGTTACTCGAGAATAAAGTTTAATGAGATAGATGGATTGTCAGGACTGAGTTCAGATACTTGTGGGGATTGTTTCTAGATAGGAATTTGTTTACATTAGCTTTGAAGACGACCAGGTTTTAATCATCTCGGAAGCAGTCCCGCAGCAATATGGCTTACGAATAAGCTTTGTTCTTTAAAATTTCACCTGACACTGGTCACACTAAGGAAAAAAGAAAGTTTGGTGCTCGTATAATAAAAAACCGAAAAAAAGTTGTTTATGTCTTTTAGTGTTGGAGAGGTAAATAAGGGACAGGTAACTCTTCACAACAGCTCTAGCTTTCGAACAATATATTTTCTAACCCTAACCCTAACCCTAACTCTAAACCCTAACCCTAAACCCTTACCCTAACTTTAACCCTAACCCTAAACCCTAAACCCTAACCCTAAGCCTTTTATGTCCAATCGACGTTCTCCTTGCACAGTAGTCACATGTGCAACGCCAATTAAAGCCACCAGTTTTGATTACTGGAAAATCGTGTTTAAAATTCGTTGTAAGAGTTACCTGCCCCTTATTTACCTCTCCAACACTAAAAGACAAAAAAAAACTTTTTTAGGCTTTTTATTATACAAGCACCGAAAGTTTTTCCTTCCCGTGGTAGAATGCGAGTTCTTGCTGTGAATGTCTTACAAGGAGAAACCGAAAATTTGAGCCCAGTCGAGTATCTTTTATGGGAATAACGATATAGTAGAGAGAGACTATCAACGTCTCTTCTGTGAGAAAGGGCTCTAAAGAACAAACGAGACTATTCCCTACTTTTGTTCTTATTAAACGCTACAATGATACCAGCTCGAGACAGGTATCTCAGCTAGTTCTGATCTATCATAAATAATAATATTAGTATGTGCTCCTTTGTTTCTTCGTAAGTGTTGCTTCAGAGTAGATTTGAATCTGCACACTTCGATCTACGTGAATGTATACGATTTCATTGATTAATGGCTTCAAAACAGAAAAGTGATCGAAGAATATAATTTGCGTTGCGATATTGTTTACATGGTTTCAGAATGACATTCATATATGCAATTTGAACTTTGAGGTTTTTCACATCATGCTTTGTTTTATTCATTGTATTTGTAAATATAATTGGTTGGAAATATCAAGAAATCGATTTCCCAAACTATTTTCATTCAGCTTAATTGTTAGTTTTAGTTGTGAGTCTTCTAGAGCATGCAAGGTGCCCGGATAATCTACATACTGCTAAAACTGTGGATTTTGCTTGCACTGAAGTCGCAAAAGGCGATGGCGTAATTAAATATCGATTGATACGAGTAATTTAAGGGGGAAGAAAAATAGGAAAGAAATACAGAGGATGAAGAGATATAGGGGAAGAGAAAGAAGGGAAATAGAGATGGAAAGAGAGAGAAAGAGGGAGTGCAGATTGAAAGAAGAGAGTCAACGGAAACAGAGATAGAGAGAGAGAGATGACCGCATAAAACCAACGATTATTATCAAGAAAGAAATATACAATTACTTGAAAATGGATGACGCTATAAAAGATGCAAAAGATAAGTGTAGTATCTGTTCCGATGGATACTGCACCCTATAGACCGGTGTCGTCTTGTCCTTCGGGGCTTGATTCCGCCAGTCTGTGGGTCTGTCCTGTGCAGTTCTAGAAGGTCCACCTTCCCAGGCTTTGCCTCCCCTCTTTGGGGGGAAGTAAGTTCATTGCTTACTGCCTGAGGCGCCCCTACCGGGAAATGCCGTCGAGGCTGCCCAGGCAATTTTTAATGGCCAGAGTGCTCACTTTCTCGGGCGCTGGCTTTTCAAATCCCCACTTTCCCGACCCGACCTTGGGTCACATCTTAGTTGTGGGAGTAAGATAAAACTGACCTTGTGCCTAACTCCTGGAAAGGAGTAAATAAATTATACTATACCTATTTTATTAATAAACCAAAATGAATTTAGTAAATAACTAAAAAAAAAAATGTAATCAATAAAATGTCTCTATCCAAAACGAATATACAAATATCAAGAAGGTTCATTGGATACGCTGCTGGCTTGACAGGCCGATGGCAGCCTCAAAGTGTTTTCACAACAGAAGCCATAACGAGTTACGGATCGCCTAGTAAATCATATAACCTCTCAGTGAGATTTTAACTCACGTTTTCTCTGCTTCGAAGGATACTGGTTTTATGATGTTAACTTTCTTATGTACGATGACCTTTTAGTTGACGAAAGATCAAATCTAACCGTTGAACAAAGTCGACAATTTTCAAGATTATTAGTTTCATTTTCCTTATATTTTTGTGTCTGTCTTTATCCATCACATAAATAATACTTTGATGATTTTTATTTTTAGTTTAGATAAAACAAAGGCAATCGTTGACATTCTAAAAAGTGTCTACTATTTTTAGTCCATCTTAATGGCGGGTAAGACTAGTGATATTAACCAGATGACACGTAGTAACAGGTGACAATCCTAACAAGACATTTACATGATTTGTGTAGGTCAGCTATTGTTAAAGGGGCTACAATCAATATTCTGTGGGGTTTTTTGTATATATTTGAATAGCATATCAATTTCCGATCACGCATATAGTTGTTAATAGCTTTTCACGTGCTCTTAAGAATACTGACTTTTTTCTTACCGACGAAATAATGAAAAGTTTCATTTATATTTCAAGATTTGTTTTTCTATTTGTACGAGCGCTTTCAACTATTTCATAATTCACTAGCAGAATTTACACATAAGACAATGATCAATAAAGTGCGGCATCTTATGAATGCATCTCATTAAAAACAATTTTATTTTCAATTCTATATATTAGCAAAAGATTAGCACAGAATAAGAATCCTGTAAAAGCGAGTTATATAAAGGGGATATGGTTATGAACAGTGCTTGTTATCCAATGATTAGCGGCCATCATCTATTCATCGGTTTGCGCTGTAATGACGTCTGCGAGCTGACCAGGACCTCCGGCAGTTGTTACATGTCCCCGAAAAAAAAGATATAGCTTCGCTGAATTTCTACGAAGCCCTCTCTACAGAGCCGGTGTGAAGAAAAAATCACGTGACACATTATATTTGCCTAGACGCTATATTCTAGAATGAGTCGCACCAGAAAATGGAGCAAGATGTCGTCTGTCATTAAAAACAGCCCATCACGGGCCTCATTTGCCACCGGAATAACTGAATACAAATTTAAACAAAACAATACAATATATGCATTTGTAAATGTATTTTCTAGAATTTATTTTTCATGATTATTTACTATAACTTTTTTAGTGATTGTTTACTATAACTAAAATAAATTGTGTTCCATTCTCACTGATTTCAAATGAATGGAAATTAAATAGGAAAATTTTCTTCTTCAAAAGTTATTCATAATTAATAATTAATGTACATGAAGAAAGAAAAGGTAGACCGTGCATTTGAGACCATTTTTCGATTGTGTAGGTGTTAGCGCACCACATTAACCTTTTAATTGTGTACTGTTCTGCTACCAGAGCTCCACACACACACACCCATATATATATATATATATATATATATATATATATATATATATATATATATATATATATATATATATATATATATACACACACATATATATACATATATACATATACATATATACAGACACACACACATATATATATATATATATATACACTAAATTAACCTTTTAATTGTGTACTGTTCTGCTACCAGAGCTGCACACACACACACACACACACACATATATATATATATATATATATATATATATATATATATATATATATATACACATATATATACATATATGCATATATATATATATACATGTATACACACACACATACATATATATATATACACCAAATTAACCTTTTAATTGTGTACTGTTCTGCTACCAGAGCCCCCCACACACACACACACACACATATATATATATATATATATATATATATATATATATATATATATATATATATATATGAAGCTTGAATAACAATAGTTATTTATACGGTTATCAAGCATCGCATTCTTGAGAGAGTTGTGCTACTATCTTAGAGCGAAATAGAATAAGGTATAAATACTTTTACAAACTGCACGATTTTCGTGATCTTTAAACAATAACATTATGACAGTAAATACACACACACACAGATAGATGCATACCTTTGTGTGTGAACTTCTTGTATTATGTTGACACATGGTTGCATTCAAATCGGTACATCCTTTTTAGTAAACTTTTTTTTCTCGTTTTCCTTGTGTTATGGCATGTCAAGAAATGAAGTAGTTTTATTTCGACGAAGTCTTTTACATCTTCTTAAGAATTGCAATTTCGCATCGGCAACAGCAATCGACAAATAAGCAGAATTAATTTGGATTATTTGGATTATTCGAACTACTTTTCTCATCTTGGATGTTATTCTCACAACGTTTCAGCTGATGTAACCTGCGACCTTCTTCAGTTACATCTTGTCGAATTCGGGAATCCATACAGAATTTCGAACTGAATTTGTAAAATTATTTCCACATGGGTAGATTGTCCTCGTTACGTCAGCCATGACAGAGTAGAAGTCTTGAATTGCTTCTTACTTTTATTCTTTGTATCGCCTATACTGATGATTAAACCCAAACCTCCAGAAAACTGTCACTTTGAACTGATTATTACTAAGCACTTTATCCGTTGCGACACGGGTACTCATTACAGGCGATACTAAGAATATGATTAAGAATCACTTAATACTTTTACCCGGTCAGGGCTGACGGAACGAGAATAATCTACTCCCTGTGGATTAAATAAAGGGTTCAGTTCAACATTTTTTATAGGTTCATGAGTTCAATATAAAGATTCCAGAGTTCAACAAGCCACACATGAAGAAGGTCGGATGTTGTATCGGCCAAAACGTGTTTACATAAAATGCAAAATGAGAACATTAGTCCGAATTATACAAATGATAACATTATCAATCCGCATCTCAAAAATTCCGAATTCAACAAAATGGATTCTTTGAGAAAATTATTTAGTGAAATGACTGAGCACTTCCCAATCCTGAAATAACCGATGCTAGAAACCTACAAATATCTAAAATAGATTATCTGGCTTTTGCTATTTCAATTGTTAACCAAGGCTTCACCAATTTGTAATCATTGTTTGGTATTGTGACTTGTGCGTACAATCCTTAAAGAATACTATTAATAATATTGTTTGTTTTTTATTCAGTGTTAATATACTTATATGTTTTTAGCTAACTGCTAGATAAATACTAATACACTTTTGAAGTAACATACGTTTCCCGCCAGATTTACTTAAATAAAACATTCACCCTGGAAACTATCTTTGCAATATACACACAACCACTAAGGGATCCTCATCAGACACTATGTTGATACGGAACTACTTCCTGTAAAACATTCACAGCAAGAACTCGTCTAGCTACACCAACAGCAAATAACTTTCCTCTCTCCCTATCCCTCTTTCTCTCTCTCCCTTTTTCTCCCTCTCTCTTTCTCTCTCTCTCTCCCTCTCTCTCTTTCTCTCTCTCTTTCTCTCCCTCCCTCTCTCTCTCTTTCTCTCTCTCTCTCTCCCCTCTCTCTCTCTTTCTCTCTCTCTCTGTAAAAAATCTAAACGGCACTTCAATAAAAAAAACTTTATTTCCCAGAACATCTAATCTGTGGAACAAATTACGACGAGGCCACTTCCCAATTGTCGTTTTCAAGTCTAATGTAAACAAATACTTGTTGAACCGTCCTTTTTGACAATCAATTCCTCTTAAGTAATTATTTGCCCATTCCATCCATTGTTTTCAATCCTCTCATGGTGACGATCATCATCCAATTAACCCTTATCCTCGAGTGTCCCCCGGACCTTGATAAGTGTTGCACTATTAGAAAAAGAACAACAATGTATAGGTATGTATGTCTCTATATGTATACATCGCTTTATGAATATAAGTAGTTCAGTAGTTTCTGTATTGCTGTATTTAACTACGTTATGGTTTGTCATTCTAATAGATATTCAACACCTGTAAGAATGTTATAGTTTGTCTTTTTGAGTATTCATTTTTGTTTGTCTTCTCCAAGTCTCCATGCAGATTTGAATTCTGCTTTTTTCTATTTGTGCCAGGAAAATAATATGTAGCGATACTGTTTTATAAGTATCTTTCGTCTTTCTAGTATTTGCAACTAGTGTTTCTAGGGCTTTATTTGAATGGTAGATAGTGTTATATTTATTAAAACGGTAATTTCATGTAAAACTGGATACAACATAAAGGGAGAAAGTTAAATTCTAATCAACTCTCATTGGAACAATATCTATAATATGCGGATATTAATGAATAGATGGTGACTAAGTATTAAACTGAAGAAATAATGATATCACGAGAAGAACGATTTGAATATTATTTATGGAAACCATTTTCATGTTTTTTCTTCCTCTTCTTCCATTTTCTTGTTCTTCTTGTTCTTCTTTGTCCTTTTCAATTCTTTTATCTTAATCTCGTTCTTCTCCCTCCCTCTCCCCCTCCGCCTCTTTGTTTGTTCTGTTTAGTCTCATTGTCTCCTTTTTCTTGTTCTTATTCTTCGTCGTCTTCTTTTTCTTATATTCTCCTTCGTCAATCACTTATTTTTCTTTTTCCTTTTTCTTTTCGTCTTTTTTGTCTTCCTTTCTCCTGCTTCCTCCTTCTGTTTTTCTTCTTTCTTTTTTCTTCTGTTCTTCTTCTTTTTCAACAAACTGATTCCAACTCCCGTCAGATCGATTACATTTCCTCATGCACTAATACCATTAGGAAAGGCATGAACTCCTGACTTCCCTCCACTTGTTTATGGAGTAGAACTGTGGGTTCTCTGAACAGACAACCCTAACATTTTATCTTTCTCCCATATTCCTTTTCTTTGTTTATTTTTTGTGTTCCATCATCATTTATTATCCACAATTCTATGAATAGTGTTAATACTTAGCCTCCATCCCCTCTTCCGCCTCCTTCTTCTTCATCTTCATCGTCTTTTTCTTGTTTTCGGCGCCATTTCTTATTGTCTTCTTCCTCCTTCTCCTTTTCTCCACCCTCCTCCTACTTATTACTCACCCCCATTCTTTTTGCTTCGTCACACAACAACAACACCTGTAAAAGCATCGGTTGTCACCTGAAGTAAAAGCTGACCCAAAAAGCAACGGCACAAACAACTCAACTGAACGTCTGACACTCTGGATCTGGCGGTAAATAACTATTGTTTCCATTGTGTCATCGGATTCTAAAGAAAAATGATCAGTAGAGTCGACCATTATTTTTAACAACTCACGCGTATTAATGCTTCGCTATATTAGAACCGGAAATATGTCCTTGTTCACTCTGACAATGTCCAACTTTCCTTGGGGGAAATCCAATAGAAAACAGAATCGTTAAGTTTTACCGAATCCGCCCAACTCTCACCAAAAATAGAATATTCCGATTATCGATAACAAAAATGTGTTATTTTTTTTATTCTGGCAGAATATCTGGAATAATGAAACAAAAAAATCAATTCAGTATTTGTTTCTTTTTATTTCTATTGTCTTTATTGGCTTTTTTTTTCTAAAAAAATCCATAATTTGTTGCGTCTGCAATCACACCTTGCCATGAAAGAGATCGCCTAATCAGTTTCAAAATGAAGCAATTTTCATCATACTCACTCTTATCGTCATAAACTAAGAATGTTGGTTTATTTTGAACAAGAAAAACTAATAGTTTTTATGTTTTATTCTTATTACATGATTATGTTAGTGTTGAACCTTGTTCGATCAGCAGCAGCGAATGAATATTTTTTTGTAAAAATATCAACTCTTGATTGGATAATAATCTCAATAGAGAAATTCTATTTCAGCCAATCAAAAGCGAAGAAAATATAAACTTTTCACCTTTAAAAAAGTAGGCGTTAGAATATTGGCGCCATACGCTGGGAGCCACCTAATTAATACTTAAGCTAAAAAACAGAAGTATACCACACCGTCAGACTGCACGTATCCCTTAGCCTCATTGTGGTAACAGACTCAGACTGCCGAGTTTACTATTAATCTCGCCCCTTGCTCACTGAGCTGTTCTTGATAACAAGACGCTACTTCTTTTCAGAGTTGGACGAGACTGTTTTTTTTAATTAGTGACTGTATACTCGGCCATTTCTCTAAATTGGTTGTCTGTTGTCAATAAAATATATTTTACTGTTGTATGGATCGATTTTGTCATTCTTTCCGATATTGCCTTTCCTTCTACAAAAAGAGACGTCGCCATCTTTCCTGTCCCTGCGTGAGAAAACAACAGCAACTTTTTATTTTTATTTTGACGTTTGAGAGCAGGAAGCATAAAAAAGAAAGGGTTTAACAAAATACCCTAACGCAAAATAAGCGAGAAATTTGTGCTGCAGTAGTTTTAAGCTAAAAACGAATTACAATTGTCAAACGTGAACTGAAAGTTTTCGCACGTGGTCCAGTCCAATATCGATTTATACTCAGGGTTACCAAATTGAAAAATAAAGATAAAACTAACAGATATCATCCATTCAATCTACGCGATTATCGATGAAAGTGAAATTTTAAACTTACAAACTTAAGCGTAACAGACAAACGAACTGACCCACGATAAAATAAAAAAACCTTCTTATAGAGATGCATCTATAAATGTTATTTCAAACGTAAGCGTGACATATGTACAGACCGACACACGTAACGATAGAACCTCTTGTAGAGATGGTATTTCAAACTTAAGCATGATTGACGGATAAACAAATACTCTTATAGAGATGTCTGGGTGTATTAAATATATCAAATTATGTCGGTCTGATTTAAAAATTAAAACCTAAATAGCATTTAAGCTGACAGTTGATTGATTCTGACTAGCCAATTTTCATATGATATTGTTCTACCCTGTTATTAGCAATACATTCACATACTTTGCTACAATTTATTTTTAAAAAAATACTTAATCTGATTCGGCAGTTTGTTAATATGTACACATTTTTAACGTTTTTTATTCAGCTACCTTTAATGATCTGTTTGCTTCGTTATTTTAAGTTAAAGATGCGATTCGTTGTTAAATACTCAATTAATTAATTAATGCATTTAATGGCACCGTTTTTTATTACTGCATTATGTACACATACAAGCTTTTTCAGAGAACGGGATGTCGATTCCATGTATAAAGGTCCCATTCTTGAGATGGTATCACATATCTAATATATAAAACAAAGTGAGATATTTCCTTACTTCCTTACCCAAAATAAGTTAATAAACAAAGAATACATAAAAAACATTGTTTCTGCTTTCATTCCCGCCTTAAATTGTCCCGTGTCGTTATAGACAAAAAAATATTTTTTCGCTCACATTAATTGATTTAACTATTGTGTCCATGTCGATATTTTATTTTATTTCGTAGTATTCACATCCAGTTGGTGGATTGACATGTACTTATACTGACCCCAATTATACAAGGGTCACTTCTTTTGCAAGATAGTTAGGTTCCCGTACACCGCTTATTAAAGATATATATGGGTACTATGGAAACAATTCATCACTTTTTCTAACATTAACATTAATACCTTACTATTTTTAAAGATTTACAGATATTTTATTTTACATTATTATCTAACTTAAAGAAAACGCCAAATAATTATTAATTGTAATTTTCACATCATTTATCTTTATTAAGTGCACAATAAAAACACGTTTTATATACAATCAACATGCAACAATTTGACAACTATATTTTCTCATCCGTGCTTCTATACATTTTATTAGAGCTTATCGTATTGACGGAATTGAAAAATCTGTAAGTTCAAAGTTTATTCATTCATTCATTTCGTATGCAGCAGATGATTCTAATGGTGGGGTTGGTTTCCCCGATATCTTTCTAGCTAGAATAATTTCCTTACTTCTAAGTTTCTATTTATTTCGTGATACGTGAATTACACTGTTTTTTTTTCTATCGTTTACTTATGTCAATCATATATATACCATATCTTAGCGTAAGAAGATTTTATTCCCATTTGACAAAAAAAAATTACGAACTTAAACACGAACTTAATTAAACCACAATTATCTAACAGAAAAATTCAGAAAAAAAATTACTATCACGCGACAAAACCGATTTTTACTACCAATAAATGACTTTCTTTCATTTGGAATGCCGAATAGTTACGCAAGTCGCGTTTGCTAATAAACTTTGCATGTGTATGTTTTAAGCATACAACATTTTGTTTAATTATTAAGAAATATAAAAAGGATGATTCTACACAAAACGAAGACAAACTAAACCGACTTCTGCCGAAGTAAACCTTAAACTTAGGTTATGGTAAATTTAGCGGTGATTTAATGAGTAGATTATGATTATGTTAGAGTTAGTTTATGGTAAGGTTAGGCTAAGGTTAGGGTAAAAAGCAGTCTTGTCTGTATTGCGGAGAAGCACCTAAAATAGTTATGTAGTGTTCAGTGGTGGAAGCAGGAGTTTATTGGGTTACTTAATTTTTCCAAGCCACGCAAGTATACCTGATTTTGTTGTGGGTTTATATTTCGGTTTGTTAATTAGATGTGTATTTGTCTATTCATAGTTTGGAGACGAATCGTTCATAAAATGGATTCTATTTTGATGGTATCAGATTTCCTGGGTTAAGTGAGTTACGAATGTGTTTGATTTGACTGTTCTGGTTATGTTTGGTAATCGGGTTGTGTTATTGTGAATCTAGGTGTTTATTTGTAAATACCACGACACTCGTAAATGGAATCTTATCATCATGCCATTATTGTTGTTTTCTATTAGCTACTATTTATGAGATATGGAGACAGAATATTGATTACTTTGACAGTCCGTAATGATTTGATGAATAAATGCTTATAGTGATTTATCAACGTGATTTATATAAGCAATATCGCGTTATCGGTTACCAGATGTGGTTACATATTATGAATTTAGAATTGTTGTCTTGAATATTCGTCGAAGTCATATTTTTTAATAATCGGTTTACGTTGACGATTTAACTTATTAAAACTAACTTAAGTCATGCAATTTTGTCGTTATTTTTATTTGTGTTTTTTCTGTAAACACTTTATTCTAGATTATTATTAACTGTTAAGAATATGATATTTGAGTAACGTAAGAATTGGTTGGTTTCATTTTCAAAGGTGAATTCTATGATGCGTTCGACTGTATTTTCATTTAACTGTGACATTTTACATATGTATGCTTTATGACATGTTAAGTGCATCATACATACATTTGAAATAATTGTATTTTCTTCATGATAGATATGAAAAAAGAGTAAAAGACAGACTAAACCATGGGGAGATGCATGTGTTTCTTTTGAAACATCCATTCTACTTGGAAAAACGATGCTTCATACAGTGTTATAATATTTTTGTATTTACTGGAAATAGCAATGGCCATCGCTATTTTATTTAGATTGATGTTATTTATTAGATGCATATTTCGTGTGGCGATATTTGTATAATTTGATCTGAAGTCTAAACTAGCTTATTGTTCTTTTATTTTGTTTCATTATTATTTTATTAATCAAATTATCCGTGTGCGTGTGACACTAATTTTCCACAGTAGACTGGTTAGAAAATGAGCAATAGCTTTAGATATTTTGTGGGAAGAGATTTTTAGTTTAGATATGATGGGTCGTGGTGATATAGACATTCCTTTTAACAATTGATAGATAAAATTCATTGAATTATTCAATCTTATGGCTGTTATTTATATATTTTCCATTTGCTTGTTTTATAACTTCATAAACTATGCTACGGTTTAATAATGTTATAGCTAGATGTGCGTGTCATTTAAACTGTGCAAGCAGAGTAGTGTCTTCCCGCCTTTTTAGAAACGAGATTCAATGTGTCAACATGTGTAAGGAGTAAAATGTATTTATTAAACATTATTGGACTCTCAATTTTTAATTTATTTCAATAATCCTTTTTTTTAAGTAATGGTCTTGCTTTGATTTAATAATAATAGAAAACAACGACACACGTAAATCCGTGCATGTTATGTGATTAAAGACACTCATTTCTTTTTTACGTATATGTTAAAGAATTAAGAATAAATATACGGAGAAAGAAAAAAACAAAGTAACACATTAAAAATCTAAAAATGAAATCTTAAAGTTACAAATATTTTTTTCAGATCAAGTAAAAGTTTAAAAATTGATATTAAATACTATTTTATCTTATTTTTTAAATTCGACAGTTTTGATATTAAATCGAGAATTGAAGTTGAAATTTTAAATCGAAGATAAAATTTTATATTTATAATCGAATTGTACAGTTAAATTTTTAAAACGAATAGTACACGTATAAGTTTAGATCGAATAGTATGATACACATTTTAAATTGAATACAACAATGACAATTTTAAATCGAATATTACAATTGAAATTTTAAATCGAATGTTACAGTGTAAATTTAAAATTGAATATTACAATTGAAATTTTAAATCGAATAGTACGATTTAAATTATAAATCAAATATTACAGTTTAAATGTTGAATCCAATAGTACAGTTGAAATGTATGAATCGAATATTACTGTTAAAATTATAAATCAAATAGTACAATTCGAATTTTAAATCGAATATTAAAGTTAAAATTAAAAATCGAATAGTACGGATAAAATTTTAAATTGAATGTTACAATTGAAATTTTAAATCGAGTATTACATTTGAACTTTAAATCAAATATTACAAGTGAAATGTGTAATCGAATAGTACAGTTACAAAATAAATATTACAGTTTAAATGTTCAATCGAATATAACCGTTGAAGTCTTAAATCTAATATTACAATTACAACGTTAAATCGAATATTACAGTTGAAATTTGTAATCGAATAGTACAGTTTTAATTTTAAATCAAATATTACAATAAAGATTTTACATCGAATAGTACAGTTATAATTTTAGATCGAATATTACAGTTAAAATTCTTCATTGAATAGTAGAATTTAAATTTTAAATCGAATAGTACAGTTACAAAATGAATATTACAGTTTAAAATTTCAATCGAATATTACAGTTGAAGTTTTAGATCTAATATTACAATTACAACTTTAAATCGAGTATAAGAGTTGAAGTTTAAGATTGAATATTACAATTGAAATTGTTAATTGAATATTATAATTTAAATTTTAAATTGAATATTGCAGTTGAAAGTTTTACTGGAATAGTACAATTAAAATTTGAAATCGAATAGTATAATTTAAATTGTAAATTGAATATTACAGTTGATGGTTTTACTGGAATAGTACAGTTGAAATTTTTAAACGAATAGTACTTTGTAAACTTGAAATCGAATAGTATAATTTAAATTTTAAATTGAATGTTACAATCGGAAGTTTTAGTGGAATAGTACAGTTTAATTTTGAAATCAAATATTACAGTTAAAATGTTTACTTTAATAGTACAATTTAAATTTTAAAACAATTATTACAATTGAAATTTTTACTCAAATAGTACAATTTACATTTTTAATTGAATATTACAGTTGGAATTTTAATTGAATAGTATAGTTCAAATATATAAGTATAATGAATTAATTAATTATTTTACATACACAGGCAAGCGCGCGTTTCGTCTTTTAAAAATTCATCAGTGTGGTTATACAACTGACCCGCCAACCGAATGAGTCGAAATTTAGACTTTGGGACTGATAGCCCAACGATTATATCAATGCACCTAACCGACCATCTGCGTGAATGAGAGGTATAAATACTGCATTTATCAGTACTGTTTAATTGTTTCTAAGAGGATTCAACTAAGGGAGGAAAACTGCATAATTATTTTAAGTGAAACAATCAATTATTCCCAAACTGAGTGATCTCCCCTTTAAGGGGTCCGATAATTATAATTTAAAATTAAATATGTTATATTCACAAACAAGCACTCATTTTGTCTTTTAAAACACATCAGCTTAACAACTGATCCGCCGACCGCATGCATCGGATTTTAGACATTGGAACTGATAGCCCAGCATAGATAGATAGCGAAAGAGAGATTAAACGGAATAATGTCGCAGGAAGCGGCGAGAATTCTGTCTTTTTTACAGACATTTTTATTCCTATACGGCAACAGATAAGAAGTAACATCTAAAAATATATAAACTCTTATATATATTTTATATAGATTAAAGTACATGTATACATATACACACACATATATATATATATATACATATACATATACATATACATATATATATGAGTGTGTTCATATACTTATATATATATATATATATATATATAAATGAGTGTGTTCATATACCTATATATATATATATATATATATGAGTGTGTTCATATACTTACATTTTGTTTGAGACACTCCTTTAATTAAACGATTTGGGCTTAATGTCATGTATTTTAATGATACGTGCGGTGTATATGTTTATATATTTATGTTTGTCTATAATACCGCATGCATTAAGGTATTTTGGCTCGGTGTCATCTTTTATAATATGTTCAATAGTATATAATTTTCATTTTCTCTGTATCTTTTGATTAATTAAAATACTTATTGATATAAAACATCTGTGCTAATAATACGTATTTCGTTAATCTCTAGGTGTATATATTTATTTTTATAATATTACACATCCGATAAAACGTTTGTATCTGAATAATTTAACACAGAAACGTGTTTCCTTAGATTAGATATTCCGTTTCAGTTATGAAACTTAGTCAAGAATAGAATGTATTCAACAGATTCCGATCAAATATACCAGAAGATTGAGAGTATTAGTAAAAAAACAACCTCAATAGACTGTGTGGGTAAAGTAAAAAAATGTATTTGGGTGGGACCGGAGTTATGTTGGCAGTAGGAAAGACGTTGTGTATGTGACCAAAAATGATTGGTTTAGAAGATTAGGTGGTGAGTAACTATGTAGAGGAAGGGCGTACATAAAAGCAGGGAAGAGTAACAAATGGAATTATATCTGATCAGTATTTTTCAATGAATGCTATTCTTGAAAAAATTGCATAACTGAAACGAAATATGTAATATAATAAAGGTAATTGTATGTCAAATTATTTCTTGTTTTAAATAGTTTATTATTTGCTTATTACCTTTTTCTTTCTTTCTCTCTCTCTCTCTCTCTTTCTCTCTCTATATATATATGTAGAGAGAGAGAAAGAGAGAGAGAGAGGGGGAGAATGCGTGGTAGAGTATAAAACATAACTTTCGTATCGGGTTTTCAGCAGGGATTGTCTCCTCTCATCTGATGATTGCCGGTTTTGCATGAAACACATGTGTATATGGGTTTATTTTCGACCATTATATATATATATATATATATATATATATATATATATATATATATATATTTCAGAGGAAACATTTTTTAATCAATGAAACGGGCGGGTAGAACAAAAAAAGAAAATTGCTAAAATTTTCCTTGAGACTTTATCGTCTGACCCTCTAAGAGGAAACGTCAGAATGATAAATTAAAAACTAAGAAAATCCTCTGAAATTTATCCTACGATTTTGTTGTACGCGAAATTTACTTACACACACACACACACACACACACACATATATATATATATATATATATATATATATATATATATATATAGTAAAGTCTACATCAACAGGGTATCGTTACTGTGTTTATATAAGAGTGTCCAATAATTAATAGAGCTCTGTAATAGGTACAAATATTTTTATTTATACAAACCTTATTTGGCTACACATTTGCAAAACATGTTTCGGTTACAACTATAGAGCAGCTGAACTTCTTCGAGGCCGACATATTTTCTTTACAGTTTCATTTGATGTAATGAGACAATATTGTTTTCTAAAAGTGAGCACCTGATCAACTCATAAAGGTCAATTAATCACCTAAAACTATCATTAACCGTTAAGTTTTTTTTATTTGTTCATTAATGAATAATTTATTTAATTGCTTTGTATAACGTTAATTTGACCTAATTTTTCAAGTCGGAGCTACAACCGTTCAAACATAGACACGCTTTAATCATTGTCGCTCATAAATCTGACACGTCGCATCTTACGCACACACACATACACACACCAACCCACACATAATCAATAAACACACATACACCCACATACATTCGCTCAGACGCTCAGTCAAGCGCCGACAGAATAAAAAGAATAAAGAATTATATGTACAAAAATTGTATAGTTTTAAATAATTTGTAGAGATGTACATTTTTATATTGCCAATAACACCGTACAACAATAACAAATTAATATTGGCGAGTCAGCAAAATTTGATTCGTTTGCTTAAATGCTATTTTGGTTTAATTTTGAAAATGCGACAAGATAAATTCATATTTTAGATAATCGAGGAAAAATGGTAGCCTTCGAAATACGATAGTAATGTTGAAGTCTTTAAATTTATTAGTAGAAAATCATTTCTGCCTAGAATGAACGTTTGAAGACGAAAGTCGAAAGTAATAATGCATGATTTCTCAAAAACAACAGGAAAACGATGTTTCTCTAAAGAGACACTATTCTAGAAAATAACTGATTTCATGATTGTCGTTAATGAAACACATTTACTTTACATAAGTATATAAGTTTGTTGTCACTATTATTTAGGGATCTTTTTACTAGTATTGATGGAATATTTTAACAACTAAGAATCTCTTTCATATCCATCTCGATGAAAATCGATCATTAAATTGGATGTTATGTGTATACCCGGAATTCATCGGCAAATATGTACAATTGTTATATTTTTTTAAATGATGGCTCACCAATTATCAAAGCTAAAAGACACCGAGAATAAATTTTAATGAAATGAAATGATTGTCAGTTGAGAGATGAAGAACCTTATTCGAGGATTACGAATGGTTGATGGAGTGGCAAAGTTCAATTACAGAAATACACTGACATGAGATTTAAAGACGATCATATTGTAATTTGCAGGGAAGTATTCTCGCGGTATTGTGTTCCATAGACGTAACGGGCTTGCGAAGTAACATGAGGCGAGTAAGATATGGGGTGAAGATTCCTCCATGTATTTCCTGTAGTCAGTTCTTGTTTTCATCTATTCAGACTTTTGGATGTTTTTCTTTCTTTATCCGACGTCTGTTTTGAGTTCTTTCTTCCATCTATTCATATTTTCGCATGTTTCTCTCATGAACCTTTTCATTCAATGTCTGTTTTGGGTTCTTGTTTCAATCTCTTCAGACTTTCAGATGTTTATCTCAGGAACTTTCTTTATCCGACGTGTGGTTTGGGTCCTTGTTTCAATCCATTCAGACATGTGGATGTTTCTTTCAGGCATGTTCTTTATTCGGCGTTCGGTTTGGGTTCTTGTTTCCATCTATTCAGACTTTCGGATGTTTCTCTGAGAAATTTTCTTTATCCGACATCCGTTTATGGTTAGTGTAGCCATATATTCAGATGTTTGGATATTTCTCTCTGGAATTTTCTTCATTCGACGTCTGTGTCAGGTTCTTTTTTCCATCTGTTCCGACTTTCAGATGTTTTTGTAGGAACTATTTTTATTCTACGTCCGTTTTGGGTTCTTGTTTAAACCTATTAAGACTTTCGGATATTTATCTCATAGACTTTATTATCCAACGTCCGTTTCAGGTTCTTGTTTCTATTTATTTAAACTTTCGGATGTTACTCTTCAGAACTTTCTTTATCCTGCATCCGTTTCGGGTTCTTTTTTCCATCAATACTAACTTCTTGATGTTTCTCTCAGAAACTTTCTTCATCCGACCTCCATTTTTAGTTCCTTTTTCCATCTATTCCGACTTTGGATTTTTCTTTAGGGAATTTTCTTTATCCGACGTTCTTTTTGGGTTCTTTTTTCATTTATTCCAACTTTCAAATGTTTCTTTCAGGAACTTTTTTATTCGACGTCCGTTTTAGGTTCTTGTTTCCATCCACTTAAACTTTCGGTGTTTTTCTAAGGATGTTTTATTTGACGTCTGTGTGGTGTTCTTGTTTTCAGCTATTCCGACTTTCGAATATTTATCTTAGGAACTTTTTTTATTTTATGTCGGTTTTGGGTTCTTGTTTCCATTCATTTAGATATTCGGATGTTTCTCTTAGAAATATTTTTTATTCAACTTCTGTTTTGGGTTCTTGTTTCCATCTATTCATACTTTCGGATGTTTCTCTCGTGAACTTATTTCATCTAACATCCGTTTTCGGTTCTTGTTTCCATCCATTAAGACTGTCAGATTGTTTCTCTCGGGACCTTTCTTATTTACGTCTGTTTTGGGTTCTTGTTTTCAATCTATTTAGACTGTCGGGTGTTTCTCTTAGGAACTTTTTTATTCCGCATCCGTTTATGATTCTTGTTTCTATCCATTTAGACTTTCGGATCTTTCTCTCATGAACTTTCTTATCCGACGGACTTTTTGGGTTTACATTCATTGATAAAAAAATTACATTTTCATTAAAAATAGGTATCGTTTATTTTTTTATTTTTCACATAAGAGACGTTTCTACTCTTTCTCTACTCATCCCCTATATCCATACAAAGTGTTCAGCTGAGAGCCTATCTTTGGTTTCTCCTTGTGAAACTTTCAGAGTGGGAAAACGTCTCTCTACCACCACTGCAAAGAAATGTTCTTTCTTCTGCGTAACATCAAATGAAATTTCCATCAACAGTTGCTTTCAGATAAATTCCTACATGTGCCACACGTAACCACGGGAATACTTCCCTGGGGCTACAATATAACTTCCTTAATTCTAATATAAATAAACACTTGACATAAAACGCTCCCAGACGTTATCATATTTTATGCAATCTATTCATTATTTTTAATCGTCTCATAATATTAATTATCATTCAACTGACATTCTGTCCACCCCATAAACCTTTATCCTCGAGTTGTGTTTTAGCCTCGATAAGTGGTGATTATTATCTGAAAAAATATGTTATGTGCTATTTCATGCATAGATATATATATATATATATATATATATATATATATATATATATATATATATTGTCTGTTACACTGTTCATGGAAAGTGAAATTGAGCGATCGAGAGAACAAGCGCCACCTTACCGTTTCCATAGCATCTTCTCATCTGTCCTAATGACGTCTATTCTGATGACGTCTGTTCTAATGACGTCTGCTTTTTATGGCTTCATCTCCCGTTTGCTCAAGACCTTTAGCATCTTGTAACAACCCCTACGCATTATTCATATCATCTAAATAAGTATAGTTGTTAATCAAATTTTATACACATCCTTTGGTCTCCTGAAATGAGAAAGGGGGCGTACGGAGAACAAGCATGTGTCCATCCTCATAACTAGGGGCCCGATGTACTTGTCTTCTCCACGAGGAAAAAGTTCGACATAAAATCGGTTGTTAATATGAGGAATATCGAGCGACCCAAAAAGGAAAATTTTTGATTGGGACAAAATTAAAATTGCCTCAGTCTAGAAAGATGCTGTTGAAGAACAGATACTACAATTTGCTTATAGATAAAAGCCAAAGGAGTACGGATCATTATGAAATTTTGGAACACAGCTGTTAGATGTAAGGAGTTTAAATATTGGTTATATTTAGTTAAATTTAGTTTTATACAAAGGGAATAAAAAGGAAGTTGAAGCCTTTCGTGAAAATTCAGATGACTCCGATTTCTGTGAAATTTTTACTATAGGTATTAATAAATATTCTGAAAATGTCAGTTTTCTTTGAGTATTTTAAAAGGGATTTAGTTAACATAATGTGGGCACAAACTCTCATTTGAAAATTAAAATATATCAGATTTGCATCGGTTTTGATCCGTAGTCATTAGACAGCAATTAAGCAGAATTCCCTTAATTTTAATTTCTATTCGAGGCCCCTTAAGCTTAACACTTAAATGTTGATATTTTTTAACATTTAATGTAATGGAAAAATTTGAATATTTGTTTTAGAAATAACTTTTAGTGACATTATAGCTTTATTTTAATCTTCGTAAGAGGATATAAAAGTGCTGAAAAGTTGTTATGTTCTGGGAATTTATTTTAGACGTCCTGGGATGGGTAGTATATATATATATATATATATATATATATATATATATATATATATATATATATATACATTTAAAAATGATACGCGGAAATTTTTTAATGTATTTATAAGTTTTGTACCTCGAAATATTTATTTATATATATATATATATATATATATATATATATATATATATATATATATATATATATATATATATATATAAGGAGATTTAGTGAATTATAAGATTCCAATTGCTCAAAGAATTAGAACAACAAGTCTATTATGGCGTACGGTCGTTTCCAAAACATTCTGGAAATACTTTATTTCATTCTTTAATTTTTTAAAAAACCAACAAAAGCTACCCCAAAACGTCTCTTCATCAGCGTCTTTAGCACCACATTTTACAGAAATTCAAGGAAAAATATAATTCAATTTGGACCGCCACGTGCCATGTTCTTGAATCAAGAGACCCTCATCCCACATTCACTTCAACAACAGACGAATTGAAAACACACAAAGAAACGATGAGAAATGGAAGAAAAAAGGGAGATATTTGATGTATATATATTTTATTATTTTATTTTTTTTAATTCTGATGATGAAGTATATCTTCGAAAATTTAATTGAAAAAAAAATTGAAAAAGTTAATAAAATTAAAATGCATTGTATGGCGTTCTTATTTTCAATAATTCATATAATATATATATATATATATATATATATATATATATATATATATATATATATATATATATATTCCTATATAATGTTATTGCTAGCTACCATATCGCAGAATGGTTCTTGGGTGTAGTGTTTGGATAGTATTATTATTATTATATTATTGTTATAATTAATGTTATTTGATATGCAAATTACCATATCACACGGTTGTCTTATGGGTAATATATTATTATTATTATTATTATTTATTTATTTATTAATTTATTTATTAATGTATATATTAGTGAAATTTAAGCTGAATTATTTCTATATATATATTTCTTATATACTATGCAACATAATTGCATATATATATATATATATATGTATATATATATGCAATAATTTTCGTAGAAACGAATAGAGCAGTCATCGGTAGTTGCACATCTTAAACTGTCGATCAAACGATCAGGTTTTAATCTCCAACTGAAACATTTTCTGGTCTAACCACAGCCAGGAGTTGTGCCACAGCGAAACAGTCATTGTTATAATTCGTTTAATAGTAATATTATTTTACTTTTGACTCAACATATGATGAATTCGGTGTTTCAAAGTTGTTTCATGCAACAGTTAGTGTAATGCTGTCCTATATCTCGTAGGATATGTTTTGTATTAATAGTAGTACTACTGTTGTAGTTACTATTATTAGTAGTATTAGTAGTAGTTGTAATGCAGTCGTAATTGTGGTAGAAGTAGTAATAGTTATAGTAGTAGAAGTATAGGTAGTAGTATCATTTTGAACCTCTTATTATATATCCAACGTGCAATTATGTCCAATAGTTTTGGAGCCTATAAATGTCTACTGTTGTTATTATTAGTAGTAGAAGTAGCAGTAGTAGTCGTCGTTGTAGTAGTAGTAGTAGTAGTAGTAGTAGAACACGGTATCTTAAAACTACTTCATGCCGAAATCAGTGCAATTCTACCCAGTAGTTGTTTAGCCTAGGAGTAACCAACCGAAAAAAGACAAAATGACTAACAAAAACGCGCAATTATAATATGAATTAGTTCTTTTTTGTAAATACGTTTTTTTTACTTATATCAATTTTTTCGTTTGCAGATTTATCTTATCATTTTAATTTTTTCCGGTAAAAGCGTGACATTGTCATGAAATAATTCCTTGATAGAAACATTTGTTGAATCGAGGTAAATGGAATACATGAGTTAAGGATTTTGTTATTCATCTGAATTCTTCTCCGTCTTTTTCTTGCCTCTGCTCTGCATATTTACCAAACTCACTGATTATCAAATTGGGTTAGAATCCCGATGAAGACAGAGGTGTGATATTTTTCTCTTCTCGATATTTTTTTTTCGTTTAATCTTAGCATTTTTTCTTTAATCCAAATGTGTTGTCTTTAGAGAAACAAATCTGCATTTCTTTTCGAGGCGATAGCACATCAAAGAACTAAGACGATATGTATTCGATGGAGATGGTGTTAAGTGCACATTCCGCAGAGAACAATGATTTAATTATTTCCTTCCGCTGCGACACGACATAAAACAAAAGCTTTGATCAATTGAGAAAAGCATAATATGTTGCTTATATAGACTTTCACTTGCTAATTACTAAAGTGTACTCTTTTTTATTGTGGAAATGTTCGCACTTTCCTCTCATAATCTGTGAATATTTCTCTTTGGTTTACTTTAATTATACTCAGACTCACATTCTGATAACCCTTAACCATTTTGTCTATTCAACCGAACTAGCCACCTTTGTTTGGATATTTAGGCAAAATTAAATTTTCCCGGCCTGAACACGAGCAAGAGCCCTAATTATAGATTATGCCTGTGTACTAACACACACACACACACACACACACACACACACACATATATATATATATATATATATATATATATATATATATATATATATATACAAAGAGATATATCATACAAGTTTATACGAAAATAGCAACGCTACACATCCAGAACATGTTTCAATAATAGCTTTGAGAAGCAGACACTTATTACTAGAGCATAAGAGGGTTAATGAGACGGAGATGATTGCCAACCTTAAGATGAAGAACACTATCGCAGTAATAATATTGATCAATGGTATGAACTGATTATTACTTATGGGTTGTTTTTGACAACAATTGTTTATTTAGAAGACCATCAAGTTGTAACCACCAGAAAAACAGTCTCGCGGTAATGTGTTCCACAGACGGGAAGCCTTGCAAAGGATGTCTGTTAATGGAAATTCCGCCTGACGCTATATTTCTACTCATCTTTTTTCGATGTGGTGCTATAGATAAATTCAATTATTGATGTTTTATTCATTTATGAATCTGTGATTATCAAAATAAAAATCTTCATATCAAAATGATATTCAAATAGAAATCGACAAAACTAAAAGAAATGTATCGAATAATATAACTTATTCATTTTATTATGAAAACAAAACAGAATTTGGACTTGATGTGTGTTCAATAGTAGTTCAATATTATGACATATACTGGAGATTGCTCCCACTTTCCCGACCCGACCTTGGGTCAAATCTTACTTGTGGGAGTAAGATAAAAACTGGCCTGTGCCTAACTCCTGGAGAGGAGTAAATCAATACTCTAAAGTTATGTTCACGATTATTGTGCCAGACTTAATAGTGCTTTTAACCAATCATGAAAATGGGATTAATGAACACAAAAGATTTGAAAGAAATCTAATTTACTGAGAACCCTTAAAATCTTTTTTTAAAACAATACAAAGTCAGTTGATAGAATAATTAAAAAAAAACATTTTATGGTCAAAGGTCATTAACACAATCATGGTAGAAGCGGTTTTTTAAAATTACTCTTAAAGCTTATCAAAGGCAATGAAAAGTCCAACAGGATTTCTATAAATACATTTGACCTGATTCTCAGTGGTTCTATTCGATCCTGTGGTAAGACTTAAATTTCCCCTTGTATATAAGTGGTATTTCGGATAACCCTTTTGGGTTTTTGTATACTGTCCTAACACAATCACCTTTATCAAAGGTCTCCGAGTCGGGTTTGGTCGCGTGGCTTAGGTTGCCCATGTCTAATATTAATGTGTGTATACACTACCTGACCCCAAAAATCGAACTAAGCATAACGCGATTTAATAAGTTGATTATATATTCCGGAGACCCTCATCATATAAAGGTTGCTTTTTGTTTGTTGTTTCAGCTTCAATATTTTCATACCCATCATAAATTACGCAAATTTTGTGTTTTTATCCATGTTTAAGTTTCATGCTCAGAAATGATATTTCTAACTGTGTTTGGTTTACTGAGCCGGTATAACATATATGCTTCAATCTTGCTTATCGCGATGTAACCGTCCTTTCATATATCCACATGAGCAGCGATGTCTTATTTCATCGTTTGTTCTTCAGTCACGGCGTTTACCAACAGAGGAAAAACGGCGTCTACTAAAAATGTTCTTTGGTCGTGTCCTTTTCTGTACAACACATAGTATGGAAGAGATGTTTCCGTAAG
>OY744515.1:160096609-160109109 GCA_963556195.1 Sepiola atlantica | reverse complement strand
CATCAATATGCTAAGATTTTCACAGATACAATTCGTCGGATTTTTTTAAAAAGTAACATTTATCGATTTGAACGTATCGGATTGTTATGTTCTTCTACACACAAATATTTCTTTTGGGAGGTTACGTGCAATGTTCAGGGTGAGAACCTGTTATCTGGCTCCGATTTCACAACTTGACCCTCAAATCAGTAAGCACTCGACTCTGTACGAACATGAAAATGTCTGCGTATTCTCAAAGAACATTTACACTAACTAGTCAGAATTATTATTATTATTTATACTCACGAGGAGTTCTCACACAGGTCATCATCAGTGATTTTTAACTGATAATCACCCGTGGTGTTCCCTGGATTCTGAGTGACAACAAGTCTCCCCAGATTTCCAGTACTCTCTACCACTTTCGATAACTATTGCAAATGACTGTGTTTTCTCAACAGACACTTATAATCGATTTCTCGCTTCTAACGAACATTGGTCTACTTTAGGATTTTTTTTGGGGGGGGGGGCAATAAGCCTCCCCAAGGTCCCAGTACTCGCTATACTCTTCCAGTGGAGGTCAGGTTGGTGCTCTCCCTCCTCGGTCTTTCCATCCTACGTGACCTTTCACAACTATTTTGTGTGGTATCAGCCTAGGCTGGTGCTATTACTTTGGGGGAGAGGAGTACTTTATGGCATTTATTGCCGTTTCTGTTCCTTGTTTCATGTGGTGGTGTTCTTTCTGTGTTATGGTTTTTAAATTTTCTTCCTATTGTAACTTGCATATGCCTGGTAAGTCTTCGTAGCTTATGTGGGTTGATTTCCGCATTCAAGGATTTTCCTTAAAATGTTAGCCATCCGTTGCATGGTCTCAGTCTTTCCTTTGATTCCAATTTCTCCCAGTCTTTTATTATTATTATTATTATTATTATTATTATTATTATTATTATTATTATTATTATTATTATTATTATTACTAGCGATATGTAGTAAAACTAACAATTATTTTCTCATAATAGCTGTGTTTTTCACAATTAAACTGTAAAAAACAGCTCTGAGTGATGTATTAAGGTTTTAATTTAAGACGACTGGAAATGATCCTTGGATAAGCAGAAAGCGGTGGTGTTATTTAAAATTTTACTTTCTACTAGACCAGTTGTTCACCAAGCGCCTTTGTAATTATGATTAAAAAATTATTCAAATACATATGATTGTACATCTATATAGTACGTACATAGCCTATTTAAAATACCTTCATAAGGCATATTCCAAAAAACATAATTCATAACTAACAGTATATTCCATGGTTTTATGTTGATGATATTTTTCCATACAAATCCTAAAGTACTGGATTCGGCTCTACGCGACATAAAGTATTTTAGCATGAGACCCGGAACTAACTTTCAATTGGTAAGGCGGTGTCATATCCCGTGTGGCAATCTAAAAGAAAAGGATGATAAAGTTATATTAAGATTCACAATCCGGCTGGTATTTTGTCGGTGATATATTAATAATCGAAAGAAAAACGGTCTTAGTTTCTTATCCTATTCATACTCCAGCCACTGAAAGGATATCAAACATGACAACAACGCGAGAGGTCCAGCACATAGAAGAGCGGCGAGTATGCCACGATAAATAGAAACTGATGTTATCATTGCTATGTATTAATAAGCGGGTTCGAAACCAGGTTTAGTTTAAATCCTATCAAATGTATTGTAAGATTTTGCACACTAATACTCTTGAAAAAGAATGAATCGGCAATTTCCGCAGCTTGTGTTTGATTAATTGTATACAATGAATCTTTTATGATAAGCATTTCTCTCCAATGCCCATGAACAGAGAAAAACACACTAAACTAATAAACATATACATATAAGCACACATTGATAGGGGCACAGATACTCAAACATGGACACACGCGCGATGCAAACTTGCATACACAAACAGGTAACCAGATAACATGTCCACATCGACATTCTCGTCAAATCATAATAATACTCATCATTTGACACTTAGCTAAAAACATAATCTATATTTATCTCATATGAAGAACTTGTGCTATTTTTATTGCCATTTTCTCTAAAGGTCAGAGGATTTAACACCGAAAATATCGTCTATGATTCATTCTGAAAACCGCTAATTACAACTTGACAAATTCATTAAATCCAATCATGTGTAAGAGCTTGTGAGTTATTACGCATCAACTATGTATGATTGTATATCTAGATATTGAGTACAAGGCCTTCAGATTAATACGAGCTAAGCTTCTCGTAGACCGTGGAATAACAACTAAGAATAATGAAATATGTTTCTTTCGTCAACAACTTTCCGACTAGTTACACCGATTATGGGTTATATTTGGAAAGTAAAGTAAGCGAGAGACGTGAAGTCGTTTTAGATGAAAGAGAATCACGTGAAATAACATTTGAAATAACCTGTAAGTGCGAGACGGTGATTATTTGTGGTATATTATGCAAGACTTTATTCAGTGTTACCACACTGAATAAAGTATTGCATAGTATACCACAAATAACTCCCGTCTCGTGTAAAGGAATAAAAAGTCATAAAAGTCTAAGATGCAACACATCGACTGGTGTTTTATTTACTGTTAGTAGAGTGATGTACAAAAAGGCATTCATATTTTGTAGTCATATCACGGAGACGCCACAACTTGACGGTTCAATACGTGAGGGCGATTATGTCAGGATATATAAATAGATAGATTGATGATATGCACGCAAACGTAAGTTGAATAGACAAACTTAAAAGAAAAGATATATATATATATTTATATATATATATATATATATATATATATATATGTATATACATACATACATTGAAGATGACTTGAAAAATCAAATCACGGGTCGTGGTGCCGGTGGGCGTCTTGTTTCATCTGGTTGACGTGTCGCATCTACTGTCTATATTACACTAACATGATACAGAAAAGAAGCCCGTAGACAAACAGCTCTGGCACATGAAGTGAAATATTACTGTTTATGTTATTTTTTTGTAAAACATACGTTTCTTTACGTGCAAGTAACTTAGATTTTCTCGGAGAAATATTGTAAACACCAAATCTAAATTATAACTTTTTCCACAATAATGCACCTTGCCATCCCTTTCTGTTTACGTCTACTAGATATTTAGAATTCCATCAATGAGTGGGTGAATACCTGGTTTACTTGGTTCCTTTTTGTATGACTTCACTCTAGAAAGATCTAAGTGTGTCTGCTTTGAAAGTAGCGATTCACCGGTGTTAAGGGCATCCTCGTATGCGTAGATGAAACACCGGAAAAGCCGAGTCTTTAATTTCTATTTTCTGCTCTATTTTTTTTTCATCGAACTTGGCCATTTTCTTTTTTTACTTTGGAAAACTCATAGACCACCCCAGTTGATATCACGTTTAAATATTTGTCATAGACCCTTCGGATTAAAGTGCGGACAACATAAGTAATGCACGATGCATTTCAAATGAATGCGATTCTACGAATTAGGAAAAAAATATATTTTATTCTATTCGTTTCTGCCTCAAACCTGAAAGGTTTTACCGCACTTTCTGTGGACGATACGAAAGAAAAAGGCAAATCTCTCTACATGTAAACTTAGGTATATGTATTTATATTCTAAGAAACGGGTTGATTAATGTGGACCATTATCTTTGGTAAAGTTTACCATTTAAAGGGGTGTGACACCCAAACTCGCATCCACACACGCAGTTTTTGAAGGAATCGAGATGCAGAAATTTTAATAGAGAAAAACAATTTCTCTACAACAAACTTCTCAACTAATGAACTTGTTATTCTGAATTACACTGGTCAACAAAAAAAAAAGATTCTGCTCTGCTGCCTGGAAAAAGTAGATGATCTTGAGTAACTTCAAGCCGTTGAATTCATATATAAAATCAGTTTTGCTCAATAAGGTCACGGTTTCTTGCTTTTCAAATTGATATGTTTCATGTATTGGCTTATTGTACGTTTAAGAGGACTATATAATGTGCTTTTAAGCAAGTTTACATTGTTTCAAATAGAATTGACAGCTTTTATATGAATAATATTAAGTGCAGTTATATAGTTTGCATGATTCCTGTGGAGATTCTCATTAGGAAAGTAGCATGAACAGCTATTTAGCACTTGAGGTACATTTTCCATGTGATTCCCCTGCTGTTATGTAAGGAAAATATATCTAGTTAATATTGTTCTTTCAGCTTGCTGTACACTTCCTTTGAAATCTCATTTGGTAAAGTTATTTATTGTATAAATTCCTTTTAACTCTCTAATCTGTTCTTATTCCTGAAATACGTTGTACAATGAATATAGAAACCTCAAATCGGAAATGTTTTGATAATCCAAATGTGGGATGTTATAGTTGTGGTTTATTTTCCTTGGTAGAAAAATGAATGACAATTGACGATTTAGTAAAACCATTTTATTTTGCATATTTTCAAGTGATGCTTGGAGATTAGGACGAATCATGGGCACCTCACATAGTATGCAAAGCTTGCAAATATGGGTTTGAAACAGTGGACTAAAGGTTTACGGAAAGGTGTAACATTTGACGTGCCAATAGTTTTGAGGGAGCAGAAAAGCAATTATAATGACTGTTACTTTTGTTGTGTCAATTTGAAAGGTGTCAACACAATTGTTTCTAAAAAACATGATATTGTTGTATGACCTATGATAACTTATAATTAATGTTTACTGTTGGATGGAGGGTATGAGATGATACCACTAGATACAATGAAAATGACGAGATTTTATTTTTTTTAATTTGAAGAAATATAAAGTTATACAGTTGAAATTTCATGTAAAGCTATTAAAAAAGTTTAATAATTTCAGTTCCGGTACACCAAAAATTTGACCTGAGGAGAAGAAATTTACCGTATTTTTGGATTCGGCTTATTCACATTATCCAAAATCACTTATAAGCTTCCTATGCGTAAACTAGTGATATGGGATTCGTATTCTAGACAACACAGTGATTAACGTGGGCACATTTTTTGTTAACCTCACCAGTTAGAAGAGATGCATCCGAAATTTACTTTACTTATCCTGGGACAGGTATTTTATTAGTTAAGTATAAGATCAGAATGCAATCTTTCCGAATTTTATTCGTGAACATTCATTTGACGTCATTTCATACTAACATTGTTAGATTATCTTTCATTACTTCTCCTGAGAATTCATATCAAGAGTGACTTCGGCTTCAAGTGACAACTAGTGAAATTCTATAAACCTGAGAAAATTTTCTCTTTTTTTTAACTAAATAAGAAATAGAATAATTGTATTCTATAGAAACATTCCACGATTCAATATTTTTGTTTACTGAATCTAATCAAAATTGAAATTTCATTATTCTACAGAAATATTTCATGATCGTATATTTTTGTCAAATAATTAAAATTGATACTTCCCGGAAATAATTTGATCATTTTTTAAATTAATTTGTTTACGAAACATCTCTCTCTCTCTCTCTCTCTTTCTCTCCCTCTTTCCATTTTATATCTTCCCTTTTTACGGTACCCTTAAAAGACACCTCATTTATAAGACGTATTCTTCTTTCCTTTGCTTCACAGCATTTCACTGTTCGATCACCAGCTCGGTTGAGAAAAGCCATGCTAATGTTTTGTTGTCTAGCACAGCTATGCCGGCTTCGCCGTTAGGTGGTCGATGTTTAAGGCATGACTCGATGATGTGATCAACTGTCTGTTCAGATGAACAGTCGCAGACAGCCGAGTCCCTGAGTCCCCATCCTTTCATGGTCGCGGCGAAACCTGTCATGAGGCGGTTGAGTATTGTCCACTGCCGGCGAGGGATGTCCATGCCTGGTAGGTTATCCGGGTCCTCCATAAATCTGTGCAACCTTGATTTATCTGCTGCCTGCCATTCCTCCGTCAAGCAACGTTTCAGCCAGATTTGTTTTGTGACGTCACCGGATGTTGAAAGCAGGAGCTGGTGGGCATTCTCCGAGAATGGGCGTCGTGACTTCAGGCGAGCTCGTGGAGAGGCCTCTGTGGCGAGCTTGTGGAGAAGGTGGTCCTCATCGATAGTGGCCTTTCTTGACAATGCAAGGACAGCCGCCGCACGGCGCAGGGTTGGTGGTGCGATGCCGGCGAGAATCGGTAGTTGGTTATTTATAAGACGATAATATAGGATGTCCGTAAAATATATGCAATGCGTTTTTTTCTAGCCTCAATTATGCAGAATGACAGGTTAGAATTTTGCGGTACAATTACAATAATATTTTAATTTTCAGTTTTGAAGTCACATTGGTTTAAGTATACTATATCCTTCGACACAGGAGTGTACTCTGCTTAACTCTATCATGGCAAATAACACCTTACCTGAGAGTTCAACATTCAAACTACTCGGCCTAACATTCACAGGTAACATGAATTGTAACAAATACATTGAAGACATTGCTACTAGTAACTCCTCACACCTGACATTATCCTGTATCTCTACAAAGCAACCATCAGCCCATGTATGGAGTATTGTTGTCACATCTGGGATGGTGCATCATCCACTAATCTCTCCCTCTTAGACAAGGTCCAAAAAAGAGTCGCCAACTTAATAGGTCCTTCACTATCCACCAAGCTCCATCCCCTTTCCTATCGCCACAATGTTGCATCCTTGTGCTTGTTTTACAAATACTTCAATTGATCATGCTTCGATGAACTAGCTACTCTAGTGCCCCCTCGACACAAATACAATAGACCAACACGACAATCAGCTAGGTCTCATCCATTAACAGTGGAGGTCCCCAGATGCCGGAAAGCCTTCTACTCAAGCAGCTACTTTCCTCGTGCTGCCGGTCTATGGAACTCCCTCCTGCTCCCTGTTTCCCTGACGTTACTGACATGCAGAGGTTTAAAACGAATGTAAACAGGCACCTCGCTGCACAGCTCCCAACTTATGATTAAACCATAAACCTACCCCTTATTCTAAGTAGCTCCTTACGTCTGCAGTGGCGTCCTGCCTTGTTTTGGGTGAAATATCTTTTTTAAATTTTTTTTTTTAAATAGGTATATATGTATAATGTATATTTGTATATGTAGAATAGATATTTCTATATGAATAATAAATAATTATATATGCATACTAGATAGTTATATATTTATAATGAATATTTCTATATGTATAACTTAGATGTCGACATGTACAATGGATATTTCTATATCTATAACGGATATATCTATATGTATATTAGATATATTTATATGTATAATTAATATGCCGATGTGTATAATAAGTATGTTGCTATGTATAATTGATATTTATATATATATAATGAATATTTATATATGTATAATAGATATTTCTATCTGTATAATGGATATGTCTATATGTATAATGGATATTCCTGTATGTATAATAGATATGTCTATGTGTATAATGAATATTTCTATATGTATAATGGATATGGCTATATGTATTATTTACATTTTTATATGTATGATATACATTTCTATATGTATAATTGATATGTCTATATGAATAATGGATATTTCAAAATGTATTATAGATATGTGTATATGTATATTTATATATATGGATATTTATATATATATATATATATATATATATATATATATATATATATATACTGGATATGTCTATATTTACAATGGATATTTCTAAATGTGTAAGGTATATATATATATATATATATATATATATAATGGATATTTCTATAGTATACACTCGCTGTAACTACATGACGTATCCTAGATTAAAAGACTAAGATGATTATTTTCTATACGGAGAAAAAAATCATTTGGGTTATTTTAATTCCGTAATAAAATTATTTTGTGAGTTTTTAAAAAGTTATTTTCAGTAGTTGACGTTAATCTAATGATGTGTAATTAATATAGAGGCGAGTAACATACGCAGACACACACATACACACACGCACAGACTGGCTTGAAATCGCATAATTTAATTAATATATACTTATTTTAAAAGAAGTGAAATGAGAAAAAACAGTATAATTGCACACGATAACTTCCCTTTTATATTTAACGGTAAGTAAGGCAAAATGTCTCCACTTTAAATGTGTTTAACCGGAATAAGTATTTGCAGAAAAATACTAAAATGAAATAAAATATATTTGTGGCAATGGCATAGAGAGAGGAAACACAGAGAAATAGGCTAGTTCGAATCGAGTATCGGTATGTCAGACGAATTGTTATTTCAGTCTGATTAATGGCGTGGGATTTTACTGAAATCTGACCGAGAGACATCATAAAAGTCATACATTCTCATTGTTTGAGAATTTTTAAATCTTTCAAAATATAAGGCCATATTTTCTAGAAATATAACGTAGTTTTAGTTGCAGACAAACTTCATTATGATAAAATGATTAAGTATTCAGTTTTGAAATGAAATTAAAATTAAATATCTCTAGTGATCAAAAAAGTATCTGAATCTCAGTAGGAAATTAAAAATATATAAAACCTAAAAGCAGCAAATGTATTTAAGTGTTAACTTAAAATATATTTTTATTACTATTTTATTTCGCAATGTAATTATTGCTTCTTCGCGGGCAAAAATGATTATTTTTCTCTTTCAAATGCAATATCATCATTTCATATCTTTAAGGTGTCCCATCACAATGGCTAAATTGTTATCTCTTTTCCGATTTTAATTTAATGGAATAAAATAATATTTTCAAGTAATAGCGAAAGGAGATAACTTGTTTAACGAAACTTGATTAAAATCTGAAAAGAAAAAGAATGTTTAATAAATTTATACGAACTGAAATGGAGAGACCATTATAATGTTAAAATATCCAGAAGAGAATTAGAATCTGATCTAAACGGGCTTGTCTTTTGTTTTTCTCTGTCTATCCTTCAGAAACGCTCGAGTCTGTCTCCCATTTTCATCTTTTCTTGATCTCTTCCTTTTTTCTACTCGTTTCTACGATTCGACAGAAGTACTGAGAGTCTCCCCCCACCCTATCTCGAATAAAATATCATCCCAAACAAAAGATCAATCCATAAAATAGGATGTTATCTTCGTGACTCTGGAGTTATCAATACAAACAACCACTCTTACATTCGTGGTCATTTCAATATTTAAACAAGGTCTAAATTTCTAATTTTATATTCGCGAAATTTAGAACTAATACATTATAGAAATTGCCAACAAAATAAAACATAATATTTCTGAATTTAAAGATGAGGATTGATCATATGCATGATAAGGATTGTTCGGACGACTACATATTATCAATCCTCATCTAAAAAATTCAGAAACATCATATCAAATCGGTACGGACCCGAATTAATACGAAAATAGAAACGACTCAACGCTCTTTCCGTTCTATAGAGACATTACACATTTTGAATCCTAACGACTATGGTTTGTTGAAAAAATGTTTTTTCATGATTCACCAATAAGAGCCATTGTCAAGATACACCTGAAGACGGTCGTAGGTTACATCGGCCGAAACATTGTGTGAATAGCACCCAAGTGAGAACAGTAAGTCGAAAAATTCAAATAATATAAAATAAAACACATTTTCATTTTTTTTTAATTTACTTATTTATATCAATTAAGAATTTTAATTAGTCTCCCAAAGCAACTGATTCGTTTATTATAATTGCTTGCATCCGTTACATACATACACCGAATTGAAACTGTGCTATCATTTAGTTCCAAAAGAGTCATTTCATCATTAATCTTTCAAGCAACTCAAAATCATCTCTTCTGACCGGCGTCGCCATTCGTGCGCGTTTGTTGTTCTTCCTGAGGTGCTTTCGTTAACTGTAATAAAAACAAACCTAACATGTTTTTACTAATTATTAAATTAATCAATAAAACCACAGGATCTGAGAAGATGAATGATTAACTCTCCAAAATGTGCAGTAGGCAGCAAGGTCAAGCGGGAGGAGGGAAAGAAAGATTTTATTATTTAACCTCGTGTTAGACCATTTTTAAAAAAAAGGCGTCTTGTCTAATCCCAGCTTACACCAAGACTCTTCGATTTTCTCCCAAAAGTTCCGTCCTCCTGAGAACAAGTGACATCATGTCTGCCCGCTTCATCTGCCTGGATCTTATCATTCTGTAAGGTTAATTCCTTGATCCCTTCATGACCTCTTGTCTAAAACGTTTTCATGTTTACAATAGAATGCCATATTTATCTGAGCAACTGTATTTTAGTTAAAAAATGACTATAATTCTAACAGCATCAGCATTATATCGGAATCAATTCAATGTGAAATAATACGAAAGTATTCAATAAGGTGAATGTTTTTTTAGTAAAACAATATTTTTTTTTCAAATGTTACTCAACATTGATATTTTCAAAGATGGGCATGTTTTGAACTAAATTTTATTTAACTAAATATAACGTACATTCATTAGCGAGGAGTTCATTGTCTTCATAATAATGATGAGCATACTACGCGGAGATTATATGATGTCATACTTATGGTAAAATTCTGGCAGTAACTAAATTTCACTTAAAATTTCTCTCTCCTCAGGTGGTTAAGTGAAGCGACCAACTATCTACTTTTCCTATCGTGTTCTAGCTTATACTAAAGTAATCCCCTCGTTGATTACCCACCATAAAGAACTACACCTGGCGACAGATATCAACACTTCTCTTTGTCAAAGTATTGTATTAATTAGTAATAGTTTACCATTCGTTATTATTAAAAGAGGAAAATTGAGGCTCACCCTAAACATTACAATGATAACCTATCCTCCCCTATACGAATAGCAAAACAAATACCCTGGAAAAACTCGCCTATGAAAACAATCTTTCATCCGACTTGTTTATTGGATCTCCTTTCTTCCAATTAATATGTTTTTAATTATCTAAACGCATTCCGATGTTCTTAGAATAATCTGCAAATATGTTGTAAATGAGTTAGTCTCTTGCTTCAAATTAAAAAAAACCTAAGTAATTGGTATCAATCACATTGTTGCAAAATAAGATAAGACCATTGAGAAAAGAGTTTACTATCGTTATACGAGATCTGAGTTAATCAACGTTTGTTTGTCTAAGGCTTTTGCCCTATATATTTTATGTTTTACTCACCCATAATACATGCTAAAATATTCCTTGGTTTAGGGATTGAGTTATGCTTTAATTCTTTTAATCAGTCCCAATCAACAATTAACTCGTCAAATGACTATCTTTATTTTATCGGCTGCTTTCGTTGTCACTATAAGCTGTGTCACTCCTGTCTCTCTTTCCTTCTCTAATACTAAACCTCATGTCTAGAATTCTTATTCAAATTTTGATAAAAACTAACTACATGATATGAATAGAAGATTTCTAAGCATTAAGGGGACTTAAGAAGAAATTGAAATTTATAAAATCTTGCTTAATTGGCGTCCAATTACTATGGATAAAATTCAATGCAAATCTGAAATATTTTAATTCTTAGATGGGTGGTTGTTCCCATATGACGCCCTCTGGAACCGTTTTGAATACTTCAAAGAAATTGAAATTCATAAAATCTTGCTTAATTGGCGTCCAATTACTATGGACAAAATTCAATGCAAATCTGAAATATTTAAATTCTTAGATGGGTGGTTGTACCCATATGACGCCCTCTGGAACCGTTTTGAATACTCCAAAGAAATTGAAATTCATAAAATCTTGCTTAATTGGCGACCAATTTCTATGGATAAAATTCAATGCAAATCTGAAATATTTTAATTTTTAGATGGGGTGTTGTTCCCATATGACGCCATCTGGAACCGTTTTGAATACTCCAAAGAAATTGAAATTTTAACGAATATTTATCAAATTATATCATAGTTCTTGTGACAATTTCACAAAAATCGGAAGTATCTGAATCTGATGGTCTTCCATTCCCTTTTCACCACAGTTTTACCCCCATTCTTACCCCTTGTACATAAAAGTAACTTTAAATAAATAAAGGCCACGTTACCATCTCGTACGTTTAACAGCCGCGTTCCAAAATTCATGATGGTCGCTTAAGTAATTTAGAAGTTAATACTGGACGTAAAAAATATATAAACATATACACATACCTAAATGTATATAAATATAGAAAGGGGATGTATAGAGACAACTATATATATATATATATATATATATATATATATATATTCATTGTGTGTATTTAGCCAGCATTTTTTCATTTATGCAAACATTATTGAAAATAACAGTACTTGGCTCTCTAGTTATACATTTTTTTATCTTTTCAATCTTTCTATATTTTTCTTGGTGTTAAAATCAAAAAAATGAATATAAAAGTTCAGTATGTTTCACAAACGTTTTCGATTCCTCTTTGAATCATCTTCAGGTGAGATTGACAAAATGGACTAAAACTATCTACGTACGCTATGTCGACGATATATCTAAAAAACGATATACCTAAATATACCTAAATGTCGACGATATACCTAATCTAGCGAATAATAATGAACAAATATACAAAGTTCTTGACCTTTTCCAACAAAACTCTGTTCTTAAATTTACCATAGAACTTAACGTAAATAATAAAATCTTGTTTCTAAGATGTACTAATTGACACCTCT
>OY744515.1:160064109-160091609 GCA_963556195.1 Sepiola atlantica | reverse complement strand
CAGGCAAGTTGTGTTCCTGCCTAAAACGTTCGAGCTAAGACATCGTCTGGCTAAGACGTATTTCCGTTGGCTTTCCCAACTCGCCAGTCATATGATAAAATCGACCAAAATGCGTGGCGCCATTTTGCAAAGATTGATCTGTGTTTAATCTCTTTTCAGCACAGCCCAAATAAAAGGTATTTCTATGTAAACTTCTACGTCGTCTGCTGTCGTTTATTTATTAATATACGGAGTCAGATAGACTTTCTACAACAGCCTAATTTAATTATAATTGTAAACGAATACCATATACCTATTAGAAAAAGTCTCATTTGTCCTCATGATAGAAGGATAGATAACAGGTTTGTTGAATGTTAGTCATGTGATTAAACGTAGGTTTTGAAGTAATATAGACAGTTGCAGCTTCACGTTGATGCAAGAAACATGTGAACTAAGATTTGAAATAATATTATAAACAGTAATTAAATAGTATACATTTAGTGATATTACCATAATCGATGGTCTTATTTCGATAAAGCGTTTCGAACTCGGAAAGCTTATGTCCAGCTCGGGAATCTATACGGAATTGTTAACTTAACCCTTAGAAATTCCCGAGTTCGACATAAAGATTCTAAAGTTCGAAACGATTCATGTGAAGAAGATCGAAGGTTACATCTGTCGAAACCTTGTGAAAATAATAACAAGCTTGTTGTTCTTATTGTGTGCAACTATCTATGTTCGTATTGTGTGTAGCATGTGCCGCTAACTCATGGGTTGTTAGTTATCGTGAGTTCGATAACGGTTGTGAGTTTGACTCTTTAACTAATAATTATTTTTATGCAGACATATTAAAATATAAAAATATTTAAATATAAATTAAAATATATATACATACATATATATATATGCATATATATATATATATATTTATGTATATATATATATATACATATAAATTACATAAACAATATTACAGTCTTACGTCAATCACCCAACGTTTCGATGCTATCACATATTTTCAAAGACTCTTTTAAAAGATGTGGTAGCATCAAAACGTTGGTTGATTAACGTAAGACTGTAATATTGTTTATGTAATTTATAAATGTTCTGCTTGTTATTGCGCGCTTTTAAAAATATTGGTTTTTAATTCATGTTATTAACATATTTGAACGTGATCAATTATATATATATATATATATATATATATATATATATATATATATATTTAAATAAAATCAGATGTATTGGCAAAAATAGCAAAATGTAACTAGTCATGTAAAAAGACAGTTAAGGGATCAATATACAGTCTGAATGTTCGTCCAGGGCAACTTTGAACATGGACATGGTAGGCATCATCACATCCTCCGCTAGCAGGCTGTTCTATGAAGCAGAAACATAGAAAGAGAATACTGCCTTTCTTCTATTAGGCGATGATGATACATATTCTGTGGGTGATTGCGACGACCACGTCTATGCGCTGGCGTGAAAAACTCCTGAAAATGTAGATTTAAATTCACGGTGATGATGTTGTACGCCAGAATCAGTTGCTCAAGTGAGAACGGATTTAGTCTTTGAAGTCGCTATTTGTAGGCTAGTGTGGAGAGTCTCATCATCACTATCCTGGTGTCAACCGTTATTTATAAGCAGTGTTGCATAGCTGTGCTTGTTTTACAAGGACATCCACGGAATCTGATCCGATGAACTTAATACACTTCTAGCCCTTAAATGTAAATATCCCTGACCACCCGATTAGTAGCAAAATCTCACCGTAGAAGTTCTTTAGGTGCCGGAAGATATTTTACGGACCGCCTACCTTTTGCATTCCATCTCTGCTTATTGTTTCCCCAATCGTACCAGCATGTAAAAATTTGGTACTACTCTCGTTTTCGTCTCGGCAGCTCTCGGGCGCTTCCGCGACCTGCCCGATCGTTGCCGCCGAGCATTCACGGAAATTAGGCGCTTCATCTGGAGTAGTACCAAATTTAAATGTCATGCGAATGAACATCTTACTGCCCAACGCTCCACCCAGGTTGGCCTCTATAAATATAACCCCTATCAGAGTAGCCCCTTAGGCTACAGTAACAATATATCTTTTTTGAAGCAAACAAATGTTGTTTTTATTTAATGTAAACCTTATATATACATATCGTTATCTGCATCTAGAACCTCATACAAACAATAGATGGCAAAGCACGACTTGTTTGTAATAATTATGGTTGTCGTGGTGAGAAATAAACGAGCTAATTCAGTCTGACTTACTTAATTTTGATGTGTTAACTTCTGCTGTTGTTGCACAGGAAAAACACTTGATTGGATTGCTTCAAATCCACACTTTCATCGACAGAGTTTCGAAAAGTCTTTATCTTTTCCCGCGCTTGCCCTTTCGCTTAAGTTAGCGCCAATCGACAGTATTTCAATTGCAGAAAACTCAATAAGTCATGACAGTGACTTCGGCCCTGCGTGGAGATGTTTATTGATTTACGAACTTAACATTGGTAAGAGCATACCAAAAGGGAACCGTAGAAAATATTTCAAGAACTACGAAAGGAATGCACTTAAAAAGAATGTACCTGTTGTGTTTGGCATGCCGACGAAAGTACACAGATAGAAAACCAACGCAAATGGCAAGATACATGTCTCTAAGATTATAAAGTTATATTGATTTAACATAACTAGCTTATGTTTCGGTATTTTTTTGATTGGTATTGATAATCTATATATTAATACGATAGCGTATGTGTTCGTGTGTCACGCTTCCGGCAAAAGCTCTGCGCATGCGTACTGCACCTAGATTTTGAAAAACATTCAACACTCCTCATTTTCGAAACATTTTAAAGTATTTCCCTTTGGCGCAACAGTAAGCAACGTAGGATTTTGACGTCGGCCCGACTTGTTTATAGTTCGATCCCGACCAACTTCTAAGATTTTTTTTCTACATCGAAGGGGGTGGAGAAAGGGAGGTAGGGAGGAGGCGACCGGGAAGACACATATTAATACGATAGCGTGTGTGTTATTTTGTGTCATGCTTACATAAAAAAACAACGACCTTCCGAATCTTTGTATGCTACTCATGAATTGGAGCCAAATTTAATTTAATCTAAAGCATTTACAAAGTAAGGTTTAGTAGTCGAAATCGGAATTAGTCGATCGATCAAATCAAGAAATATTGTATATAAAGAAGTTTTGTAAATTGTTTCATGTATTGTTCATTTTTTTAAATAGATATACAAGTCAAATCTTATCATATTTTATTCAAACATGTATAGGTTAGGAACAAGATAATTAGTATTTAAAACATCATTTCGTGTAACTTACACGGGTCCTGCTAGTTTATATTATTTTGATTACTAGGACTATTATTCTCATCACAACGTGTCGGTTGCTATAACCTCCTATCTTCTTTACGTGCTTCTTTTCGAATATTTATGTCTAATTCGGGAATCTATACGGAATTTTGAACTGAACCCTTTATTTAATCCATGGGGTAGATTGTTTTCGTTCCGTCAGCCACATGTTAAGTATTTTATGTTATCTTATTCATTATTATCGCCTGTAGTGAGGATTGAAACTTAACCCTCCAGAAAACTGTCCCGCCTTAATAAAAAAAGCATACGAGAATGGTCCACATGAACCCGTGGCAAAACGGATGAAGGCGCTGAGTATAACTTAGTTCTTACGTCACAGTCTTCTGAAGGTTTAAGATTCAATCCACACTACAAGAGACATTAACTAAGAATGAAATAAAAATTATCTAACTCTTCTACTTGGTCATAGCTGACGAAACGAGAACAATTTAACCCCGTGGATTAAATACAGATTTCAATTTAAAATGCCGTATCGATCCCCGAATTCGGCATAAAGATTCGAAAGTTTGATAAGTGCAGTTGTAAAAAAGTTACAGCGGCCAAAACGTTGTAAAAATAACAACCAAGATAGGGGTAGTAGTTCGAATAAAACAAATAATACAACACAAGTTCACGTGGTTAAAGTTTGGGGAAAAAGTTACCCAACATCCAGGCGACGGAAATAATATTCAAAGTTTTGTTTCCAAACACTTCCTATCAGTGAAACACATTTTCACGGGACTGCTTCTCTGCAGACTTCATCATGGTCGTCTTCAAGTTTAATGTTACCAAATACTTACAGAGGTCTCCTTTTGAATTAATCAAAGCGTGCATATTCTAATCATCGTTTTCAATCGTTTTGAAGTACTGTTCTAAAAGCGTTTTTTATATCTCTCTGTTCGGTGCAACGGCTAGCGGAGGAGAACGATGACCCATAGGTCGGCGGTTCGATCCTCACCAACTCCTAATAATTGTTTTGACTTAAATATACGTTGAGGAGAGAGATAATACTTTTAATAATATAAATATTTACGCCTGTTCCTCAGGCAACAAGGTGCGGGGATGAGGGGCGACAGCGGAAGAGAGAGATTTTTACATTTTTGTCCCCGGCCAACGGGAGAGGGAGCGACCGGAGAAGCGAGAGATTGCTACACTTGAGACCCGGGAAACGGGGAGAGGGGGTGATCGTCGAAGAGAGAGATTGTTAAACTTTGGTCCCGGCCAACAGGAAGAGGGGGCGATTGGGAAAGAGAGAGATTGTTACACTTGTGTACCGGGCAACGGGGAGAGGGGCGATTGGTGAAGAGAGAGATTGATACACTTTAGTCTCGGTGAACAAGGAGAGCGGGAGACCGGGAAATAGAGAGATTGTTACACTTTTACCCCAGGCAACGGGGAGAGGGGGCGATTGGGAAAGAGAGTGATTGTTACACTTTTTCCATGGGCAACGGGAAGAAAGAGCGACCGGGAAGAGAGAGATTGTTACACGTTTTACTAGGGCAACACCGGGTAACCCCTGCTTTATTTTGTAACTAAAAAAAACTTAATGTTGTTTCTATTTGATTTAACTTTTTTCTTATTTCGTTTTTCTTTTTACCCCTTTCCCTCGCTATAATTCTCATAGCGTCTTTATTATATTTTTTACACGATACCACGATATTTGGCTCTGTTGAGCGAGGTACGAAACCGGTCAGCAGCCCTTTCATCTTTTTAATTCTTAATTCATCATGATTAACAAATATGGTCTCTTTCATGCCATTATAAAGTTTTGTACTACAAAAAAAAATGTATATATATACATACATATATATATATATATATATATATATATATATATATATATATATATATATATATATATATTCGTATAAGATTCGTGTACTACAGACATTTTAATATATGTTTCTAGTACACGGATCTTATGACTGTATTTTCGGAGATACATGTTTCATGAACATACCAAACATATCATTAAATACGATGTGTGTGTGTGTGTGTGTGTGTGTGTGTGTGTGTGTGTATTAGATGCGCATCTCTCCGTGTGGTTCATTGTAAGCGGCTATTGCCTCGGCGTTTTAAATGATGTCTCGGCGCTGAAGGTTAATTTACAACCAGGGTTAAGTTGTTGGCATTAAAGAGCGAAATTGTAGAACGGCGAAGATTTCTTTTCATGTTTTGCCGAATGTGTGAAACTCAGGTGGCGAATGTAAATGTGGACTTCAATGGCGTCTGAATGAACGATTTGCCATCGCATCTGATTACAGGCGTGAACGTTTGACTCGCTCTCTCTTGCTGTTAATGAAACAATTGCAACGGAATTAGCCAGACAAACAGTCAGTAAGAGAAGAACGAATAGCCTGAAGATGTGCCAATTCAATCGAATCTCTGGGCGATAAAAAATCTTTTCTTTTTGTTAACTTTTCTTCACCCAAAGCCAAGCATATTGCCACTAAAAGTAAGGGGCTACTGTGATAGCGACAAGATCTAGTGAGTCAGCAATATGTTTGTTCACATTACATTTAATTTATACATGTTGATACGATCGAAGAAACAGGAAAAGAATTACAAAGGCAAGCGGTCTGAGGTAAGAAGTTATTAGAGTAGAACATTTTTCAGCATCTATTGACTTTTAGAGTGAAGGGGTGGGATGTTGCTGCTAGTCGATAGGGTCGAAAGTATTTTCGTTAGGTAGGTACAAATATAGTAAGTTCATCGGAGCACATTCCGTGTAAATACTTGTAAACAAGCATCGCGGTGATGTTACAGGGACTGGCGCTTGACAGAGAATGCGAGACCTATTAGTTTTGTCGCCTCTATCCCTTTATACATCATTATATATTTACTATTTATCGAGTAGTTGTTGAAATTAAATCCCTCACAATGCATTTCGATTTCTTCGTAAACAATTCAACCATTTGTAACTTGTGTTAATAGTTGAAAACGTAAGAATTTATTACTTCGTGACTCTTCGAAATTTGAAAGGCATATGTACGTATTTAAACTGTCAAATAAAAAAATCATTCCTTAGTAAATATGCATGTATTGACAAATTAAAAGTGTTGACAGCTATTAATATCCAATAATTTTATTCGATAGCGATTAAGAAAACAGTACCTTTACAACAATTACTTATAGTTGGTCTTTTGGCTTTTTTCGCTAAGAGCAAAGTGTAGTATCTGTTTTCATACTACACTTCATCTATTCTGTCCTCAATCAGTGAAAGAGGAATCCTTCTAGAATAAGGACATTTTAATGTTTGTTCCAATTCAGAGTACCCCTTTTTGGAGAGCTGAATTTTTCCCACATTAAAAAACGACATTGTGTCTTACTCGGCCCTCGTGGAAAGGCAAGTAAATAGGAACAATTAGTTATAATTTTATTAAAAAATTGGTTCAAATGATAATTTAGAGAAACTGGGGCAAAACGAGATACTTAAGTCAAAAAACCTGTGGAGTCAAGTATAACATTGCTATATAAACCATATTCAATGTTGTAAACATTCAAAGTATTGGTAAACAATGCTACAAAAACAAAAACAATGAGGATTGGTTTTCAATATAAATACAGATGATTTATCGTATTGTCACGTTATGCCCCATGCTTAGGGTAAAACGATACATCAGCTGGGGCAAAACGAGACGGGTCTTGGTATGCATAAGTCAGTCTTCGTAGTGCTTGCAAATGAAAATATAGGCCTAATTGTGCTAATCTAGACCTGAACAGCCATAAAACAAGACACCAAAGATAACTGAAAGAGTGATATATATATATATATATATATATATATATATATATATATATATATATATATATATATATATATATATATATCACTCTTTCAGTTATCTTTGGTGTCTTGTTTGATCCCGCTATCTCGTCTTATCCCAGGTCCCTCTAATGATCAACGGATCCCGTAATAATTGTAAAAATTATGCTTTTAAACTCACTTAACAAAATGAAAATAAAGAGACTCCCGGGCAACGCCAAGTGAGAACATATAGTAATGAATAAATATATGCAGAGGTATATGTGTACAGGTAAGCACACTAATCTCAAAGAATAGAAATGCTTACTTCATGCGCAAGGTAATCAGGAATTGCATCGTATGTTCAGTCTAAATATTCAATGTCATTCTATCTTTGCTAACGACAGAATACCTCGGTTATCAAGGGCAAACGTGGGCCCCTTTGTTTCTGCAGTTTCCTGTCGCCATCTTTGGATGAAGATGAAGCCCACGCTGTTACTCGCCCACCACATTCCCACGGAAGAGTTGCCTCTTAAACAAAACATTTCATTAACAAACGCATCTTATTTTCTCGTGCGAACTATTCTGCAATTATTTTCTTAGCAGGGCGAGGCGGGTTTTCTTTTGACGAAACGCATAGTTCAGTAAATAACGACACCCATTAAATGTTATGGTGTGATTTATTAGCATTTCTTCTACAATTCAAAAATAGATCTGGTTGAAACGAAATTTAAATAGTCACCATTAAAGTTAACTAGAGATCTACTTTAAAGATAACGGAGAGAAATGTTTTTGCAACCTGGCAATGTCGTATCGAATCGAAGCTTTCTCGAGTATCAGAGTTACCGACAAAGATGATTTATTAGTAAATCTTGTATTTCTTCTACAGTTCAAAAATAGATATATTTGTAACGAAATTTACGTGCGTTTTAAGACACATTAAAACAATAGAAAAACACTACTCGAGTTATTTAATCACTGATGTAGTCCCCATTCATTTTTATGCTCTTTTTCCATCTGCCAAAATGCTTTTTAATGTCACCTTTGTAAAATTGTCTAATGTTTTGAACTGAAAACGGAAACCAACTCAATGTTGTTTTCTCTTGAAGAAAGATTGTATCCACTCAAATTATTTTGTAAACTTCTAAGAAGTTTGCAATGTGTTGGTGCAGCGTTTGGTTAATATGGTGGCTGACGCATTCTTTTCCAAGCATATTTCTCTAGGAGATATTTGGTCTTTCATGCAGTGTTGTTTACGTAGTAAAATATTCTCCTGGTATGCGAGAGACAGTGCGTAATCCATTTTCCAACCTTCTACACTTCACCTAGCTTTGTCAATTAACGATAAATGGTGGTATCGCTTATATTAGAAGGGTGTGTTTAGTTATCAAAGTTTATCGGTTGGATTTCCATCAACCTCGACTTTCAATTGAGTTTTATAATGTTCTCTCCCTTTTGGAATCATTAAAATTATCGACTGCACTTCTTTTCAGTGAGCATTCTATCACTAGAAAATTATTGAAGCGATTCTTCTGTTACGCTTACACTTTTTGACCTCTATAAAGGATTGTTTTTTGAAGATATATGGTATGTTAATATAATGTTACCAATGTTTGAAAATTAATAAATTTTAAAAATATCCTCAAGGAGAAAATGATTTACATTCTGTATCTTTACTTAAATGTAATTTGACTAATAATAATTATTTTAGAAACTTGCGTAGATGGAACATAACATAGTTCCGTATTAATTACGGGAGCATGTTTCAGGTATTTGAAATCCTACTACGGTTTGAATTTATGAAATATGCTCTCTCTCTCTCTCTCTCTCTCTCTCTCTCTCTCTATATATATATATATATATATATATATATATATATATATATGTGTGTGTGTGTGTGTGTGTGCGTGTGTATGTCATCGATATCGAGTAAACCACCTTGGAGATATAGTAACAAATAAAAGTGCATTACTATTTTCACGTTATAGACGCACCATGTATATATATATATATATATATATATATATATATATATATATATATATATATATATATATGTGTGTGTGTATATATATACTAGCAGCTCTTCCAGGTGTTGCCCGGGGCCCTAAAAAATAGAAGAGGTTAAAAAGTGTGTGTAATATGAAAACTCCTATTTCTCTACTTATCTTAATCTTTCTCTGTCTTTCTCTTTTCCCCTTTCTCGCAACCGTCGTTCACATTCCTCCATCTTGTTTTAATGTATTCAAAATAATAATGTGAGTTATTCACTTAAGCTTTCAGTTCAAAGCTATTGCTCCCGGGCATCACCTACATTCTTCCTTTCCCAACTTCATCAAAAATATAATGAAATCTATATTTGTTTTAATATATTACCGGGTAACACGGAGTTTCTTATCTCCCCCCTCCTCCTTAATAATATAGTGAAACCTATATTTATGTGAGTGTATTCCCAGGCAACGCTGAGTTTTTGTTTTCCCCTTCTCCATCAAGCATATATCAGATTGAAAATGTACTGCTGTATTATTGCACACACCTGCTTTCTCTCTCTCGCTCTCTCTCTCACTTTCTCTCTCTCTCTCTCTCCCTCTCTCTCTCTCACTCACTCTCTATGATATTGAACACTTGTTGCATACCGGTCCCAATTAATTATACCTTGGTCGGATCCTTCATCGTTGATAGCTCTTCTGTGGGTTTTTCTTTCTTCGTCTAGTGGCCTCCTGTTTGCTGACGTGGAGCATCGGTCACCTGAAACTGAAAACTCTCCCCACGGGAAAGAAAGGACTTCGACGATAATTTCAGAGAGTCGTGACCGATTTATTGGTCTGAATATTCTTTTATTCGGGAGGGAGTGGTCATCTAATGTTGCTTCTCCTTTTCTTCTTGTCTTATCTGCTAACTTCTAAATTTTGTAGACAGGGCGAGATGTCGATGTTCTGTCTCATTTTTAGAGACGCAGTCTTAACTTATTTGTCTACATCTTTGGACAATTTCGTCTGCTTTCTCTCACGACGATCTTGTTGTTTCGAGCTCCCATGACGGACTGGTTCATTTCCCGTTTACGACAACAACAATTGACGTCAGCGTCTTTTGTCCTGTCATACAAATCATAACCAGAGCTGGCCTGACCTTTATTGAACCTCAACTCTTGAAGTCAGCCAGGTTTCACCAGTTGTTATGACTTCTTGGGATTACTCATTCTGAAAACAAATCTATTTGTCCCAAAATGGGTGTCATGTAGACCTGCACTTAACTAGAACAAAGTTCACCCCTCTCACAATCAAAACTAGTGGACCTACACGCTTTTAGGCATACAGGACCCCTCATAATATAACACACTGACTCCTTGTAAGATATTCACCGTAAAACTTCCCTTTACTCTTCGTGTACCTAGCGTCAGGCGGAATTTCCATAGACAGGCCTTCTTAACTGATATACCAAGTTTATGAATTTTCAAATGGAATGAAAGTTATTAAATACTAGTACAGGTTGTAACCCAACTGTGAACAGATAGTCTAGTCAACTATTATACACTTTTATATATTATATATACAGTTTATCTAACTTAACGTTAATGAACTTTAAAAAAATATTCCGTAACGAATAGAGTAAAACCAGTAAGATTAGTGATACATTTTCGTGATTGTATTTATCTTTATGTGTCATTGTTTTACTTATTTTCTATGATCTAATAATTGCACGCTATCCTAATGTTTTCGTGTTGCCTTGAAAACATGTATCAAACAGAGGAACTAAAAATACATCTTCAAGGTCAAAAACTAGCCAACAATAAGTGCTAGATAGATAGATTCCGACCCAGAAAACAGCAATTCTTCCCCCTTTGTTAAAAACATCGCCTATAGAATGCGAGGACTAAAAGACAAAATAAGATAAACGAGAGTTACGAGGCTACCGAAAGTAAATCGAAAGTTCACTTTCTAGTTTCTTTACATTTCCATATTTAGCGGTACTTCTTCAGGTTAGGACCCGAGCTTATTCTGACCTTAACCATAATCCTTAATCTAACGACGTCAGGTAGATTTTAGCTCGGGTCCTAATATGTTGAAGAACCTACTTGGCAAACATAATGCAGTATCAGGAAAGATAACTGAAGCGACATGCTGTGATTACTAAATGACCTCTGACCTTCATAATGATCAAACTAAGCAGATACCTATAATGTATGTGTCCATTAATCATACCAGTCACTCAGATAATCTGTGCTGAGTAGTAATTTTGGTTTTCACTCGTGATCAACCACCGTAACCTTCATGCAGACATAGATCTCTTCAATGAATAATGTTTTCTCAACGTGTCCTCTGTTGTATGTTATAATATTGTCTGTGTCCAGTTTAGAGAACGTGTAATCGGGAATTCCCATAAGAGCATAAGGATACAATAAAACCAGATGTATGAAAAAAATATTCTCACTCACTCTCTTTCTCTCTATTTTTCTCTCTTTCGATCTCTATCTATCTATCTATCTATCTATCTATCTCTGTCTATCTGTCTGTCTGTCTGTCTCAACAAGACACCCTATCCGATAACGTGTGAGGCGTGAGCATAGAGATGTTCGAAATCGATCCCCTTAATCTACGCTCGGGTTCATTAGTCAAAAGAAAAATACACCTAGAACTCTCAGTCCTTTTCTGTCATTTATTTTGCTCTCAAGAGGAATGGATCATCAATCCACATCTGGCACACATATTTAATGTGTTCCAGATGTGCACTGATGATCTGTTCACATTGTGACTAAGTCCACCAATGAAAGAACACAATAGTGTGCTATTTGGATTTGAGTCTTACCTGATAGCCTCAAACGCACGTGACAGGTTGTACATGACTACGTGATACCAGTCCTATTTGTGTGTTAAGAGAATTCATACCGGATCCGAATTTGAGTGACAAGTTACATCATGGAGTTCACGGAGTTTAGGCAACCTGTTGTTTCAAAATCTTTAAAATAAAAAGTCACGTTATGTTTTAATTAAAGATTTTAAAATTTGAGGCCGTTGATCTTAAAACTCGATTATGGCCGTACATAAAAGCTGGTGTACGAAACTGTCAGTGTGGAAGAGAAATTAAATTCACCAGCCTTTCGACTATAGAGGAAGCTATCTCTCTTTCTCTCTCTCTCTCTCTCTCTTTCTCTCTCTCTCTCTCTTTCTCTTTCTCTCTCTTTCTCTCTCTCTTTCTCTCTCTCTCTCTATATATATATGTATATATATATATATATAGAGAGAGAGGGATAGATAGATAGATAGATAGATAGATAGATAGATAGATAGATAGATAGATAGATAGATATGATATTACTTAGAAAAGGAAACATCTCAAACCCGGCAGTTGGATGAACAAACGCGTCTAGATGAATAGAAAAACGATGAAAATAATACCTGTACCTTTGTTCCTAATCCGAACATGTAATGGAATCGCTTGAACGCTTTACGACATATCGACCTTTGGTTAAATGTAATGTCGAAGCGCATTTGTAAACGATTAAGTTCATACAATTCATTAAATATCATCTTATTGTTTATCTATAACCGACGAAAATGGTATTTCATGACATTCCCGTACACTCGGAAGGTATGCGTTCGTATCCGTTTTGCCATTCATTCTCACCCACTTCGAAACGGTAACATCCGCACCAGGAAACTAACTTGCATCTTTATCCTACGATCCTTTGCGAAGTGCTGAACGAAAGTATAATTACAAAGCTATAACCAACTCTTGTATGTCGAGACCTTAATTCATCATATGAGAGATCCTTACTTTTATGATCCTGTTGAAGTGCTGTGTCCGACTTATGGCACTAACAAATGCAACGCAAGCCGTATTTATTGAAGCAAATTGGATCATTTCATATTTTCTAACTGTGGCTTAAACAAATAATACTTATCACTTTTTAGTTAAATACAACTGGTGTAAAACAATAATGAATCATAAAATTACTTGCGTGTGTGAACTAATCGAGAATATTATTTTGTTACTTAACTAAGTGCTTTATTTCGAATCATCATGGCATGGTCTCATATAACTATATATATATAAAATTAATACATTTTCTAATATTTTTTTTAATTTTCAATAAAAATAATACTTTTACGACACAATGGTTTATGATATGTCTACCCCTGTCTACTGATTCAAACTAGCATAGCAGCGCTACAGACATACCGGATTGTTCTTTCTGGCACAGAAGTCTACACAACATCAGACGATTAAAACGAAAAAAACAAACAATTTGTGTTGACAAGGAAAATACTAATTTTCGAATGCTTAGATTAAATTTAACTATGTTTATTAGGTATTATAAGCTTATAATACCTAATAAACATAGTTAAATTTTCCCGCCATAATTAATTATAAATCTCACTCCAGGTCTTTACCTGTTTGTCATTATTCCACTGACGATGGATCCAGACGGGTCAGAAAGTACTCTGGACCAACATGTACACTATGGCAGTTTCATCAGCCAATTTCCTTCCGAGATTAAGATTTTAATCCGGAAAATTGAAGGGATGAACACTAAAATAGCCAGACAAAAATTGTCGGTTATTTTTAATAATACGTGTCTTAAAGAAAAAATGATGCCTCGATACACACATATATATATACATATATATATATATATATATATATATATATATATTGTAGATACTTATATATATGTACGGATATATGTGTGTATATTATATATATATATATATATATATATGTATATATATATGTATATATATATGTATATATGAGTGGGTGTGTGTATTATAGATAGTTATACATATATTTATTTATAGATATATGTATATTTGTATATATATGTATGTATTTTATATATATATTTTATACATAGTTATATATTTATATATTATTATATATATATATATATATATATATATATATATATATATATGTGCGTGTGTGTGTATTCTGTACGTGAGCTGAAAATGTCCATTTCAAAACACAGTGTTGAAAGAAGCTTACACTTCATAACAATTGCGTGTCTTCGTCACGGCATCTAACAATTTGTCTCAACTCTTTGCGTTGGCTTATTTTGTAAAACCGCGACTGTAATTCAGCATCCATTCTGTCAGCAACGTTCGTTTATATAAATAGATGTATATGTATATATACATCTGTGTATGTTGTATGTTCTTTATATGTTCATGCATATATATGTGTACATATATATGTGTACATATATATATGCATATATTTGTGTATTTAAGTTAAACAATAACAAATATTTATTATTATTTGTCGCTACTCGAAAAAGTACAGCACTGTAAGTGTAGTATTAACACAGCATGACGTCACTAGCTTTAAATGCATCGTTTCTTCCTTAAAAAAGGAGAACGCTCTGACGTTAAGCCGCCAATAAAGTGTTTATATTATCACAGTTTATTCGCTATTTAAAATTGGCCGTGTGGTTAAGGCGTCGGATTTGAGTTGTAAAATACTCGTAATCCGGGGTTTCGAATCGCATGACCGGTAGTGAATAGTCATATCTCTATGCTTCTGATTCCCGATTACTTAAGTACGAAACGTATACGACATGGATAATAAACAATAACAAATATTTATTATATATATATATATATATATATATATATATATATATATAGTTGAAAGTGCAAAATCATTAATAGAGTAGATATCTCGGCAAGTATCAATCATTGTTGTCTGGAATGTGCGCAGTACACCTGCGTTTATTATTGGCACTCATTGCGTCTCACACTTTCCATTCAGACACGGAATGTACCTATGTGCTAATTGAGTTGGCGAGGTTGAATTCATTAAGAATTAAGTAAAAGTAACCATAACACCGTCTATTCTTACACCACCAGCCTTAATTAGTAGCAATTACATTTCTTTTTCATGCTCGTGGCCCGGCTTGCCGTAACCATCGTCGCAAAAATGTATTATTCAGTGAAGCAATGCTAATAATCTTTCTTTTCCTGATCCAGCACAGAATGATGTGAATACAATGCTACACCTGTTGGAGATCATTTTAATTGCTTTATTTCGAGCGGTTTCTGAAAGCATGTGTACATTAGTGATAGCTGATCATTTATCAATTCTGAATACATTCCTTCAGGACATTAAGCCCGATCTTCTGTAATGCATTTTATCAGTTTTTCGTCTGGATAAAATACAAATATGCTTAGCCATTTTATTTTACTGCAATAAGCAGACTCCTTCTTTTGCGAAAGCCAGTTGTAAACGTAGGAGTTTCACAGGTTGGCCGGTCATAATTCAGGAAGGAAACATTTTGTATTCGGCATCGTCCTCTTCCGGAAGACATGCGCACGAGGTAACTGTCGTGCCTCTACACCGCCTGCTTGTCGAGAGGCGGTCTTTTCGAATCAGTCAACATGGGAGTCGGACGTTTGTTCCGCTTGTGATAGACGTTGGCTCTGGGGCAAGTAGCTTGGCAAAAATAGAGGTAAGCAACGCATAGTTCTCTAAACCTATTTGAATTTTTACTCTTTTATAATTTGCTTTGTTTTGTCTTAGAACATGTTTATAAGACTTGTTTATTTTCATGTATTTACAGTTTTACGGTGAGAAGATGTTATAGTTCAGCGTTAGGCACGTGCGCGCAAATAAATACATATTCATCAGTATAATTCGTGTTCGAAATTTTTGTTCCAGTTTGCTTGTTGTTACACCAGTTCTGTTGAAGACTTTTCATTCTTGCAATTTAAAATTGCTTTATTCAATAGGAATTTGTTTTTAAATTTACTAACGATTTACCGCTTTGGTATATTTTCACTTACAAATGGATGTGTATAAACCGTTATACACGCGTGTCGTCGTCGTGAACACATGTATTTTTCGTCTGCTGATAAACCCACTCAGACACCGATGTTTATAAAAAAGATTTATATAGAATAAAACATATAGTCACAGAAAACATCAAAGCAGCATTGCGATCTGATTCTAATTGACACGTCTTTCCTGCTTGAAATCCCGCCAGCCAAGAGACAGAAAATCTCCCCACAGAAATGACTTGGTTTCGCGACTTCCGTCTGGGGCCACCTCTGTCATTTAAGGTGTAAATCAAACTTCTTCATTCAAACACAGCCCTCATTATGTAACCACTTCAGGATAAGGGTTAAGTGTAGACATGAGACCTTAAATTAGTAAGGCTATTTAATTTATTATAGTCAATGTTTCTCGCTTCGTGCAAGAATAGATTATTTATTTAATAGTGTTATATTATACAGTGAGATTTTGAGTTTAATTTTTTTACTTTAATGATGTCGAAGGATCGACATATAAAATTTGGATACATAGTTTTGATTATCCTACATATTTCCCCGCCGTAGATAATTAGAAGTATCTTATCGTTAAGTAAACGGATCCATAATTAAGTGTAATACAATATGTTATGAGTAAAATAGTTGTCGTTTTGTTTCATGATTGTCTAACTATCTTTTGGTGAAACGAGAAATCCATAGACACTTCCCATAAAAGGAATATACAATACTGGGGTCTGAGCTCTTGTAATTATTGCAGTTTCCTAGCTTTTTCTATTATTTTAAATCAGTTTTAGGATGAAATATCTCGGGATCGTTATCAAGTTCTAATCATTTAGTTATCAAAAGTCATTAAATCATGAATACTTCTATCAACTCACAATCATAGCTGGTCTTCAAGACGGCATCTGCGACGTGTGTGTGTGTGTGTTCTACCTCCAAGTTATGAGCTCATTTTGCTAGTTGTAATAAAACGTCATCTTACATGCGAATTACATTAATTATTCAATTAATTCAATGACAGAATCTTATAAGATGAATGATTTATTCGCTCTGATGTCATGTAAATTGCAAGGTTAAAATGGGAAGAAGAAAGAAAGAGAGAGACTTGAATTACTTTTAAGTGCATGGCTTTATTATTATCGCGTTACTAGACTATTTTCAATAGTCTTGTATCAACTGAGTTTTCTATTCAAATTGATTTAATTTCTCCCAGAAAACCCTTAGCACAAACACAGGCGACGTCATGTCCGCCCACTTCATTGATTTTTTGTTCCCACGAATCCGCAGGCGCAATCTTTTGGCCCATCCGTGACTTCGTGTCTGAAACGTTTCTCGTTCATAACACAGGGCCAAATTTATCTGAGCAAATATATACAAGTTAATAGTTATCTTAGTCGACGGACTCACCAATGCTTTACACTATGAAATGACAGACATGTGGGTCGACGGAGTTGGCAGTCAATGGAGGGAGGCTGATCCGCTCATTCTCTTTCTATACACAATTAAAATAAAAGCTACATTTATTCAAAAGCAAACAGAAAAACAAAATTATTACTTGTTTTAGTCGGGGAAAAAGAGCGGGTCCAGTCAGTTCAAGAGGGAAACAACAAAAGATCTGAAAAGATGGAATCAACAATTTAACAGAAAACGAAAATAGATTCGTTAGCTATCCGCCCTAAGAAAATAAGATATTAGCAGCAATTGATTCAGATAGAAATGTCCGAAGCATTTCATTCATTTTAATTCATTTGGCTTATATTCATAACTAGGCGTACCCATGCTCCGTTGGATCAGAACAACTTCCAATGTTGATTCTAATTTGAGTTCACTCGAAAATATATGTTAAGACATTCCTCTTGCAGAGCGAGAGAAAGAGAGAGGTGGGGGAGAGGGGGCGATGGAAAAAGAAGGAAAGGGAGTGGAATAGAGAGACAGCAGTAAACTTTCCTCATCCTTATGAACTCTTCTTACTGCTCGTGTGTCTCGTCGGTATGTTTGTCTTTATAGCTAGCTAAGATATATTTCCATTTAAATTACCTACCTTGAAAAGTATACTTTAAGAAAGATTTTGGTAATTTATCCATTCTTTAAAATGTAATTACGTTGATTAATTACAGGTAATATTGGCAAAACAAGTGCATATATATATATATAGGTTAATAGGGAAAAAAAATTACAAATAAATAACACAAAACGTTAATTAATTATACACAGTGTTTAAATATTTATGAAAATTAAGCATATAAATATATTTATTTAGACCTATCTACTCTATATACAGTGTTTTAAAATACCAGTCTGTATTATTGATTTAAATAATAGTGAGCCGTGTTGATAGTAATAAACGTGTGATAAATGAGAAAAAAAAATCGTATTTATTAATTTAGATATTGTTTTCAATCAATTAGATGTAATATGATTCAGCATAATTTGATAGGATTGTTAATTATAAGTTAATTTGCTCTCATTTATTGTTAATCGTTGCATGAAGTCAGGCTTAATTTCAAATTTTGTCAACAATCTCATCAAACCGGTCGAATGCCTAAAACATTTACATCCGGGCGGTGATTTTGATATCAAAACACCAAACGTTCACCTGAATTCTTGTCATATTCACCAATGACTATCCAAATATATGTAAACACAATCAAAGTCTAGTATCTGATGAGAAATATTTCTACACTTAGGCATTTTTTTTTATTTCTGCACCAATCTAGAGCGCCTTTTTTACTTTTTCTTTTTCTTTACAAGGTAACCATTTATCAAGGCTAAAAGCCACTCGATGATAATGTTTAATGAAGTCCATAGAATGATAAATAATGCCATAAGACAACCGAAAGCGATGAATGGAATTGAGAAAATGTAATTACTTATGAGGAAGGTTTATGACAAATATTTGTTGTCATTCGATTTGAAGACGACCATGTTGTGGGCCGCAGAGAAGCAATATCCTGATAACGTCTTCCACATATAGAAAGTTCATGGATAGAAACTCTGTTCATGGTAATTTCGCATGACGTTAGGCACATGGAGGAAGAAAGGGAAGTTCTTTTCCGTTATGATAGAAGACGTGTTCTTGCTACTACGAATTCTTAAACGGAGCAACCAGAGATATGAACTGGAGATTCCCTACATTAAAAAAGATAGATAGTGTCTAAGTTTACCTGATGTGGATGTGAGTAAATATATACATTAGTGTGCAAAGGTGCGGTCAAATTCTCCGACTCGATTTGGTAAGCAAATAGGTCACCATTATAGTTGTGGGACTGATGAGCGATTATGTTTACTTACATGTCTTATCTGACGATTAAACATTCATTCAATGGAACTATTCTAATGCTGTTCTTCTTAAAGATCAAGTTGCCTTAGAGAAATATCTCATATCTATTTTTACGATGGGTGTAATGTTTATGCAATTATTAATAATGAAATTATGATAATAGAAAATCACGCCAGCATAAACATCTGAGACGAATCTGGTGACGTGTGACTTTAAGGCTTTACAATATGAAAAAAAAAAAATTACAACCGTCGAAAATATAGGAAACAGAATAATAGATACTCTAAAACGAGCAATTATAAAGTTAAAGGAAGCTTTTCAAAAGAAAAATTGAAAAGAACTGTTTTCGAAAGAATAAGACTGCTAAAAAGATGGCGACCAATAGTGAATTAATGGCTGCAAAAGAAACAAGGTTATAAAAGCAATTATCTAAAATCCCAATAGAGACAACGCACGAGCATATGATACATGCAAATTGTCTGCAGATAGAGATGGCTCCATGAATCACCCAATAAAGGGAGTGCAACCTGTTGACAGAGAGATAATTTAGCAGAGAATATTGGCTGAGAAAATGATTCATTATGAAAAAATTGGGTTAAAGAGAAAAAGTCTACTTGGTGATGACTTCCGGTTTTAAAATCGGAAATTGGTCAGTCATGTTTATCAAAAACAATTACAAATTATATTTTAGGTAGGATGATTTTGGAGAGTGGCACTAATTCATTTGTTTTCCCCATTCTTTTATTATTAACACATAAGATACTCAAACTGGTTTTCATAATCGGAGTTTCTTTTAAATTGCAAATAATCAAATCAACATTTTGTTGACGGCGTTCTACTTATTTACGTGTGGGTTTACGACATTGTCAGTTGGACTTAGGGTTAGTGGAAAAAGAATTTTAGTTAACTATCTAAACGAAATGTTTACAAACTAGTAAAATAAAAAAATCCACCAAATTATAAATTTATGAGTGACTGTTTTTGATAAACACCGCTTGTCTATTTCCGATTACAAAACGAGAAAACCAGAAATGATTACAAAATCAATCGAACCCAAGAGAACTGTGATTGCTTAGGGAGATATAAAAAAAACGCAAAACTATGAGATTATTATTAAAATTTTTTGACTACTATTCTCATCTTGATGTTATTTTCACAGAACATTGTAATCTGACACCTTCTAAATAAAACCAGCGACACGAATATGCTTTGGTACCACAGACAGTGGCTATGGTAGGTCGAATAGAATGAAAAGAACGAGGAGGGATAGCGTCATCTCAACCTCATTGAATTTAGAGGGGATTGTATTGTTAGTCAAATTCCAGAGACAGTCACCGAAAGTTACCAAACAGAACACAAATGGCACGAGAAAACCAAGTACATTGAAATGATCAAATAAAAAAGAGAAACACTAGAAATCTGGAGAGACTTGTTGTCCTGCAAGATCCAGTGTGCGATATTGTAATAACTCGCATGAGAACTCCGAGTGAGTAAATAATAATAATAATAATAATAATAATAATAATAATAATAATAATAATAATAATGAGATTATTAATCTCATCAAGAAAGCAATGGGAACTTGGATATTAGAACTGGCAGCTGGAGGACAACACTTGACTGAGATAAAAAAAAAAATACAGGGAGGCATTTTCCAAGTAGACTCCCTATCACCACTACTGTTTATCATACCCATGATGTTACTCAACTACATACTCACGAAATGGGATGCCGGATACAAGTTCACAGGCTAAAAACAAAGAATAACCCATCTTATTTAGATAGACGACCTGAAACCATTTGCAAAAAAACAAAAAGGAAGTGGAAAAGCTGATAAATACGACCAGAGTCTTCAGCCAGGACATTCAAATGGAATTCGGAATAGAAAAGTGTGCACTGTTAAAGATTAAAAAAGGAAACCTGAAGACGACTGAGGGCATGGAACTACCCAACCAAGAGCAGATGAGGGTGCTAGGCGAACAGAACAGCTAAAAATATGTGGGAGTTCTGGAAGCAGACACAATCAAATCAACAGAAATGAAAGAGAAAATTGGAAAATAATATCTGAGAAGAAAAAGAAAGCTTTTAGAAACAAAGTCATATAGCAGAAACCTAATCAAAAGGAATACATATCTGGGCAGTATCACTAATAAGATACTCTGGACAATTCATAAGCTGGACTAAACAATAACTCAGGCACCTTGACTAGAGGACTAGAAAATGAATGACTATGCACAACGCACTACACCCAAAAGACAATACACACATACTATACATGAAGAGAAACGAAGGGTGAAGAGGACTAGTAAATATAGAAGACTGTGTGGACGACACTAAAAAAAGCTGCAGAAATACTTAAACCAGAACACAGAAAAACTGATCAGCACAGCAAGAGATACTACGAGCAACGCATGAAGCATCGAAACTGGACACAAGCAGACAAGAAAAGAAAAATGGGAAGAAAAACAACTATATGGACGCTTTATAAGACTCACAAGAGCAGAAACCAACGAAAATAGCTGGACATGGCTATGAAAAGGACACTTTAACAGAGAAACAACATCCTTACTGATGGCTGCACAGAACAATGCTATTAGGATAAATTACATGAAACTAAAATAGATAACACCCAGGATAACAGTAAATGCAGAGTGTGTGGAGAAAGAGACGAAACAGTAAATCATATAATAAGTGAATGTAGCAAACTTGCCCAAAAAGAATACAAGAACAGACATGACTGTGTGGGGAAAGCACTACACTGAAAACTGTGCAAAGAATTAAATTTCAAATACGCAGACAAATTGTACAAACATAAACCAGAAACAGTACTGGAAAACGAAAAACACAAAATCCTTTAGGATATGGATATACAAACAGATAAACTCATACAAGCAAGGATACCAGATGTTATTATAATCTACAGGAAGGAAAAATCTTGTAAAATCGTAGACTTCGCCGTTCCAGCACACAACAGAGTGAAGATCAACGACACGGAAAAACGAAGCAAATACACAGAACTAGCCAGAGAACTGAAAGGAATATGGAGCATGAGGAAAGTTAGTATAATACCAATAATCGTAGAAGCTCAAGGAACAATCCCCAAAAAACTGGAGAAAAGACTGGGAAACATCGAAGCCAGATAAAAGACGGCAATGATAAAAACAGCTGCGATATTAAGGAAAATCCTTGAATGTGGAAACCAACCCACATAAGCTACCAAGGGTAACCAGGCACGAGTAATTTACAACAGGGAAACAACAAAACTACAACACGAATCAAGGAACAGACACTGCAAGAAACATCACTTCATAACCCCCCCCCCCAATAAATGATACCTGGCTCAGCTAACACAGGTCACAAAAATGAACCAAAGCACAGAAATTACAAGAAACATTCTAAGCTCACCCTCTTCACTCCCCACCCCACCCCACCCCTAAAAAATAAATTTAAAAAAAAATGGTTCGGGCCTGGGCTGACACCAGACAAAATGAGAGTCGAGGAGGATGAGAAGACCGAGGAGAAACAGCACAAACCAAACCTCCACTAGAAAAGTGCGGATAATGCTGGGGCCTTGCGGAGGCTTATTGCCACCCAAATCCCAGAGAAGACCAATTGTCCTTACCAGTGAGAAATCAATGATAAGAGGCTGTTGCGATATCGCAAGATTATTTGCGGTGGTTATCGAAAAGAGGTGAAGAATACTTGAAATCTGGGTAAGCTTGTTGTAACTCAGACTCCAGGAAATACAACTGGTTGTTGTCGGTGAGCAATCACTAACGATGATCTGTGTGAGAACTCCTAGTGAGTACAAATAATAATAATAATAATAATAATAATAATAATAATAATAATAATAATAATAATAATAATAATTTCTCTTTTCTGTTGATAAAGTGGAAGTCTTTTATTAAGGAAAGGAAAGTCGATAGGATAGACCTTGAAGCCCCATCTTAGTTTTTTTGCTGTTGCCAGCGAGAAATTAATGGTAAGTGGATACTGCGATTACGCAAAATCATTTTACATGGTTATCGAAGAGGTGAAGAGTACTAGAAATATAGGAGACTTTTTATAACTCAGGCTTCAGGGTACATCATCGGTTATTGTTAGTAAGCAATCATTAATGATGACTCGTTTGAGAACTCCTAGTAAGTAAATAATAATAATAACTTGCTGTCTAATCACTTTCCTGTGTGAGATAAAGCGTTGGACATCAGTCTTGTAACATGACAGGAGATTAAAGTGAATGCAGACGTCGATAATTTGCATTCCATTAATCCAACATAATCGGTGTGATTATCAATTAGAGGCGATGACTATAAAATCCAACACTTCTCTTGTCTGCTGATGAAATCGAGGTCTTCTTTTTTATGAAAAGAAACCCGAAAGACCTTGAAACCACATTTAGTTTTTTTTTTTTTTTGCTAGCCTCACAATGTTGCTGTAATGAAAACGATCTGGGTGAACTCGATTTGTTCAGTAATGCAGATTGGATACAAAAACATCCGAGTCGAACGGCTATTTCCATCTGAGTTACATTGCTACAATACCTGTCACTAATCGACTGTAAAAAACAAACTAGTTTTACAATTGTAGAGTGAATCCGTGTTGTATGTGCATGTGTGTCTTATAAGTCAATTTCAAATCGTAACCAAAGAATATTTATTCACGCTGGTGTTTCGAACTATTAAACTGATCACGTTTTTTTTTGCAGAAAATGATTCACTGTAATAAATAGCTAAATACACATGCGTACACATTTCAACACACACAACACAACACACTCACACACATATGTATATATATATATATATATATATATATATATATATATATATATATATATATAATAGGTATAAAGATTGTTATTCATACAAACATTATTTGGCTACATATTTGCAAAAAATGTTTCGTTTACAGCTACATATTCACAGGGATGCCAGGCCTCTTCAAGGCATACGGACTGCTTCGGACTGAGCATTTACGCGAGGGTTGTGTATGCATACGTGCGTGTGTGTGTGGGAGTATGTGTGGGTGTGCAAGGCTCATATTCGTTTTCCTACATACAACCGGATGTGTAAAGATGTCATGTCTGTCTGGTCTTAACCCCAACTTGATCATTTCAGTCAAAGTTCTTTTTGATACAAAATAAATAAATAAAAAACTTAACGGTTTATAATATTTAAAGTGATCTGAATTGATCTTTATGAGTTGATCAGGTGTTGAATTAGAGAGTAATCGTGTCTCATTCGATCAAATGAAGCCATTAAAGTACCACTTATTTTTTACTGCATTTCATCTACAGTACCGTCCAAAATTAAGGAACAAAAATTAAATCTTCTGAATCTAAACAAAAATATATATTAATTTTTGTGAAAATTCCACTTATATTTGACTGAATTCCATCTATGTTTCCATTTGTTTCTTTCCTTCTTTTTCTTTCTCTCCCTTTACTTATTTTAATGTATCTGTTGCACGCGCTGCATACATTTTTCAAATAGTTGCGCCCGTGCCCAAAACACCCAGTTGTACGTCTTCTTCTTCTTCTTCTTCTTCTTCTTCTTCTTCTTCTTCTTCTTATTATTATTATTATTATTATTATTATTATTATTATTATTATTATTATTATTCTAATGTTATACCATTATTCGATGAATTTAAAATCTTCACTTTTTCTAAAGACGTTCGTTGATTCAGACGAAACCGGTAAATCTCTCGTTTATTTATGATTTCGTCTTGCGTTTAATTCTTTTTTTTTTGTTAGTTTGTAATTCACCTTGTCTCCACGGCATTTTATTTATGCTATATCATGTATTTTATCCTCATACACACACATCGTTTGTACATATCTATATTCAACTCCGTTTTAAAACTCGCGTACTTAGTTCCTGCCATATGATCTCGTGTGACTCAATAGACCAACTCTTGACAGAAAGACTCTGCCACATGAACCACACACATGGTCGGACTGAACTGTCTTGGATCTTTGGCACTGTCCTTTATACGAGAATACCCGTGACCCGCAGGTTAACAACAGATACCACTATTTGTTTCACTTTGATTTAATTCGAAAATATATAAACTCTGACATATCTGTAAATGAATAAACTGTGACATATCTGAGAATTAATAAACTGTGACATATCTGAAAATGAATAAACTGTGACATATCTAAAAATAAATAAACTGTGCCATATCTGAAAATTAATAAACTGTAACATATCTGAAAATTAATAAACTGTAACATATCTGAAAATTAATAAACTGTGACATATCTGAAAATTAATAAACTGTGACATATCTGAAAATTAATAAACTGGGACATATCTGAAAGTTAATAAACTGTGACATATCTGCAAATGAATTCTTCTTGCATAACTTAAAATAATAAGTCTCTCTACCTCCATATTACCCTTTTGGGTAATAGAGAAGTACAGAGTTCTATTATGTTGCTATCTAATGTGTATACGTCTCTATGGTGTGTACGGAGACACTATGTAAATTAGTTGGAAAGAGAAAACCACTTTTTTTCTCTAAAGGTTAGCAGAGACATTAAGACATATTAGAAAGTGATTGAATCAACATAGAGTGAGAGGATCGAGAAGACTACATTAAAAACTAAGAGATAGATGGGTGACTTATACATTTAATTACAAATTATTGCTAATTAGAACAAAAAAAACAGATTGTTTTAAACATAACTAATCCATGAACTAAAGTATAAGTTAGCATATATTTTAGGTGATGAAAGTGTATAAAAAAGTCTTAGTGAAACAAACGTTAATTAACTCACATTTAGTATAATAATAGAGTAAATGTTTAGTTAAACTTAGTCACAGTACAAACCTTACATACTAATCAATACAATTGTTGATTGTTTTTCTCAAAAATGCTCACAAACATTTGTGATTTGGTCAACAATTTTAGAAAAGTATTCAATGAGTTTAATAGATACGAAATGTCTTATATTAAGATATTATTGCAAGCCTTTCGATCTAAATAAAAGGTAATATAGTTCCAGAATAAACATGGATGTGTCATTTGTAGCATAATAAATTCCAAATAGAATAAACAATGAACAAACATGCATTTCATGATATTTTGTTTTATTTTTTTGTTGTTTTAAACATATTTCGATTTTGAATAAAATGTTTTACTAAATGGCCGCCGCACTTATTGTCCACAGATTGTCGAAGGCGTTCGCGAAAGTTGGCTATAACCTGACAGGTCATTTCACGCGGAATGGCAATAAGTTATTGGCGAATGGCATATTTAAATTGTTCAAAAGTTAGAGAGCTTATTCACGCTTCCATACAGTTGGAAATAACCTCGTCACTGAAGAGCACGATCGCGGCATAGGAGATGTGTTGTTGAATTTAGAAACAAATTTCTTACACTAAATGGCTGTACTAACAACATTTGCATGGATGCATCTGAAGATTCACGTGAATAATTCTACTCAAACTTCTAAAGGCAAGTCTTAGACCGAAAATGTGTTTCTGGAATAGAAGTTGTGAAAACTTTAATTGAATCTATTATTTTCGCCACTTTTTACGGGAATCCCATACGAAACTACACATATACATATCAAGAGAGGGACTCAGGAATACTCATAGATTAATGCAAATACGTGCATGAGCTTCCCAATACATAAATATGTGAATAATATTACACCCAAATACACACACACACACATATATATATTGTTGAATATAAGAAACAACGCATGTCTGGATATCCTTTGGTAGATACTTTCAATATTCCGAATTAGGATCTTAGTTTCGGAGGGGAATCGGCTGATGAATTTGCCATAATTTGGATTTGTCTTCCAAATACTTTTGTGACACATCTGGGTCCATCTTCGGGGGAATGAGGTTAATCAGGTATAGACCATGTGTTATTATTTATAGAAGGTTTTAAATACTAACACATGGTCTATACCTGATTAACCTCATTCCCCCGAAGACGAACCCAGATGGGTCACAAAAGTATTTAGGAGACAAATCTAAATTATGGCAAATTCATCAGCCAATTCCCCTCTTAAACTAAGATCCTAATTCGAACTATTGAAAGTATCTACCAAAGCATATCTAGACATGAGTTGTCTCTTATATTCAACAATACTTGCCTGCAAGAGAAGATGCTGCCCATATATATATATATATATATATATATATATATACATATATATATATATAGCACTAGATAGAGTAAAATAAAAAAATAAGGTGCGAATCAAATTTTATTACTATTCAAAGTTCAAGCAAAGTACTTTAAAGTCCTTAACTCATGAATTTAAAAATAAAATCTTCTCCTCAGAGGACCATTATCGCAATGACATTACTGCAGGTGGGCCGATATATTTGATTTGTTATATACTTTTATGT
>OY744515.1:160036609-160054109 GCA_963556195.1 Sepiola atlantica | reverse complement strand
ATATAGTCGCTGACTTTTTGCGTGCATATAGCTGTATGCGTTTGTCACTGCTATTGGTGCCCTTGATATATGTACACCTCTGTCGCTATCCCTGAATAAATGATATGTCTACCCATTCACTGGAGAAACAGGCAGGATGCGAATACAGTTCTTATTAATGATTTATTCCTTCAGTAAATAACAAAATACATTTGACCATTTTGATTCGGATTTAAATCTATTATACTCATTAATATCAACATTTATATTTATATTACGTTTCCGTGTACCTGTCTTCTTCAGACGAATTTTTACAGTCTTCACATGCAATACATCCGAAGATGCCCGGGGAACATATCGGCCGAAACGCAATAGAAATATAAATATGAACTATTTTTCTAACGATGCTACAAGATCTCGGATCATCACTTTGACAGGGTGATGGAACTTACGTGCTTCGGCGACCCTGAGGGCAATGTCAAGCATTTGGTGGGGCAACCCAAGGCGGTAAGATATCAGGCGAAGAATCAGACGAAAAACGATCATACTCCGAAATCGTAACGGTGTTCCCGGGCGTAAGAGCCTAACGAAGCCAACGGTCGAGTCACCAGACGAGGGCTGCAAACTGGTCATCTGCTCCAGTCGTCTAGGATTTCCTTGCCATTTGATGTAACACACGGAGTTGTTGTTGTTGTTGTTGTTGTTGTTGAAGATGATGATGATGATGATGATGATGATGATGATGATGATGATGATGATGATGATGATGATGATGATGATGATGATGATGATGATGATGATGATGATGATGACGACGATGGCGATGGCGGTGGCGGCGACGGCGACGACGATGACGATGACGTATCCCAAACATACAGATAAAAATATTAATGTTCAAGCTTAATTCTTTTTAGAAAATTTCAATAAATCACATATTGTAGATGGAAAACTGTATGTACCTTTTTTTGGCAGTGGTTCTGTTTGACCTCTTTGAGAGAAGAACTTGAGTGCTCCTTTTTGTATATGCATTTTACGTCTTTCTATTATTCTGATTCTGCTGCCATTTCGCCAATGGCAGCGAGAATTCGTTGGCAAGTAAAGAAAGCCCGCCTTTAAAATCGATACTTCAATGAAACTTAAATGTGATTTATGAAGATTGAAACGATATCCGGGAAGTGAATGAAATTGAGGTTGGAAAGGTAGAGAGTCAATAAGTCTACACTGATAAATCTTTCCATTCGCATTCACTACTTGCAATCGCCATTTCTTTCACACGAGAACATTCTTACATATTCAATAAATCGACTCAAACAAAAATTAGTTTGAAAACGATTACGATTGTTGAATGAATCAACAATCTGGAAATGAAAAGGAAAAGTAAGATGAATGATCTAGATTGTATCTGAAACCAGATATTATTATAATACATTATAAGATCATTTTGAATGGGTATCTTTTTAATCATAGATAATACAGAGTGAGCCCTCCCCCCCCCCCAAAAAAGGGCCCCAAATTTCGATAAAATTAACTGAAACTTTGGTGATAACTGCTTTATTGTGTTTGAAACATCATATCAAAGCATGAGAGGCTTTGGAGTATTTTCCTTTCTTCTACAGCATAAGCAAAGCTCTGTCTTCTTCGTAGACCCATATAAACCTAGCGACGAAGGTATGGATGTAAGGTGCTTACTCAAAACCAGTCTTGAAACTGCAACAGCCTCCAAAGTCTTCTTTTAGCCAATCCTGGGGCTGGTTAGATGTTTTAGGGCTTGCCCCATTTCGTTGTAACTAGAACTTTACTATTAACGACAGATACAGATTATGCAGCTCATTCTTGCGCACAGTGTTTCGAACTTTGTTGAACTGACTTTCACACCACAGATCAGCTCAGTTGTACACTTTATGGGCCTCGTGAATAGCTTGGATGATTGATACTGGCTGTGGGTAGGTTATCCACTGTCCCATAATTCTCGAACGAGCCCATGTAGTCCTGAATGCTTATCTTTGAGGGGCTTTTTCACATTGGAACTGATTGACAAAGATGCCCTGCACTTTCTTGAGCGAGCCTACACAGAGTTAAATCGATGTTACAAGCAATGTTTGACGCAGTACATACTTTGTAAGAACTCTCATTGAGATTTACTTGTGTTCACAGATTTTGCTCTCACTATGTTCTGTAAAATCAAGGTTATTAATTAAGTAATGAAAGATATGTGTCAAAATGTGCGCGGCGACCGTTTGTAAAAGCAGGATTTTCATTTTAGTAAATAGTCTTTTCTTAATTAAAATTCATCAGATGAGTTAAATTCAAATGTAAATAGAAACAAACAAAAGAAAACAAGTAGACATTAAATGAAATCCTGTAAAAGTTCGTAAACATTATTCCTCTGTTAAACTTTACCTTAAATAGGATTGTCATTTACTAAAAAGAAGAAATTGCCTTTCATTAACTATTTTAATCTCGTGTCCATGACGATTCATTTGTGTAATCATTACACGATGTAACATAACTTCGGTTAAGTTGGATCTAACACTTGTTTATTTTTGCTCTGTCTATATGTTTATACTAATAAGTCACCACTAGTCATGGCGAAAGCCACTCAAGGATTTAGATTCATAACATTGGCAGTTGGATGATGACCAGTATTATGAGAGGATTTAAACCGATGGACGAAATGGACAACATTTGATTACTCAAGAAGACGACTCGACAGGTATTTGTTGACATTAGATTTAAAGACAACTATGTTGTAGTCTGCAGAAAAGCATCCCCATGGTAACATGTTCCACGGATAGGAAGTTCTTGGAAAGACACTCTGTTCATGGAAACTCTGTTTGGTATTAGATAGACAGAGGAAGAATGTAAGCTTCTTTTCGCTGGCTGTAATAAGACGAGTTCATGCTCTGAATGTTTTACAGGCAGAACCAGAAATTCGAGCTGAGTCTATCATGGAAATATCGATAGAATAGAGACAAACTAGCAGTCTCTCTTGGGATAATTTAGTATGCACTTGTGGCTTTTGAACTCCAAAATGAACCCAGTTTTTCTGTATCACGTCAAATGTATTAGGTACACAATTACTTGGCCCTTCCTCCACACAAAAAAATAAGAATTATTCATCTTACAAGATATGTCAGTTTAGCTCTGTTCTTTCCCAGTTAAATTCTACGTATCTCAGGATTCCTTTCAGTTTATTGAAATATGTCAACGTTTATGCTCGATTTGCAGATGGACTTATTTCACGATTCGTTTAACCTTCCTATTTTTCCGTGTTATCGTCGAGACCTACCTTTTTCTCCGCGAAAGGATAGTCGGTTAACATTATCAATCAAACAGACACAGAGGGAAAAAGAAAGAGTGATGGAAAAAGAAAAAGTAAGGGAAATTAAATGAGTGAAGGAGAAAGAGAGATAAGGTGTTAAACTTATAGGTGTGATCTGGTCGATGAAAGAATTGACTTAATAAACTGAACGGCACGGCAGTTCAGGTAAGAAGTAAAAAAAATGTGCTCTCGGGAATAGTCACCGGATATGACGTCATGTGTAACGATGACATTGTTCTTTTTTCAAACAACCAATAATCAGATACACGAGAATGCCCGAAGGATGTACACCTAAAAGAGAGAGAAAACACCAAGCATTAAAAATAAGCAAATTGCACTCAGGTTGGGCTTCCATAATTTTAAGAATATTCCGACAAAAAAAGATGCAGAATTTGAAGTCAATCGCATTCATTCTTTTGTGAGTTTTTATTGTTGGTTCAATTGATCTTCTTTCCAAATTATAAAAATTCTCGAAAGTGAAGAATGTGGCAGTCTATATATATTCTTTTACAGGCGAAACAATCGATTCTATTGTATTCTATCTTACTTTGAACCAATTTAACTGTCGCTGGTCAATTTGAGACGGAAAAGTGAACATTTTGTTAGCAATTTCTGAATGATAGAATGATTTCACATTTCAACCAGATCTGTCGTTAAATCCAATTCTATTGCATTTTCACAAACGTCTGTTTAACGTATGTTTTACATGCTGAAATGTGTTTGGCAGCTTTTAGAAATTGACTTCGAAACTAATCTATCTCTGACCAGGTCTTTATTTATCTCTCCTTCCCTCAAATATTTCCTTATCACTTTCTCCTATGTTATATTTGTTCTTCCTCTGCCACCTTACCCAGGTAACTAAACTGTTTAACATCTACTAACCCAAAACTCCTCATCCATTCTTCTAATGTGACTAACATAACAAAGTATTCTGTTCTGAACACATCTCCCTATACTGTCCTTTTTCTTAATTGTTCGTGCACTCGTTCGTATATTGTTTATATTTCTAGCCGTACGACGTCAGTGTAAAACCAGGTTCAGAAGGTGATGAGAAAGTTATTGCAAAAGGGCGGGCAGATTGAAATTGTTCTGTCGATTCTCTCGTCCTGAAGTTTTCTAAAATCACTGTGATACCTAACTGAATTGTCCTCTGAACTTTGTCTATTCTGTCAATATTCAGCTTACTCTTTTAGTGTCGATGGCGAGTTTTGGCGCAAAACAGTGACAACAACATTCAAGGTGGTGTCTCATTTGTCCCTTATAAGCCGGTATCATGACCTCTAAATTTCTATACATATCTTATAAAAGCAATGGCATAGTTGAATGTTTCGATTATAGTCGCATAAAGATTGGAGTATGTGTGAAGTAGAACAATACTTTTAGCGTGAAGCAAACTAAGAAGACTTTCTAAAAATGTCTTAACTGAGCATGAATTATTAGCGTAAGATAAATGGCAGATTTTGCCATTGTGTTAAAAGAATAGAAAGAGAAAACCCGTCTGTCCGGTGTTGTGTGCGTTATTCAACCGACAAGCGTGAAATGATCTCAGCATGAGTCTCCATTTTATTCTATTTATCTTCTTCTTCTTTACCTCCTTCTTCTTCTTCTTCTTCTTCTTCTTTTTCTTCTTCTTCTTCTTCTTCTTCTTATTTACCTCCTCCCCCTTCTTCTTCTTCTTCTTCTTCTTCTTCTTCTTCTTCTTCTTCTTTACCTCCTCCTCCCCCTTCTTCTTCAACTTCCGTTCCGGCCTCATAACAGCATGTGCTGGCTCCTCGAATTGCTTCTGTTAATTTGTAGAGAGCAAAGAGACTGGCATTGCAAATCTGGTTACTATGACAACGACGGAAACGGCGACGGATGAGAGAAACAACAGCGAACGAACAAATACAGCAGTGGTTCTCAAACATATGCCAACAATACAATGATGATGACGATGGGCGAGATAGCTTAACATTGGCGCCGAGCAGTTCGCATACTTTCATATCAATCTTGACGAGACATACTCTATGTAATATAAACGAAATGGATGATATTATCTTATGTGTATACCTCACCGCCAGGGAAAAGTTAGACATAAGGTCGTTTTTAATGAGTAGAATCTAACTCTCCTAAAAATGGTTACTATTGATTTAAGACAAAAGTAACCTGTAAAGTCGCGTCGGAACTCACACACAAATAAGGGGCTACAGAAAAAAAACCCGTCCAAAAGAATTAGGAACAGATAATAGTCTAACGCGTGTTGTTTAACACGTGTTGAATGTGCAATTGACTCAAGACAAACAGAAAATATAGCGTATCGGTTCAATATGTTTGTGCAGAACGAATGACCGCTTCTTGGCCTTTTGGCTAAGATCAAAGAGTAGTATCTGTTCCGATGGATACTGCATCCCATAGACTGGTATTGTCTTGGCCTTCGAGGCTTGATTTACGCCGGTCTGTCCTGTGCAGTTCTAGGAGGTCCACCCTCCCAGGTTTCGCCTCCCCTCTTTGGGGAGGAGTAAGTTTATTGCTTACTGCCTGAGGCGCTCCTACCGGGGAATGCCAAAGGGGCTGCCCAGGCAATTTTTAAACCCCACTTTCCCGACCCGACCTTGGGTCACATCTTACCTGTGGGAGTAAGATAAAAACTGGCCTCTGCCTAACTCATGGAGAGGAGTAAATTAATACAGAACGAATGACTAGTATTCAATAGCATTTGAACACGTTTATATGAAGCTTACTTGCCATCAGTATTTGTTTATATTACTACGTTGCTCTACTCATATATTGAAAACCGGTGTAGTAAAAACTGAAACAATATATACATAATATATTCGGTGATAACATAATAAACAAGCAGGAAGACCCGACGTTGCTCGGGATTGAATGAGGATCACTACGATGTACTTTTTCGCTATACTCCAAATGCCATATTACTTTCTTTGTTTTTACTTCCTCTTTCCTCCCGTTTCGCCCTCTAGAATAGTCGGAAGTAGTTAAAATGTTGTAGAACTCTCTGAATTAGAGTCAGACTATTGATAGTTTAAATATCATTAAAATCGGATATAGGTATTTGAAGTTTGAAGTATATTCAGTTTCTTAGAGGTGAAGGTACGTAGATATTCGACACGTAGAGATTAAGAACATTCCACTCATCTTCTCCGGAGAATCTTATATATATAATATAAATTTGATAAGAATAGGCTATATTTGAAGTTTTAAAGGATGTTTCGACCCACATAGACGCTTAGGTTAAGACGGCACTTTGAGATTCGGCCCAGTTTCATTGTTTTCCCAAGTAAATGTTATACATATAATTTAAATTTAAAAAAATAGGATGTATTTGAAATGTTATGGGGTTATGCCCTCATAGTTCGCTTAAGAGAACAATTAGAGATTCGGGAACACTTCCATTGTCTTCCCCAGTAAATTTTACATGAGCATACACTTTTAGATTTTATATAGATTCTCTAATCTTTATTTCTATAGGAACACACAAACATCAAATAAACATACACACGGACATTGAGTTATAAAATAACTGATCTAAGATGAAATATTAGTATATATAATATATATAATATCTATATATTGACATTTATTGTTGTTACTGCTAGCGTATTCAGACTATATAGAAAAATAATTAGGACTAACTACATGAAGGCTAAACTAGATAAAACCCGGGAAAACAGTAAATAGAGACCATGTGAACAAAGAGACGAAACAGTAAATCACATTAAAAGTGTATGCAGCAAACTAGCTCCAAAAGAATACAAGAACAGACACGATTGTGTATGGAATGCAGTAAAGTGGGAATTATTCAAACGACTGCATTTCGAACACCCGGACAAATTGTAAAAACATAATACAGAGACTGTACTAGAAAATGAAAATCACAAAATCCTCTGGAACATGGAGGTGCACAGTGATACACTCATACAACTGACTTTTTTGTTTCCTGATTTTTTAATTTTGAATAATGTGTTTTTACCTTTCAGTTTTACTTACAAGGTCATTTATAATTGTTAGTAAAAATAATAAACAATATATATATATATATATATATATATATATACATATATATATATACGCATATATATATATACATATATATATACGCATATATATATATACATATATATATATACGCATATATATATACATATATATATATACGCATAAATATATATATATACATATATATATATATACGCATATATATATACATATATATATATATATACGCATATATATATATATATACATATATATATACGCATATATATATATACATATATATATATATACGCATATATATGCATATATATATATATACATATATATATATATACGCATATATATATATATATATATATATATATATATATGTGTGTGTGTATGAAACATATATTATATATATTGTAACACCATTATTATCGCAGCCATTTCCTGCTCATGTCGCCTATTCTCCTTCAAAACTAATTTGTATACCTACCTATGCTTCTTCCACTTTTTTCTCGTCTCTCTTTCATACATACTTTCCTTGTTTTCCTCATTTCTCTGCACAACACTGCGCCTTCTACACTCTCACCGGTCTTCTCCAACGTATTTCTGTATGAAAAAGCATTTTTTTTAATAAAGCTCTTTCTTCCATAGATTAAGGTTTGTTTACACGACCGACATATCGCTTGGCTTTAGAGAAGTGTCTGTATTATAATTCTAACTTGTCTGTTTACCTGTTTATGCACTTTCAGACACTAAACATTCCATATATTAGAGTGCAAAGAATACATCGAAAGAGACAAGTCTTATATGATCATTAAAGTTGTGTTTGATCTTGTTATACAGCTTTCTTTTCAATTGCTCCCCCGGACAGAGGATATTCAATTCATATCGCGTGTGTTATAGTCGTTTCAAAAGTCATGCAATATAATGGAGTGTGTAGCTGAGAAGGTAGTTGCACGTGGCTTAAACGGCAGAAGTCGAAATCTGACAGAAGACAGAAGACGTAACGAAAAGGCAAAACTTGTTCGTCTTTTCGGTTCGGTTTTTGAGGTGAGGCTGTGGTCCCGAGTGATCCACTTCTCCTTCACCCGTCGATGGGGAATTTTTTTTTCAGGGTGGGTGGGTCGTAACGTTTAATTATCTGCATTAATTAAAAGAAAAAGAAAACAAAGAAAACCTATTAAAAACCAATGATAATAGAATGTTGTTATTTATATACTCGCCGCTTATATGTATTCTGATAGACAGACAGACGTATAGTGTAGACTGCAACACTCGCTGCTGCTATTACAAAGGAGACGGGTATACTACTGTTACTCCTACTACTATCAATGCTTTACGTCACAGAATTGAGACTGTGGTACTAGGCGACACGCGCCGGACATCTTTACTTACGTGGTGAAGATTCGTCTACTGTGTTACATATGACTTCTCGGGGCCGTAACCCTATAGAGAAGATCATGGCTATGCTAAAACAACCCTATTGATGCTATGCTATGACGGTAATGTAGTTAGGAAAGCTATGAACTCACGATTTCAAACAAGTGGTGGATAAAATAGCAACATATGTTCTATTAATTGTATATAAGTAATCGTTTGAAATTGTTCGACATTAAAATACCAAAAAAGGGTTGATTTGCCGTAAAATAGACAAACTAAATCTGATGCTCTGCTTGGAGCGATTAGAATTAGCAAGTACGTGCATGTGATTGCTTATAGATTCTCTGCCTAAGAAGCAGAAATACAGATATGAACAATGAGTTTAGATATTACTTATATGAAAGTATAATGTTTAAAAGTTCAAAAAGACGAATCCTAGAGTGGCGAAGATGCGTGAAGAAAACATTGTGATTAAAAGAAAAATGTATTTAAAAATAGAAAAGCGATGGGACTAGATAAGGAAACGAACAGGTGCTGACAAGATGGATAAAGCTTTTGCGAAGTGAGGGTTGAGGAGTTGTAAGGAATGCGCACAGATGAGAGAAAGAGAGAAAAAGACAGAGAGAGTTTCGCAAAATAACTCATTTATATCTCCCAATATTTCTGAGATAAGGTGTTGTTAGTTTTTATACCATTTACATATGTGAGGTTGTTGCCCTTATCTTGTTTGTTAGATTCACGGTGTGTCAGCCGATGTCCGGTCTTGTTCGGAAAGTCATTTGTTGAACTCGTCATTTTTTAACAACTCAGAAAAAAGTAGTCTATTCTCATTCTGCTTACCATGCGTTTCGAGATATCAGTTAAATTATATTTACTAATAATATCAGCTCATTTGGCATGATGGTAAGCGCTTGCACTAATGGATTGGAAGGGCAGGGTTCAATCTTCAATGGATTGGAAGGCCAGGGTTCAATCTTCAGTTGAATCATACCAAAGACTCAAAAATGGTACTTGATACCTCCTTGCTAAATATTCAGCATTGTAAGGTGAGTACCACGGGTACGTCGCTTAATGGTGGAAAGGCTCGGTGTAGTAGCTAATAAAAAGGGAGCCTTCAGATCAACTATGGTTGAACACTTTACTTTTGTTAGTAATGTCATTATTGTTATGTTTTTAACCGGAAGCCGATCACAGGTATTGAACTAACGTTCCCCACGTTCACTTATTTAACCACCTTCGAGTAGTAGCGCATCAAGAATGCCGAAGTGTACTGCGGCCGAAATTTAGTAAATATAAAAATTAAGATCAGAACAACAAACCGTAAATACTGCAAACTCCTCTCTACCAACGATAGACTATGTGGTGGCGTTATAGTTCTGAAAGGATGGGTGATAGACATTGGTATATTTACCCACGAAAAGACCACAGCAGAAAACAATTATTCTTTATTTGTAGCAAATTCAATGCAACCTATGAAACGTGTTATATGACCAGTGAACTATGTGTAATCGTCAAATATTCGAATTACTGTTGCGGGGTACGTGAATCACTTTAGTGTAATCCATAAACGATGGTGAGGATTACCGTATATTTCTACACACTAAACCACCCATGAATGGTAAAGATCCCGGGTATAAATAGATGGCAATGATTATATTTAAAATCAAAAGCCAGTTTCACTTGTTATACTTTCAAACTCAAACAAGCAGTAGAATCTTACACTGTTATGACGTAATTGGAATAAATTTGGTTTCGTAGTCTCAATCGTTCCTCTTTGCACACCAACTAAACCATCAGACCGATCAACCTACAAATGTGACTTTCTGGCAGTGATGATAAGTGCGCCACGTAATAGCTATGCAATTCTTTGATATTTGGCAGGATGACAGGCACAGAAAGCAGGCAGTGCTGTACAAAATATTGATAGGAGAATGATTGTTGAGACTTAAGCGACGAGTATTTATTTATGAAAATCAGGTTTTTATAACTATGGATGGAGAAATTAATATTTTATACAAATGGATGTCCCAGATAATCTTTTATACTCATTAATAGCCCAAATAATATGGTGTACTTTATGGATGCCAAAATATTTTTTTATGCAAATGGATGGATCAAAATATGTTTTTCTATATATGGGTGGCCGAAAATAATATTTTATACTTATTGATGATTCAAATAATCAGTTATACAAATGGATAGCTCAAATAATACTTCATACTAATGGATGACCTAAGATAATCTTCTATACAAATGGATGACCCAAATCATGTATATACAAATAGATGGTCCAATTAACTTTTTACACTAATGGATAGCCCAAATAATCTTTTATACAAATAAATGGCCCAATTAACTTTTTACACTAATGGATAGCCCAAATAATCTTTTATACAAATAGATGGCCCACTTAACTTTTAACACTAATGGATAGCCCAAATAATATTTTATACAAATAGATGGCGCAATTAACTTTTACACTAATGGATGGCCTCAATAATATTTTATACAAATAGATGGCCCAATTAACTTTGTACACTAATGAATGGCCCAAATAATCTGTTATACTGATGAATGGCCCAAATATGTTATTGATGTCCCAAATAATCTTTCAGACAAATGGATGGCTCCCAAAAATATATTATACTTCTAGATGGTCCAAATAATCTTTCATACAAATAGATGGCTCAAAAGATCTTATATATTTAGTAATGGCCTAAGTAATATTTTATACCTATGGATTTCCAAAATAATTTATAATTGTTCGACCTATCACTTAAATATAAACGTTTAATAATAATAATAATAATAATAATAATAATAATAATAATAATAATCATATTAATAATAATAATAATAATAATCATATTAATAATAATAATAATCATCATATTAATAATAATAATAATAATCATCATATTAATAATAATAATAATAATAATAATCATATTAATAATAATAATAATAATCATATTAATAATAATAATAATAATCATAATAATAATAATAATAATAATATCAATAATAACAATAATAAACTCAGACAATTAATATTGAAACAGCAGCGAGAATGGATGTAAAGTAGCTAATATCTAAATCAGTCACTTTATTGTTTTTGTATTCGATAGCTTTCTCCTACACAATCAATATTTTATTCTTGTTCGTCATCTTTTCTCCTATATAATTGCATCATGTTGTTAAGAAGAATAAAATGTAATTCTATTTAATTCCTTCCAGAAAATACTTTGTCTGCATAGGAATTATTTCCAAATGGCCGTCATCTTAAAAATGGGGCGTAACTACGGATTCGCCAAGAAAATATATAAATACATTTAATAAATGAATAAAGATTAAGGTCTGTAAATGAATTAGAAATAAAAAAATAAAAAAATATAACTGAGTGTCGAGAAAACACCAGCAGCAGAAAAGGAACGAGTGTAAATACACATTGGGAGTAATATTACCAAAAGCTCTCGGCCATGTCTTCCCGTTTCCATCGGTCAGTAACGGTAAACTTATTTCCGCTAATATCTTGACCTCTCATTCTCAAGTAAATGAAACAGACAATATTTACACCCACTATGATCGTTATTTTATAGTTCTTTTTTTTTCCAAAATATTACAATGCCATTTAATTTATTAGCTATACCAAAGTAAAGTTTATTTATGTCTACAATTTATAGCTACGTCGGTTCTACGATTTAGTCATTTTTACATCATTGAGATTCCTAGACACACATAATCTAGACGGATCCCCTAAAAATCTATATACTTGAGCCACCTCCATTATACGTATCATGCCATATTCACTGTTTGTTTAGAAGTACTAGAATGGACTAGTATTAAAGAGAGCTGGAGAAATGTGCAGGATTATCAGTTATAATGATCCCTAGCAACTCAAACTGGTGTTCCTAATTGCATGCCTATGGAGCTTTAATCTGATTTTGTACTCGAGTAAGTGACATCTCAGAACAGAGACCAGACACCAGCTGCGGACAAGATGACTATAGAATATCCCCTCCTACTAACGTTGAAATCACCCCTTCTGAAGCCTTCCCGCTTGGCTCAGTAGAATTTTGGGTTCAGTAGGCGAAGTAACTCAACCATCTGCTAATTTGGAGAGTGGGATTATACAATGTAGCATTACGTTGTCTGCCCTCTACTACCTAACCAGTGCAGCTTGACAGGCTACACAGAGGTGATTGATATTGCAAAAGACTGCGTGAAAAAGTGTGTAAACTCTCGTTTGAACACATGCTTCGAAACCTCAGAAACAATAGGACGGGATTATTCATGCACAAGCGGACATTTTTTTACTCAGAATCAAAGTTTAGTGTTCGTCTGTTTTACATTTGTTTTTAGTGTGTTAACTGTTAGTCAACCCAAGAAAGACACATAAACACTGAGACCTAAAAGGCTATATCTACAGAGGGGGTATATCTACAGAGACATCTTAAGTGGAGAGTAATATAGCGATATATTTGTTCACATTAGATTTAAACTTATTTGTGTCGGTACAATCAGAGAAACAGGGAGCAAGGAGGGGATTTCAAACGCGAACAGTCCGAGTAAATAAGCTATTAAACTAAAAAGCATTCCGGCATCTGGGAACCTCTACAGTAAAAGGGTTGATTTTTTTTATTGTCGGGTTAGTCGGGGGTATTTACGTCAAAAAGGGACCAATATTTATAGCTATTTTCTTTCGGGAATCGGAATATAATAGAAGCCCTGGGCAGTAAAGCAAATAAGCCAACCATCATCAAAATAAATTTCAATAATAGTGGCAACATACTAATATGACTACAATACAAACATAAGTACTTTATTAATACTGTAACTAACACGGAATTCCCAGAAATATAAAGAAAATACATATAAATATCTATGTCCCATGTTATTTACTTGATAACCATCCTAGAAATAGACCCAAATGGTTCCGAAAGTATTAGGGTCATTAGTTAATATAGCAGATACATCAGCCAATTCTCACTTGAAACAAGGAAGTACATAAGAAATTAAGAAAGGATGAAGACAAAAATATTCAGACATAAATTTATATAAATATATATATATATATAAATATATATATATATATATACATATATAAATATATATATATGTATATGTATATATATAATATATATATATTATATATATATACATATATAAAGATATATATATGTATATGTATATATATAATATATATATATATTATATATATATACATATAGATATATTTATATATATATGTATATATATATAGATGTATATATGTATATATATATTTATAAATTATATATGTATATATATATTATATAAATATATATATACATATATATATATGTATATATATATAATATATATTATATATACATATATATATGTATATATATATATTTATATATGTATATATTTATAATATATATTATATATATATTATATATATACATATATATATAAATACATATGTGTATATATATAATATATTATATATATATATATTATATAAATATATATACATATATATTATATAAATATATATATAAATATATATATATATATATATATATTATATAAATATATATATAAATATATATATATACATATATATCATTTAAATATATATATATATATATATATATATATATATATATATATATATATATATATATATAATGAAAAGTCACACTTGGAAGCGTTGGCGAAATGGCAATAATAAGGAGAATATTTTGAAAAAATATTTTGAAAACCTGGACAACGCATTTATTTATGTATTTTTAAATAAATTATTTATTTATCTTAAAAATATGTATGTATATATATATATATATATATATATATTTATATTTATAGCTATAAATATTTTTTATTTAATATGAAAGTGTTTTTTACCTACAGACGATCTTGTTCTGAGCTTTTTACCCTTAAAAGTTCAGTAGTGGTGGTTGCAGGCAGACGCATGGGATCGAACGATGTTCGTAGATTCAGACTAGAATTACGATACAAACGCGCAGGAACACACAGCTACCGGTAATCAGCATATGCAGTAATTCAAATTAAGATACATTTACCCGAGGAGACAGGGGAAGCATTATTGCTGTCCACAGTGTTCAACGCTCGTGCGGAAATTGCTTTGTCGCAAATGACAACAAACCTTCTCAATTTCACGGTGCTCTACTTTCAAAGCGATTACATCTTTAAAGGAATTTTAACTATAAATATGTTTTATTTAATATTAAGATGTTTTTTACCTACAGACAATAGTGTTTCAGCATTTTACATTCATCAGTGAAGGAGTGGTGGTTGTAGGCAGTCGCATGGCACAGTAGTTGTTTTGTTTATTTCACGTTACTTTATAGTGGGTCTACAAACTGGTCCAGCACTCCTTGGTTAGAGAAGTTGTGTTTCACTAGATAACTAGCCGAAACACCTTTTACAGTAATGACACGGATTCAAAAAGTTAATAGAATGTTGATGTAATTTGAAGGTTTTATTTTGTTTCATATTTAATTTTATCCATGTGTATTGTTCTAAAGTTACTCGATTTTTTAAGATTCGATCTTTTACTACTTTTAACTTATTTTGTAAATATTTTTGAATGCTTTGCTTTCAAACGATATTTTTAACGATTTGTAAGATTTTTTTGAACTGGCCAGTGTTGATAGTGTGAGTTTTTTTCTCTTTCAAAAGTCGAAATGTCTTGTGCTTTTCTGTTGCTTAGATATGGCAATAAATATGTTTTTAAATAACAAAGTACAAAAATGCAAATCCGGCATTATATTTCCATATTGTATAATTGATATCCTTGCATGTAAGTTTGCATTGGATCCATAAGCTTCGTATAGCTTATGGATCCAAAATCATTAAAGAACATTTCCAAGTCAAGATAAAATAAAATAGTAGATTATTTTCCGAAGAATTTCTCTCTTACAAGATAGATTCGCACCGATTCACTGGAACGTCGTTTTCGTTTTGATTATTTTGTTTTGTTTTGTTTGTTTTATTATATTTGAACTTAGAAAGTGTTTTATCTTGTGATGTTAATCTCCCATTGAGTAGTGTTAAAATAATTTAAATTTGCTTTACTATTTGGAGTGTGTACAATTTGATATAATGTGATTGTATCCATTTTCCTATTTATTTAAATTTCGTTTTAGCATCGATAGATTTCTCCGACAAAGTCCATATTTGATTCTGATGCATCAGTTCTGTTGGATCCTTGAAGCATATTATTAAGAACAATAAAATGTAATTCGACTTTTTATTCCTTCAAGAAAATACTTTGCCCGGATAGGAATTGTTTTCATACGAACAAATAACGAAAAAATTGATATAACATATAAATGCGCATCCCTTAGTGCAATATGCATTGGTAGGGAGTCATTTGTACTAAAGAGGACAAATCGACTCTGAAATTTCTTGGTCTTTCTCTCTCACCAACTCTGTCTTGAGTTCATACATTAGATCCATTGCTCTTTCTGCTCCTAGAAAAGTAGGTTCTCTCTATCGCTCCAAACACTTCCTCACACCTGGGGCTATTCTCTATCTTTGCAAATCCACAATCAGACTATGTATGGAGTACTGTTGTCATATTTGGGCTGGTGAATCTCTGTCCGATTTGAGATGTTTGATAAGGTGCAGAAACGTATTTGTAAGTTCTTCTTCTCTACACCTTCTCTCTTACAGACGTGATGTTGCTAGTCTCAGTCTTTTTTATAAATACTATTATGGCATGTGTTCTTCATAATTATATGATTTATTCCCCGTTGTTTTCCAGCTCGTTTAACTTGTTGGTCTAGTGGTCTCCATCAATTCGTTTTTTTGATAGCTCATTGTAATACAGCTTCCAATTCCAGTAGCTTATTTCCAAGAACCGCAGTCTTGTGGAACTCTTTTCCTGCTGACTGTTTTCCTCCTACCTATAATCTTGGTATTTTTAAGACTATGGCCAATGTGATAATCATATTTTTTTTGTTAGCTCCTTACGTCAAGTGGCTTTATGTATTGTCTGGTGCGATTTTCATTAAAAAGAATGTGACGTTTTTAAGTCTATTAGAATGTCGATAGAAAAACGAACAGATAAGCAAACACACATTCCATGTATTAATATAGATAATGTATATATTAGCTTACTTCAAATCGCTTTCTAATTGTTTTTTTCATAAACCTGTACGTCTGCCAACAACGTTTTTAATAATTACTTTATATTTCACTCGATTACTTCCACTATTAACGTTTCTTTTTTCCTCTGCAAACAGTATTATTAACTTCAATTGCAAAGATGTTACATAAGAGTGAAAATGATCAAAGAGTTTTGATAACAATCTAATTACGGCCACCATGAATCATAGAAACGGCCACCATTTCTCTTGCGGTGGTGAGTTGATAAAGGTATTTCGACTAACCTCGTCAATTATCTAAGTCCTTGCGTGTTGTGCTGAAGCAATTATTAAACCATAAACATTTCGTCTTGCTATGTTTACCAAATAAGCTTTCTTTGTTCTCTAAAGATCTATTTTGCGCAAAATATGTAAATCGTGTGTACACCCTTCGTTAAAAATGGCGGAAAAAATTTCCTTCCATAGTGTTTCCACCAATATTCATATTCATATAAAATTACGTCTGAATCCGTGAAAGTAAAAAAATTCGAAAAAGAAAGAAACAAGGAAGACGTCTTAAACTGGAATGTTTCAAATATGAAAAGGTAAAAAAAAAACTATGAATCGTTAAAGAAAGTGAAAAGCAAAAGAAAACAGCTCATTATGGAAATAGACTGAAGTCTGATTTGCTGTTTGAATTCTCACATCCCTAAATGCTTTAAATGGATGTGTCTAG
>OY744515.1:160009109-160031609 GCA_963556195.1 Sepiola atlantica | reverse complement strand
GCCGAAACGATGTTATATAACAACCAAGATTAGAAGAGTTGTCCGAATAATCTAAATGATTCAAAATATTAATTCTTATCTAAGAAATTCAAATTCAAATTGAATATCTAAATAATGTCAGCATTATTCATGAATTGAATGGTACACTTCAATATTCATCGTAGAATGAACCAACGTGTCGGCAGTTAGTATATTTTGGAACATCTAGAGAAGGCATGGCAAAATTTTATTCATATAGCCGCCGCCCGGAAAATTTCATGAATAACTGGTTGATTAAATTTGTGAACATAGATATATATTTGGACAATATTTATTTTGCTCTTTAAACGTTATATTTGTTGGGTTAGAGTATTATTATTGTTGTCGTCGTATCATCCCTATATAGATACACAATGGACTCTTCATATATCCACTCAGCGAACGCTATTGGCTGACACAGTATATACCAGTAGAGAATCCGTCCTCGACAATCGATTGGCCATTTTGGTAGCCTTTATCTGTCAGACGGAGGTATTATGTGTTGGGTAGTCCTAGGATGGTTATTCCTCCCAGGTCTGGCCTTCCCTCTTTGGGAAGGGGTTGTTTTTTTGCCAATTGCTTGAGGCGCCCCCACCGGGAATGCCGACGGGGTTGCCCAGGCTATATGTAGAGGCCAGCCTGGGGCGCTGATTTTTCCCCCACCTCCCGGCATTGTGCAACATCTTCCTGTCGTGGGGGGGAAGTAAATAAATCGGTCCGACAGATTGCGGTGGCCTTTTATCTGTCGGACTGTGCTATTGGTTCTGGATAGTCCTGGGAGGTCCACACTCTCAGGCCTTGCATTTCTTTTTTCGTTAGTGTATTTCTAACTGGCTGGGGCGTCCCCACTGGAGAATGCCCACGGGGCTGTCTAGGCAATTTTTAAGAGGTCAGAGTGCCGCACCTCAATTCTCCCATCTTTCCGACCTTGTATCACATAATCCTAAGTGGGAAGAGAAGGAAATACCGAGTAGCAGAAGCTACACTGGTGGCATTATATCACTGTAATATAATCTTATTCTTCTTTTAAACATCCGTGTTTGTCTTATTTATTTATTATGCCCCTCCAAGGACATAACAATTATCATAACAATCGGCATCGATTCAGATCCTATCCTATTTCACATACATTCTTGATAAAAATGTCTCGTTATAGCCGTCTTTCATGTGAAATGTCTCATTTTACTTTTATTTCGATCTGTCGTGACCTTTATGAAAAGTATATAGCTGGTGAACAACTCTAGATCATAGAATATATCCATGCTACATTTGGTTGAAATCCATTCAGTGCTTTTCTGGGACTTTAGGGAACAAACAGGCATAGAGAGAGTTTATTTTAATTATTACATAAATGACTACACTCCCCTGACCGACAGTTGTACTTAATTCAATGCAAAATTCGTTTGTCATACTATATTTTAAATATTTATTTTAATACTAAACAAAAAATGCATTTACTTCAGTTAGTAGTAAAGAATAGTGTATCGTACTAGCTCTACCTGCCCGGCGATTCCTGGTAGTGTTTTTATTTGTAAATGTTACGTTATGTTTTAGGCTATTTCGTTGTTTTGTTTGCAAAATATTTTACAAAGTATGTACAAAATACAACAAACTCGACCAAAAACATAATCTCCGCTTTGACAGAAGTAAATACATGTTTGCAAATATCAGTCGTTTTACTTAACAGACAGAGCTTGTACTTCTGAGAATTTCTAAGACGTTTAAAAGAAGTATTTAATATGTTTAGCTGTTCACTTCATTAAGTATATTTTATTAAGTGCTTAATATGTTTAGTTGTTAACTTCATTAAGTATAGTTTATAGAGTTCTTAATATGTTTAGCTTCTCAATTCATTAAGTATATTTTATTAATTGTTTATGTTATGTTTAGCTTTCCACTTCATTAAGTATATTTTATTAAGTGTTTATGTTATGTTTAGCTTTTCACTTCATTAAGTATATTTTATTAAGTGTTAATGTTATATTTAGCTTTTCACTTCATTAAGTATATTTTATTAAGTGTTTATGTTATGTTTAGCTTTTCACTTTATTAAGTATATTTTATTAAGTGTTAATGTTATATTTAGCTTTCCACTTCATTAAGTATATTTTATTAAGTGTTTATTTTATGTTTAGCTTTCCACTTCATTAAGTATATTTTATTAAGTGTTCATGTTATGTTTAGTTTTTCACTTCATTAAGTATATGTTATTAACTGTTTATGATATGTTGAGCTTTTCACTTCATTAAGTATATTTTATTAAGTGTTTATGTTATGTTTAGATTTTCACTTAATTAAGTATATTTTATTAAGTGTTTATGTTATGTTGAGCTTTTCACTTCATTAAGTATATTTTATTAAGTGTTTATGTTATGTTTAGATTTTCACTTAATTAAGTATATTTTATTAAGTGTTTAATATGTTTAGTTGTTAACTTCATAAGATATATTTTATTAAGTGCTTAATATGTTTAGCTGTTCACTTCATTAAGTATATTGTATTAAGTGTTTATGTTATGTTTTGCTTTTTACTTTATTAAGTATATTTTATAAAGTGCTTAATATGTTTATCTGTTTACTTCATTAAGTATACTAGTAAATATATGCTCCCTCAGGTGGCATATTTTAACTAGTTGGAAGTAGAACATATACTACACTACCTCCACACCTCTAAAAAAGGAGGTAATGTCTGCGAAGATGGTATCATGACAACAGAACAGATACTACACTATCTCCACACCATAGAAAAGGAGGAGGTAATGCCTGGGAGGTTTGTATAATGTCAACAGAACAGATACTACACTCCCTTCACACCTCTAAAAAAAGGAGGAGGTAATGCATGGGCAGATGGTATCATGACAACAGAACAGATACTACACTACCTCTACACCTTTCAAAAAGGAGAGGTAATGCCTTGGAGGATGGTATCATGAACACAAAATAGAGACTACACTACCTCCACACCTCTCAAAAAAGGAGGAGATAACGCCTGGGAAGATGGTATCATGACAACAGAATAGATACTACACTATCTCTACACCTCTCAAAAAAGGAGGACGTGATGTCTGGGAAGATGATATCATGAAAACAGAACAGATACTACCTCCACACTTCTCAAAAAAAAAGAGGTAATGCCTGGGAGGATGGTGTCATGACAACAGAGCAGATACTACACTACACTATGCCCTTGACTTGAGCATTTAAGTACATTAGTCTGAAATAGTATATGCTATACTATTTGATAAGTACAATAGTCTTAAATAGTAGTGTTGCCTTCAGGCAGACAGACAGACAGACAGACAGACAGACAGACAGATACATAACTTCCATTATGAATAGATTTTAAGTCCAATGCCAACAAATAGTTTTAAGTAATAAAAGTTTATTTATTGAATTCATTGTTCTCAATCCTCTCATTGTATTGTTCACCATTCAACAGACAATCTCATAAACCTTTATACTCGAGTGCCTTTGTCCCTAGCAAATCGTGACTCATTATTATAAAAATAAATGAATAAAATAACGTAAAATATTATTTTCAACATTCGCTAATGTATGGAGTATTGTTGCCACATCTGGGCTGGTGAACAAACCACTAGTATATATCTCTCTTAGAAAGGGTTTTAAAAAACTTCTAATATAATAGGCCCCACACTGTCTACCAAGTTCAGCCCTGTCACATCGCTTCAGTTCTTTTATTCCTGCGCTTGTTTTACAAGTACTTCAATGGAATGTGCCCTCTCAACGTAAATACTCCCGAATAACCCGGCAAGCAGTAAAATCCCAGCACTCAAATGTAGAGATCCTTCAATGCCGGAAAGCTTTCTACACTAATAGATTCTTTCCACAGGATGTTTTCCTTTGGAATTCCCTTCTTTCCCCCAGTTTCCCCAACTGTACCAACTTGCTAAAAGTTCAATGTAATGTAAACAAACATCGCGTATCCTCGTACGTCTTAGTGGCAATGTTCTTTTTTTGCGGTGAATATAAGTAAAACGAAATGAATGAGAGGATGAAAGGCTTTTTTATGCTAATATGTGCACAACTCATGGTTGTTTAAGTGCATGTCTTATTAATGCTATTAACTATTTAGTGTGAAAAAAAAATTTGTAGTCGTCAATGGATGTTTGTTGCATTCACAAAATGTCTCCTTTTGTATGAGGACATGTTTTGATGTAATATTGCGCATCTGTTGAATTTATGTCTGATGGAAAGATGAGGTTAGATAAAAACAAAAGCACACATTTCACCACATCGTTGCTATCGGTAAACATCTGATAACATATTGTTCAATTGTGAATATTCATTTGTTTGAAAAGGAAATATTCTTTATTCATGGCAATTGTTTGTTGGACATTTATTCTTGATGATTGTCGGTCAATGGCAGCAGATTAAACCATTCACTTGTGGCATTTAAACTGGTCATTTGTTTCATCATATCCAATCTTCGAACTCGTAAACTTCAAAACCAAATATCATATATCTATATAAAAAGTCGACGGACATATTTTGTTTATACTAACATATAACATAATGTCAAGTTTGAAAATCTATGAGATTGTTTGTTCATGCGCCGATTTTAAAATGATTCGACAAATCGCCTGGGATTTGAAACCATCGTTCTGAATGACAATTGTATTCTTTCTCTAATGGGTGTTTTTTATGATGCCAATCCGATGCGAGAACATCATGGGTGGATCAAATTAAAAACGGCATTCGTTTAGTGCTAAATTTCATCACATTAAAACGACTGTAAAGATTTAGGATTACCCAAGAGTCCAATAAAGCGACTAGGCGACTCCAACAAGATGAATTGAAACCGAACAATCAGTTGGTAAATACCATAGATACGATATTCTTGCTGGGTTTGGCCAATTTCGTTGAACTTTAAAACCAAGCGATAAAAAGCTTATCGTTTTCAGGGAAGGTTTTGAAAATGCCCAAGATAAATAACATTTGTCTATTGAGGCATGAGGTTATGTATATATTGTGTTAAGTTTTACATTTGACTTACACTGAATTTTCACGAATCTGAATTTTCAGAAAAGGGCGTGCACCCCGTTTTAACAACTTTTTCAATTAAATAAAATATAGCCTACATTTGGGCTGCTTACACCTAGCCGATGTGTTATTCGTGTACTTACAAATATATAAACATATAAGCATAAGGCATACTTAACTTATATATATATATATGTGTGTGTGTGTGTGTATGGGTGTGTGCGTGTGTGTGTAAAAGGCAGAAAGAAAAAAATTAAACACAGAAATATAAATAAAATGAGATATTTGACCGATTTCATTCGGATCAACGAACGTCTTCAGAAAAAGTCGATTCGAATTAAACCGGTCAAATCTATCGTTTCATTTTTTATGAAAATCGCTTCAGACAAGGCATTAAGCCACTTGATGTAAGGAGCTAAAAAATTGTATCGCTGTGTTTAATTGTTTTACTTTTCTGTCTTTCATACATTCTGTCTTCACGACATTGAGTTTTTTTTATATATCATTTATTTTATCTTCATATATATATATATATATATATATATATATATATATATATATATATATATATATATGGGGAGGGGTATATTATACATAAAAATGTTAAAATACCAATTTAGAGGCCGCCAAGGAAATCCTCGGTAATATAAGAATTAAAGATATCAGTTAAACTGACATAAAAACTATCCACTTTTAAAATAATAATTAACTAATTTAAAAAAATATCTACCGCTTAATCTGAAGAATTAAAAAAAAAACTATATATTTAGTGAATATCCGACGAATCTTCTGTTCTTGCGAATTTCCTTTTATTTTTAGTTTCTAATTTTCCAATGTAAATCTTGTTGTTATTCCATTAATTCATTTATTAGGAGATTTAAATTAATCAGTATACATACTAAAAAACAAATACCCCCTCTGGTAAAGCCTGTTTGCTAATATACCTAACATATAAATTATGAGATTTTAAAAAGTATACCTAAATAGCATTTAAGCTGACATATCAAATGTTGATTCTGACTCGCGACTTTTCATTTGTTATTGTTGTGCCATGTAACATGGGAATTACACTGTTCGAGCACATCTGTAGTGTCGATATCCGAAGGCGCTACGGTATCGCTCCGATCGACTGCAAGATGAAGGAATGGCTGCTTAGCTGGTTTGGGCATGTGCTTAGGGTCGACGATGAGACTGTCACGAAACTTGCTCTTCAATTAGAAGTCACCGGAAGTGAACGAGGGGAAGGCCGACGACGACGACGACGACGACGACGACGATGATGATGATGATGATGAAGAAGAAGAAGAAGAAGAAGTCCTTCATAATGATCTCTTTAAAACCGGTTTTCACTCAGGCCAAACCTGTGATCGTGCCAAGTGGAGATAAAAATCTATTATTGTGGACCCCGCCCTCGCTCGAAACTAACGCAAAAAACGAAATAATGTTATTGGCGCTATAACAACGTACTTCGCTAACGTTTATTTAAAATTGCTGTTGTCCCGCCCGGAAAACGAGTAACATGGAAACATTTTATTTTAATTATGACGGAAAAAGCGGAATCAGTAGAGGAAATAATTCATACTTTTAACTGAAGAATATAAAAAAGAAGTGTCTCTCTTACCACTAACTTTCTTTCTTTTTCTGTATAGGTTTTAAAAATGACTTCACTGCATTCCGGACAACGTCGGGTATGAAAGGCTAGTATATGATTAAGAAATATTGATTCCTAAATGATAATTGCAGTATTTCTACTTCAAGTCAATGCTATTCAATCTGAACTATTTAATAGGAAATAATATGATAGTATCACGATGAGTTAATTACCATCGATGTTGCAATGCAACTAGCGATTAAATCGGTCGTATAATCTACTTAATTATATGGAAATAATAAGTATCAAATGGTCCCTCTTTGTGAAACAATAGCCCGAATCTATCGTTGATACGAATAGAATATAGATAGAACATACACGGTTGATTGTATTAAAGTTTTTCTTTGTATCGGTTAGCGTAAAAAAGGAGTCGAACTAACCGGTTGCGTTAAGGGTCATATCTATTACGGACGAAGTCATGATATGAAGACAGTTTAAAATGAAGGTTAACTTCAGGGAAATCACGTGTTTTCGTTCTCGTTTCCCTTTCGAAATATTTTTTTGGGATCAATTCGAACGTGCGTAGATTGCATATTTTCCTGTGATTAATTTGTAACTATATGTTGCATAACCGTCCCGGAATGGGCAGTTGCAGTTCTCGCTTTGTATACCCGTCCCGGAATGGGCCGTGGAAGTTCTCGCTTATACAAATGTATATGTTGCATACCTTTAATTTACTCGCACCTTTACTTCTCCGTCGCGGAGGGGCACTGTCTCGATGTCGTCTAGTGGTTGAATTCTTAATTCGTTTCTGTACTGCCGTGAACATCGCCGTTCGTTGTGTCTGCAACAACACCTTTATAACACACATTTCACCAGGCAACAATCTTTTACTTTGATTTGTTTATTTCAGGCGTTAGATATCCGTCGGCCACGGAGATGCTTCACCAACGTTGAAGGAAGGGACCAAATTACTACTCTATCGTAGTTAATTCCTAGCTTAAGTCCTTAGCTATCCGAGAAGGGGGAAAGAATGAATTGCATGCCTGTATTCTCTTAGGGAAATAAATTCCCATTTTTCATTTCGGACTACATAGAGAAACACGTCTGTTCGATTTGCTTCCACTAACCAGACTGGCAAAACTCTGTTTCCCACACAAAAGCCCTTGACGTCACAGAACCCCCATGCGCAGGTGCACCTTGACACTTGATCTGAGGTCTCGTCAACGTCTGTGAGCTCCGACTGTGAGAACCAGTTTATTTTGCACTCAACTGTACGGGTCCACCCGCACTAAATCGCGCAAGCCAAACCAAACGATCTCCCTACATACGTCCACTTCAAGATGCGTCCGGCCCCACAGGGCTATTATCCAACATATATACGTGTGTAGATTGCACATTTATACACGTATTTGTTTTTTTGTAAAACAAATTAAATATCAAATATATATTTTCGAAATCCAGCATTTAAATAATAGGTGTTTTAGGTAAATGCATAATTTCGAGAGTTAGCATTTAAGACTCATTAAACGCTGAATTGTTGAAATTAAAGAAATCAACTGAGAATTAGGGGTGATGTTGTGAGGGGTACATATAGGGTGCATATAGGGTGCATATAGGGTACATATAGGGTACATATAGGGTGATACGAATCTGAACAAACAACGCCATAATAATCACCAAGTATAAACAACAGATAGACGAAGCAAGGCATCAATCAAAAGACAAAATAATTATCACGCAAGAAAAGAACAAAACTAAATCGATTATTATTAGCCTGTACACAAGCACAATACATAATCCCTAAAATGGCAAATCAAAATACTGAATAGTTGTCTACACGAAGGAATGATAATAAGAACAAATCCACAGAAAATAAGAAATACTTCAGTAAAAAGGTTTTACAAAAAACAAGAAACAACAGGCGTAAGATGTGTTCTTTAAATCTGCGTCTTAACAATTATATTTCAAACTTCAGCTGGCAGACCAACGAAAATGCTATGTTTACCTTAACGTGAAAAAATAAATTCGATGCTATTTCAAACCGTTTAAAATCATTTTTAAATCAGCTTTCAGTAGAAAATGGTGCACAAAAAGTGGAAGTTTATATATAAGAAAAACTTGCCTTCTTTCAAAATTACAAAATTGAAGCTTTTGACCCAAGGTCAACTTTCTACTCTTCCGTAGAGAATTACAAACTCTCTTAAAACAGTTTGTTTATTTGCACCTTCAGGATGTTATCTCTTTGCACACTGAGTTTTGACTATGAGTATATTAAGATATATGTCGTCCTTGAAATGAAGAAGTGATTCAAGTTACCTAAAAAAAATTTAAGTGTTTGTTTAATATAGTGAATACTTTAAATCAAAATTCCTTTAATAATTAACAAATACTGACAAATTCATCAAAATCGTATTATTCTCTGATTTTTGGTAATTTTTTTAATCAAATTCTTTAGTTAAAAACCAATCAAAATGTTATCCTCATATGGCTTACGACCACAAAAGAGGTAAGGGTTACACTGACACTATCATGATGGTATCCGTCTAACAAGCATGTGCTTATTATAAGCTCATCTGAATATTTATTGCAGATTGTATTCTAAAATTGGAGCAGAATGACTTCATAATTATTTAAGTAACCTTTGGTGAATTAGACTAGCCCGATAAATAAGGGAATCTATGAGATAAACATAAGTGCCCAACATTTGTACAGAAAACTGACTTCCTTCTTGGCCATGAACAAATTCGAATATATATGTATCTCATATAGAGATTAAGTGTTAGCCCCAGAAAAGGAGCACTTTGATTTCTGAGAATTTCGACTGAAGTAAAATGAAACATTCATCCGTATGCACATTTACACATATACCTACCTACAGAGCTTCCAGATTGGGTTCCACTCTTCATTTTAATATCATTTTTACTATGTAAACTAACATGGAAGGCATAACCAAATGTTACTTCCATAAACAGTGTTTCTTCTCAAAAGCTTCCTATCCTGCTGACCACAACATGATCGTTTTCAGGTTAAATGTTTATCTGTCCTTTAAAGTGATCAAATTCTGTCCAACCCACTCATCGTTCGCTATCCTCTTATAGTATTCATCATTATCTAATCGTCTTCAAGTGACTATTGCCCTTGGTAAGTAGTGACTCATTAGTATTAAATGATGTATGTCTATCCGTCTGTCTGTTAATTTGTGCCTCCACTACTCATAATATGTTGTGGGAATGTCCACCTACTTATTAATATTGTCATTAATAAGTATCTGAAGGAGCATTACCCTAATTCTCTCTCCACAGAAAATCCTCTCTTAATTCTGATGAGATTTCTGTCACCGCTAAATTACACAAAATAACGTCGATTCCCAACGCCAATTTTAATCACATTTAATCATTCCAATGTGGACAACACTGAAACTTGTCTAAACGGATAACTCAAGTCATGCAAACATTACACACTATTTAAAACATAACAGTATGTTTTTGATATCATTAAAGTTTGTTGCGGTGCTACCCCCTTTCACTTGTTAAAGGGGTCATTGGCTGCGCATAAGACCCGTCTATAAAGTCTGTTTTGCCTTTGATGTCTATAAGAAATCAAATTGTAGCAATATTTTGATGTGAATGTGTAAAAATTAGGTTAGACTCGGGAATTTTCCACATCAGTTTAAAATTATGAGAATGGAAAGTTTTATTAGAATTTAAGAGTAAAATAAGAATTAAGGGTACAGGAAGTTGCATCATGAAGGAAATCTTTAAGTGACATGCATTTAACCTCTGTTTCAGCTCTTACATAATAAAACATGGCGGGACATAAGCCCTTGCGCGACAAGGTTGTTGGAGTTTGTTTTTTCTTCTTTTATGTTAGACATGATTGCAGCTACCAGACTAAAGAAGAAGCCGAAAACTTCCGTTGCCACATCACAACTGCGGCTACAGAGTGATGACCAGCTGGTTCTGTCGATTAATTAGACTACGGAAACCTCGTACTGATCGAAGAAAACCCCACACTGTGTTTCAAAATAAAAAGTAAATAACAAAATTAGACAGATATGGATCATTTAAAAACCTTCGAATGATGTTTACCTACACGAAAATAAAATATTTCTACGCTCCTAACGTTTATTATTTTGTAAAAATGTCTGGACCCATTTAAGGGCGTAAGGATGTCTAAATAGTATAAACCCATCCAGATATTCTAGCTGTAGTATGTTTGTTTCCGAGTGTGTAATATTTACAGATGTAATGTTTATTCGATATTCTAAAAATACAAATATAAGAGAAGAATTTAAAAAATGAAAAGTCTTGCAGAAACATTTGAAACGTTTCATTGTGACGGCTTGAGGGAAATGGAATTAAGTTTCAATCAGTTTAATTGCTTTTTTTCTTAATTTGACGTAGATTTTATCTCGAGATAAAAAGCGAACGACGTTTATTAGTTGTTTTCTTATCAAATCTGCTGAAAAACTATTTTCTCATTTAAACAAGAACGGATATGTTGAAGATGCGTCTATTTAAACTACGCGTTCACCGATGAAATTTGAAACCTAAATAGTGACAGACCAATATATTTAAAACTTAAGCATGGTAGACCAAGGGGAACGGTATTTAAAACCTAAGCGTAACAGACAAATGAAAATTGTATTTGAAACTTATGCGTGACAGACCGCCTGAAATAAAATTTCAAACATCAGCGTGACAGATCGCCCTGCATAACCTCTGATGTAGATGATATAAAAAATCTAACATGAGATTGAAACGAGACTGCTTCCCCGTAGACTACAACATGGTCGTTTTAAAGTTCAATGTAAACAAATATTTGTCAAGTTGTCCTTTTACGTAATCAAATTATATCCATTTCGTTCATCGTTTTCAAGCCTCTCATAGTATTTTCATAATCCACCTGACAATCTCATTAACTATTATCCTCGAGTGGATTTTGACCATAGTAAATAGTGACTGATTTAGTATTAAAAAGATGCGTCCATTCAATCTAGGCGTTTATAAATTAACATACTATTTAAAACTGTAACGTGACGAACTGACCGATAAATCTTTTCGGGGTGCATCTAATGAGTGAAAAAGCTGCATTTAAATAATCAATAGACATCAATACTTTGAAGCCTGTAGGTCATTCGTATTTTTGTGTGAAAAGAAACTATCAGCTGGCAACGACTAGAAAGAAAGTAACGTTCGATTTACATGAGAACAATTTCATTTGATTTGAGTTCTTTTATTGCATAACACGACTCTTGAATGCTCGTTTTTGTAAAATGGAGCAGTATTGCCACATCGGGGCTGGTGCATCAACCAGTAGTTTCTCCTTCTTGGGCAGAGTAAAAAAAAAAGAGGATCTAACCTAATACGTCCCATACTCGCTTACCAAGTGTCCAGCCCCTTTCCCATCGCTGCAATGTTGCATCCCTGCGTTTGCTTTATAAGTACTTCAACGGAATGTGCTCCAGCAAACTTGTGGCATTCGGGCACCCTCAACGTAAATACCACTGACAAACCCGAAAAGCAGCAAAATCGCACCCCTTCACTGGAGAGTTCCCCGAAACGCGTTCTACTCTAACAGCATATTTGCTCGAACTACTTGTCTTTGGTATTCCCTCCCTGCCTCCTGTCTCCCCGACTGTACTTACATGCAGACATTTAAATGCGAGAACAAATATTTCGCTGCACAACTTCTCACTTAGGATGCCCCTATAAATCTGGCCCCTAATTCACAGTAGCCCTTTACATCTCAGTGGCAGTGGGCCTTGTTTGGAGTAAAATGAAGTAAACAAAGATAAAAACAAATTTTTTAAAATACTATGGAACTACACTAATTTTGAATGGCATTCACAATTTAGGATCTTTCAGGTAACGATTTGAATATTCAAGTATATCTTATTATAATTAAGATTATGTGTCTGCCTGTCTGTAACCAGAACTCAGCTACTAACATCTAACTAACTATTGGTATACTCCGGAAAAATGTTCGCCACATGCTTCAGAACAGAACTCGCGCCTGGGGGAGGGGGTAGTACATTATATTGAAGTACTTGTTAAAGGCTATTTTCTTTCACAACATAGAACACCTTGTATTCCCAAATGATCACTCATTTGATACGTGACCATGATCAACGTCAGTTATTTAACGAGAACCGGCGTGACAACGTGATTATGCCGTATATAAACGTCACAATTCTCTAAAGCTGTGTAAATTTTATTTTAAGTGATATTTTTCATTTGCTAATCATGTAAAAATATAGTCTGATATTATTTACACCGTTATTTGTATATACTTAACTTTAATATCTCATTCGGTTTATATATGCGTTAAATCATGGTTCAGATGGTCGATGCTATGGCTAATTAATTATTTAAAACTCATGTAAATAAATCGCCAGTAATAATAGTTTATGTTCGTTTGTTTGTGTTTTATTCATATTATAAGTCATTTCGTAGGACGAGTTTAATGGAGATCAATAAAAATAGAAACGTGTGTGCAATTTTATTTTTGAAATTATTAATAGGTTTACGAGTTGAACCAGAACGCTATGAAATACGAAACTATTATTACGACTGCTACGTTAAGATTATGAGTAACAATAGTAGTAATAGATAGTTATTTCTTTTTTATTCCTTTTTGTTTTTTTTTTTATCTCGGAGAATTTAACTAAGTTGAAATATTACTTTTTTGCTTTAACTAAAATCAACATTGTCACAAAAGAAAAACGTATTTTAATGCCTGTGAGATTATGGGTAGAAATAATAGGAAACAATCACGCAACTTCGCTAATAAGTATATGTATATATTATTTTTAAGACATTCAAGTTTTTACTTATTTACAAGTTTACTCCATTTTTTAACCTTTCTTAATTTTACTCTCTGTCTCTCTCTCTCTCTCTCTCTCTCTCTCTCTCTCTCTCTATATATATATATATATATATATATATATATATATATATATATATATATATATATATGTATGTCTATCTTTCATTCTATCTCTCTATTTGTTGCTAATTTAAAATTAAAGACAACTTTTGTCGTACGATAAATATATTTGACAATAATAAAAATAATATAAAGCATTTTCTGCCTGTGTGAGACTGGGTGTGACCAGATTGAGGGCAGAAACTACACGAGATATATTTGCAAACCGTACATCATCTGGTTCAGTGTGGAACCGAGAAGATGATATAAAAAATACTTTAATATATATATACGCTTGTTCTTTTTTGTGTGTCTTTGAAGACTGTGGTCATATTCCCACTTTTTTACGCAGCCCTTTGCATTATTGTTGTACTCTGCAAAGTTTTTGAAGCTGCACCGGTTGGGCAGTAGAGGGCAGACAAGGCAGAGTTGCATCATATGGTCCCTATCTCTACATTCACAGATGGTTGGGTCAGTTTTGTAGCTCCATCTACTTATAGCAAGTTTTGATCGCCCCATTCCCGTTCTCACGCGGTTGAGTGTTTTCCACTTAATCCAGAGTGCCTCTGAATCGGGAGAGAGGGTCCTAGAAGGGGGGATTTCCATGTCAGTAGGAGAGGGGCCATTATCGAAATGTCTGGCCCACAGCAGTAGTATCGTCTACTCTTGGGATGTAGTTAGGGATTAGGCATGGCTGAGGAAGCTTCTCCTTGACTTCAGTCGTTGGACCATTGGTTAACGTACATGAAGAAGATGGCGCTCATCGCTGATAGCCGTTGTGATCTCTACCCGGCTGACAAATTTCCGTCTCACATCTGAAGGGGCAATACCAGTGATGAGATGCAGGTTGTTCAGGTTGGTAAGTTTCAGGCAGCCAATGATCAAGCAGAAGTTGTTGTTCAATGCGGAGTCTAGTTTTTGGGCATACGTTAATCTCTTCAAAACAGTGCAAGCATACTTCGCAGATGAATAGCACAGGGCTAAGAAAGTACATCTCAGTATGTGTGCTGTGGCTTCGTAGAATGTTGTTCCAGGAGCTGACTTTCATTTTTGTCTCCTTGACATGTTTCATGAATGAGACGATGCGGTCCAGGGATACGCGAAGGTAGACTGGGTTGGTACGATTCTCAAGTTGTATCCCAGAACACGTGATGTTTAGGGGTCGGTTGGCCTCAAGGTTCCTGATATGAAACGAGCAGACTTGATTTTTTGCAGGGTGTTCATGTAGGTGGTTACTCTCGTCGCAGAAGAGTAGCTCATCTATTGCTGAGTTAAAGATTGTTTCTAGTGATTCAAAAGTATTTTCGTAAGATGTTACGTCATGTTGGGATGTTAGGTCGTCAACATAGATAAACCGTTCAGTGTTCTGATTCATTTGTTGGTCATTAGTGCAGATGTTGTACGGTAATGGGCCCAGCAAACTACCTTGAGGTAAGCTTTTCTTTTGTTGGCGCTGAGAGTCAACAGGGGGCAGAGCTGTGCAAGGATGGGGGTCAGAAAAAAAATTTGTTCAATTATTCTAAACCAAGTTCTAACAAAACATTGTATTCAGGTCAAGGTCCGTGTGAAAAAGAGGGAGAAAATAAGAGTGAGAAACAAGGATGAAATGAGCGATAGGTTGAGAGAATGAGAAAATAAGCCGGAGAGCGAAATGGATTGAAAAAGAAAAGCTAGAGAGAAAAAGAGATGATATACATGTTACTTATATAACGAATATTCTGCTAGTTATTCCGAAATTGTCTTTTCTCTCGCTCTGCTGACAGTTTGCCATCTGCAACTATGTCTCTCGTGTCTTGTGTTGTTCTTAAGACGCACGACAATATAGGAGAATCGATAGAATGTTCAAAGCTAACCAAAATTAAAATGAAAGAAATTCTTTTACGACAAAATTAACTATGGATCACTATGTTGCGTCAAATAAGAGAAAAATAAAGAAATCTCACTGGTTTCGTTTCAAATATTTCCGGGGTTTATTTCTATATTATTTCCTGTTATAACTTCTTTCTTCCCAAAATAGTTCTTAATTGAATACGCTTCACATGTTCAGAAAGTTTTGTCATTTTTTCCCCGTTTTGTATTTTTTTTATATTTCCCACATATTGAAGAATTCAATTATTCCGGTATTTTTGTTTACTCTATTCATAATTCCGTATATTTCTTAAGATCCGCTCGAGTGTCTAAAGGGATTAGCGTAATCTTTTGTATTAACTTCTCAAACACGGCTGCGTTTTTTCGTTGTATCCGTTTTATCTCAGCAATGTACAGTTTTGTTATCCTTGTCATGTTTGAAAACCTGTTGTGGCGAAGGCTTATCGGTAAAATCCCTTCACAGGGTTTGATATGTGCCTGTTTTCTGTAAACGAAAGGAATTGGTAAAGAAAATATCACCGAAAAAGAAACCTTTCTTATTCGAGTTTTGTTTGGGATTATAGTAAAGTGGAAAGAAACGACTGTTCGTATGATTATTTCGTATTAACCAGAATTTCTCAGACAAGTTATTGACAGCGATGTCGACCGACTGGTTTGAGGACACTTGATGAATAAGAAATAATAATAGTAGCTGTCGTTTCTTCGAACCTTACTCGGTAAATCTCAGAAAATGTTTATTATCTATATAATAATACGTTAAGGCATTTCATGTGTGTACGTACGTTATCAACTTTCACAAACATTAAAAAAATGATCAGCGAATATGGTTAGTGGTCCTAAATCTGAAGTCGATAGGATAAACAATTTTAAACAAATGCAACGTCATTCCTACACGTGTTTTTTTTTAAATAACGGCATTTCTCTACCGATTTTCGTAATTTCATATTTAGTTTAAAGAAAGGGACAGGAGTTGCTGAAAATTAAAAGATAATAGTATATATTTAACAACATATATATATATATATATATATATATATATATATATATATATATATATATATATATATATATATATATATATATATCAAGTTATATATATACATATATATGTATATATATATACATATATATATATATATATCAAGTTATATATATACATATATATGTATATATATACATATATATATATATATATATATATATATATCAAGTTATATATATACATATATATGTATATATATACATATATATATATATATATATATATATCAAGTTATATATATACATATATATGTATATATATATATATATATCAAGTTATATATACACATATATATGTATATATACATATATATATATATCAAGTTATATATATACATATATATGTATATATATATACATATATATATACATATATATGTATATATATACATATATATATACATATATATATATATATATATATATATATATATATATATATATATATATATATATATATATATAAAGTAATCCAACAAAAGATATAAGCGTCAACTAATATCTTATAATTAGTGAAACATCCGGATAAAAACTGAAGCTCAATATATAGTATAACTGCGGTAATGGTCCTCTGAAGAGAAGAATTATCTTTGAAAACTCATGAGCTAAGGACTTAAGAATACTTTGCTTGAACTTTGAATTCTAATAAAATTTGATTGACACCTTATTGTATTACCTCATTTTATATTATAATATATATATATATATATATATATATATATATATTTTATATTTGTCGCTCCTCGTAAAATAAGTAGAGCACTCTTAATGGTAGTACAAACACAGCATGACGTCACTTGCTTTATAATGCATCATTCCTTCTTTAATAGAAGTAGAATGCCTGGATATCGTGCCGCTTTAAATGTGTTAAATTCTCATTGTTTATCGGCTATTCAAATATTGGGCGCGCGGTTAACGACGTTGGATGCAAGTTGAAAAATACTTGTTATCCAGGGTTTCGAATCGTACGACCGGTAGTGAATAGTCATATCTCTATGCTGATGAGTCCTGATTGAAAAGGGACGAAACGTATACGTACATAGATAATAAACAACAACAAATATTTTATATATATATATATATTAATAATGGAGTTTATGTATCTGTCTGTCTGAAGTCAAAACTATACTATTTAAGACTATTGTACTTATAAAATAGTATAGTATATATTATTCTAGACTAATGTACTAATGTTAAGCAACGCATATCACCGCCATTACTATATGGGTGACCATTTTGGAAGAATAACAAAACTGGTTCTTTGATATGACGTAGGTGCCTCCAATAGACTATTTAAACATGAGTAACAAAATTGGTTCTTTGATATACTGTGGAGTCTGCGTTCGCGCTTTAGATCCAAAACACGATTTTTCTGAACTAAAAGTATTACTTTCGATGGGGGGGGGGGGTAAAAAATTTGGGGGTAGGGAAAATCTTTTTTTTTTACTTACAAAAAATAAATATTTTGAGGAAGCTTGGCGTGGGTGAATTTTTGTTTTTAGGGGGGGGGTGTAAAAGAATTTTTTTATATATTTAACTAAAAATATTTTTGGTCCGAACGAAAATCAATGTCTAACCACCCAAGAAATATGACTGGGGCGCCATCAGTTTACGGGTGACCGTCTATTTCTGAGGCGGCAGCCTAGCAAAAGTAAACCACCGTAGGGAGGCTATTTTGGCAAATATATATAATTATAAATATGTGTCTTTATCTACATACGTATACGTTTAATAATTTCGAAAATCGTCAGTGTAGAGAAGATTATTCATACTGGTCGCCGAACTCGAACCCCGGAACACAAGTCATGTTTTAAACTCAAATTCCGACGTCTTAGCCCACACGTCCGTTATAACAAACCGATAAATCAGCGAAAGATTAAACCTATTTAGTAAATAGGAACGTACATGAAAGACAAAATATGATAAAGAAGAGATAAAGTGGAAAAATTTAGGGTCCGATGCGTTTTGATCTTTTCAGAACTTTATAAAACGGACAAATAGGAAAATGTTATGTGAACAAACAAATGTGTTGTTAGACACTGTCTAAGACAATTTAGCAACTATCTGTAAAGGGCACAGGACCTTTGAAAGTCTTGGACATAATAAGAACTCTTGGCGCAGGATTTCAACGGCCCTGGACCCTTCATACGTAGCCGCTAACTAATTGTAACTGAAAAGCACAAACTACATTAGTCTCTAAAGTTTTCCATTATATTCTCTGGTAATATTTGGTGTTTTTGAAATGTTTTATCTCGTTAGTAATTCTATTTGCTTGTTGATAACAGAAAATGCGATTAGTCTTCTAATGAATCAGAGAGCCATTTAGAATCGAACAATGTGAGTTTACCTATTTATTATAACTTTACCATTTCTGAAATACGAAAAACATAAGCTTTTACAGACTATGTTACTACATATCCTATTAGATTGATTGTTATTTCTCGAAGGTTTACAAATGGAGGTGTCAAAGTTTGGTTGACTTATTTTCAAAATGGAATGTATATCATAAACAGGTACTTCGACATAACAATAACCAATCATTTCTTTTCGATAGAGAAGACGGCAATGCTTTTAGCTACGAAACTTGGTAATAGCACGAATAATAAGGTGGAATTGTTATGTCGGAACAATTTTCTGATTGGCCAAAACAAGACTGAGATGCCCGAAGACAGAGACGAAATGTAAATTGATAACAATGATGAGAACTTAGCAAATTAACTTGTTTTGTACTTTGGACGAGGAAAAGTGGGAAGAAATGAGAGTTGAACACTAAAAAGAAATTACATCTTATTTTTGTTGCTGCTTTTTTAGATGGGGGTTAATTACATCCGGGTAGTCAATGTTAGAATGAGACATTATTTGAGAATTGTCTCGCAATATGAATAACGAAAATGACACTTGAATAAAACTATTGAAAACGTCAAAGAAATCAGGGCTGTTTATTAGTACAGTGATGTGTCCCTTGGGCTGGGCAGATGGTAACCAAAGAGAGATAGAAAAAATAAATAAATAAAATAAAATTCGCATTATTGTACATTAGATCCAATGTAAGTTCACTCAAAAAGAAAAATGAGATTCTACTTTAGGGGGGAAGGGGATAAGTGTAAGGACTTTGTAAAATTTAGCGGTAAATATAAAAAAGTAAAATTCGTATTATTGTACACTAGGACCCTATATTATTTCACTTTCCAAAACAATGAGATTCTACTTTGGGAGAAGAGGATTAGGTGTAAAATTTGGTGTTAAATATAAAAAATAAAATGTGTATCATTGTACATTAGGACCCTATATTAGTTCACCCCAAAAGAAAAATGAGATTCTACTTTTAGAGGGGTACGTTTAAACCCCTTGTAAAACTTGCCGTTAAATATAAAAAATAAGAAATATTTTAAACTTTAGCGTGGGGATCAGATTAGTACATAAATTTAACATAAAATGAGAAAGAGATATTGAGCACTAAGGTTGAATAGTGTAGGCATAGAGTCAACGTAGAACCTGACAAACTCAAAGGCAAGGAACTGACCGTTTCATATGCTATTGATTCTGTGTACTCTTTGAACTTGTATCTCCATATATAACCAATCATTTTGACAGTAACCGATCGGGTAAACAACTTATATGATAAACGAAGGGGTTATCTGCGGCTCACTTTTTAAGACATCTTCCAAGTTGATGTATTGTCTTTCTTTGTCCGACATTCAAGAACTAATATTAATTGGAGAGTTAAACCGGAAAACAACGGGTAGTTGTTTGCATCCATAGATTGTTCGCCAATCCATCGCAGGCATATGGCTTGGCTTGTTCTGCGACATAGCAACCATCGAAAACCTTCAATTGAAAGGATAACTGAGAAATAAACGTGCATAGTCGATAATATCCAAGTGCGAGTCGGCTCCGTGCCTTGATTCGACTCTCGTCTGATGATGACAATTTGTTGATTATTACAGGCAACCATCTTGAATTAGGATCATACGCATGTCGACTTGGAACAAAGCTTAACAAGAGACAAATGAAACTTTAAAAAGACCTGGTGTTCCTCTTTGTATTCATAGCTCTTGCCACAAACCATTGAGTTGATATAGTTTTGTCTGGCATAACCCATTGATGTTTATTTTTTTTGTCGAAGTACAATATCCACTCTTAAATATTTAGTGTATACAACACATTTAACAGGGGTTGATATTTACATATAACAGTGGAGAAATTGTGGAATTCCTACATTTTTCAATAACATTAGTGCGCAGTTGAACACAAAAGATCCAACTATATTTGAACTCGGCATAGCCAATTCTATTTTCACCGTCTTACCTTATAACCAATAATAAACCTCTCATTCGTTGTAAACTGAACTAAAAAAACTATGTATTGATATTTAGTGTAGCAAACCCCTCGATAGTTTAGTTTGTCTGTCTGTTTGTTTGTTTGTTCTGTTTAATCCTATAATTCATTTTTTATAAATTATACATTATCCACAATACATTGAATATTATTAGCCATTTTACCCAAAGCGTGATTGGTTGTGTATTCATACATTTGTACCATTCCATGTGTATTGTTTGTGTAAGTGAACGGTGAGATACGTACTCAGATTCTGTCGTCCCATAGTCTGCGTTTGTACACGTAACACAAACCACACAGACACTGAGAAATGGAGCTTCATATCCAGTGTTCGACTTAGGTGTCTACCCGATGCCCAACAAATTCATGTAAAGTAGAAATACACACATATATAGAAAAGTTATGTATGCTGCACATATAGATTAACGTGAAGAATCGTAAATGTGTTGGGAATAAATTCATAATTTTTGTGAAAAAATGAACTTGTTGTTGGTTGTATATCAGCGCCGGGGTTAAGCAGATTCAACATTTATTTGGAGGTTTGACATTATTTTAATTATTTGTTTATCAATGAGTCACAACTTATCAAGGCCAAAGGCAACTCGAGGATAAGGGTTAATAAGGTAAATACGTATGAAACAGCATGGTGTGATTTTTTGACCGGCTTCATTCTGTTGTTGGCATCGTTTCTACGATTCCTTCCAGAATTAGGTATTTACAGGTGGGACCATGTGAAGGTTGCCAACATCCATAGTAAACGTGGTGTTATGGAACCGATAGAATTCGAAATTGGCACGTCACGGTCATCAGTTCCTTGCGTTATCCACTTCAGCGCCATCAACTCCCAGGATTAATTAGATTCTTGTCAGTTCGAATGCTTAAAGAAGATGATGAAAGGAATGAAAATGATGAATTGAATGAACAAAATTGTCATATGAGAACAGTTTATGACAAGTATATGTTGACATTCGATTTGAAAACGTTCATGTTATAGTCTGAAGAGATGAAGTATCGTGGTAGTGTGTTCCACAAATGGGAAATTATTAAAAATAAATTCCTTTTATGGAAATTCCGTTTGATGTTTGGCACACGGTGAAACAAAGGAAAGTTCTTTCCAGCTGTGGCAATAAGACGAGTTCTTGCCGCGAAAGTCTTACAGCGGACAACTCGAAGGTCGAACTCAGTAGCATTCAGAGGTCTGGTGATGCCCGAGCGATGCCCTTGTGATGCTCGGGATTAACTCATCGAGTGTATGCCGCAAATACTTAAGTATAAGTCCTAGTACTGAAAAATGAGATAAGTTGAAATTGATTAGATGGCCCCCACTGCACACCACTGCAGTTAGTTGAATCAATAAAGGACGTACTAGTTTATCAAGGTTGGAACTGAAACACCTTCGTTCGACGGAATAAAAATTAGAGCGCTTTAAACTGAAAAGTGTGGGACTTTGTTCTCAGGAGAACTGGGAAAGCTGTTTTTCTTTTTTTGTTTGTATTTCAACAAGTAAAGTTCATTAAGAAGCGTATAAATGGCCAAAGGGAGTCCCAAAAGAATTTGTTGATTTCCATTTCTTGGAAGGCTAATGGCCAGGCTAATGATCGGAAGTTTGTTAAGGCGAAAAAAGACATCAGCTATGCTGAAGATCCTTTTATCGCTAGGCTCAGGTGAAGTAGATACAGATTGGCCTGCGGAGGAAAGCGAATACCGTGAGGG
>OY744515.1:159971609-160004109 GCA_963556195.1 Sepiola atlantica | reverse complement strand
AGAATGATCGGCGTAATTAAGTGCTGTATTAATGGCATTTAAAACCTTACAATCCATGAGGAAATCCGTTAAGACACCGGTCGATGCTACTTTATGTCTCTTACTGATCACTATCTCTGGATAGTTGCATTGCAACGGATGTATGCGTTGCCCGTAACTCATAAATGTAACATCATTGTCAAAAATCAATGGTGGTCATATGTATTCTGTTTTTATTCGCAATATTTGCAGGTATATAATATATCCCAAACGAGATTCGAACCAATGAAAATGGTAATTATCTGCATAACAGATGTGGCACTCTGCAGTTTGATGCCACCACTTAAATTTCCACTAAAATCATTGTTTGCTGAATATAAGGTTAGCAAGGTGTGGCAATGTGTACATGTATTTTCATTTTCAAGTTTCTTTGTTTTTGCTGGGGATGAGGTATTCAACCGGATCAAAATCATTCACTTGCTATTAGAGACTCAAACCGAGAGATCTTTTTAGAATTCTAACCGTCCCTTGAAGTGCAATTGTTTGAGTCTATCTTGCACTTTGTTTACTGGGTAGATTTTAAGTTGTTTTTTTCATGCGCACAGTGGACGTTATTATTACTGAAATGATTGAAACATTCCTAAGGTTCCAGTTTCTTTTCATGTCGTACATAATTGGTATTAATTTCTTTTCTCCTATTCAGCTGTGTTTATGCCGGCATAATTAAGGACACTGACTTCAACGAAGGTTGTTACTCTCTCCCTCTTGTGCCATATCGCTATGTGTATATGTTATGATGTGTCAGCGAAGTGATAGTAGGGCTCATTCATTTGAGCAGCGTTTCTCAACCATGCTTCCCTGGGACCTTAAGTTTTCGCCAGAACAAGTGAGATTAGTTAATGCACTTTTGACATTTTATTTAATTACATATATATAATATTACTAAACACACACAGTATATCAATCCAAGATTAAAATAGTAGTTTGAATAATCCAAAAGGAATATCATGTCAAGACAGAATTACTACATTGAAAAGAGCGAGAATTTCGCTACAATGGTGAACATTGTAAACGTGGATTAAATGGGAAACCTGGTTTTATATACTAATGAGTCACTACTTATCAAAGACCAAAAGCTACTTGAGAATAAAGGGGTAAAGAGTTGTCAGATCGACGGTGAGCCAACACCGTGGGGATTGGTAACGATGGTTCAAACTGGACGGAAATGATTATTTTTAAGAGGACGGCTTAACGATAATTTGTTATGGTTGGACTTGAAAACGACTATGTTGTAGTCAGCTGGGAAGCAGCCCTGTGTTATTGCGTTCCACAGACGGGTAGTTCTTTAAAAGAAAATGTGCTTATGGAAGGTTCGTTTAGTTTTAGGTACAGAGAGGAAGAAAGTAAACTTATTTACAATAGCTAGACGAGTTTTTGTTGTGAATGTTTTACAGAGGGAATCTGGGATTTGAGCTGAGTCAAGGACCTACCATTAAAGGGACAATAGAGTTTAGAAAGATTAGCAATTTTATGAAAGAAAGATTTTTTGAGACGACATCAAACGGATGAAAGTTGACGAGAAGAATGTATTTCTTTATTACTCTTTCATCTAGCACCATTAATTGCCATTTGACTTTGAACATTTAATCTTAGAGTTAGAACATCTTACTCTTTGCGTGTTAAAATAGAACTCTTGAAAATGACATGCTTATAGTTTAAGCTGTCCTTGAGATGAGGATATCAGTGTCTATCTATGTCAGTGTGTAAGTATGGTTGAAGTAGGTTGTCTGAGTAGGTTGCTGATTCATTTCAAAATGAACCAAAGTAACCGTTCTACATTTCTTGAAGAATTCCTTCGACTTTATCGATTAGAGAAATAAGAAATATACGGGCATAGATGATTACGAAAGTCGGTTAAGATTGAAACGGAAAGCCTCAATTATTTTTTTTTCTTAAAATAACATAGAAAATATCGGTAATCTTGCAATTAAAAAGAATAATGAAAAACCGAATTTTTTATAAAAATTACATTTCTGTGCGCCATTAGTATCATTATTTACAATTTATTTCTCAATATTTGCATGGATGTTTTAACGGACATCTTTTAGAGAAATATCCATGACAATGTAATAATAAATAAATATTGATAAAAATGATTTTCTTATTTAAAAATAAGAAAATTATTAATAAATATTGATTAAAATGATTTTCTTATTTAAAAATAAGAAAATCATTTTCATCAATATTTATTTATTATTACACCGTCATGGATATTTCGCTAAAAGATACCCGTTAAAGAATCTTCAAAATTCAATTAGATCCCCTAGTATTCTGCGTTTTTATATGCTATGATACAGAGTGGCCACGCCCCCCCCCCAAAAAAAAGAAAGATAAATAAATAAATAAATAAAAACGGGGCCTCAACTTTCGACGGCTCTTATTTCTTAATTTTACACAAGAATAAAATCAAACTTTTGTAATAATTACTTTATTGTGTTTAGAACATCATATCAAAACATGAAAGTCTTTGGACCTTTTTTCTTTATTCTTGATTGTTAAAACTTTGGATTTGCAGTATTTATATTCTAACACACAAACTGCAATTTTCAAACATCAGTTCAAACCCAAGTAGGATCTTTTTCACCCTCTCCTTATTTCTTTCTCTTTCTTTCCCTCTCCCCTTCTCTGTCTGTCACCCTTTCTCTCCTTATTTCTCTTTATCTCTCTCTTTCTCTTCATCCCATCTTACTCTCTATTTCTCTCTGCCTTTCTCCTTTTCTCTCATTTCACCTCTCTCTCTCTCTTTCTCTCTCCCACTCCTCTCTATCTTTCTCTATCTCTTTTCCTCTCTTTCAATTTCTCTTTCTTTCTCCTCCTTTATCTCTCTCCCATATCTCTCCCTATCTCTTCATCTCCCTCTCACCCTCTCTCTTTCTCTCTCTCTCTCTCTATGCCTCTCTTTATCCTTCTCCTTTTTTATCTCTTTCTTTCTTTCTCCCCTTTCTCTCTCTCTCTCTCTCTCTCTCGTTCTCTTGTTCTGATTGGGTTGATTAATTGAATGATTGACTGATTGATTGGTTGTGCCTAAGGATTCTCCGGTCAAAAAAGGGACAGAAACTGGAGCAAATCAATCAAATTATAAAACTATCAAAAATAAAATAAAATATAAAAAGCGAAAACAACTAATCTTTTTATCTGTTCTCACGTACCCAAAATGTTATTAGCCCTACACATGTGATCTGAATTCATGCAGATTGCAAATGGGCGATGATGATTGACTATTCAAGCACAACAATATTCCTGGAAATTCTAATTCTCACCAGGGTGCGTAATTGTCCCAATAACACCGTTGCTGCCAATGGTATCGACTATATCAAGTTTAAATATATTGTGGTCTTGTACACACTTTGGCTAGGGGAAAAGTGTAGAATCTGTTCTGATACTACACTTCATCTGTTCTGATACTACACTTCATCTGTTCTGTTCTCTGAAGGAGATATTCTTCTAGGCTGAAGCAATTTTTATGTTTGTCTCAATCCAGAGTGTGCCATTTTGGAAAGCTGGATTTTTCTTCACATTAAAAACCGACCTTGTGTCTAACTCTACCCTCGTGGTGAGGCAAGACAATAGGGTACAAATAAACCCGGGAATGCTAAAAATCAGGAGGCCACCGCCTCCAAACTTTTGTGCTAAAATAGAATATTATATTTAATAAATTGTATAAATCATTATGAAGTATTATTTTCGATTAAAAAATCTATTTGAATATAGGATATTCTATCCAGAGAGCTTCGCCACATGATTGAGAACAGAACTTCCAGCCAGATGGCGATTGTTCAGTTATGTGAATACGTGTAGATTAACAGGTTATACTTAATTACTTGCTAAAAGAATCTTTAGGCTTGGATTCTTTTTTGCAGTTGACGTCTTCCCATATAAAACGCCTGGTATTCCCAAATTGTCACCCATCTGGTACTAAACCAGTCTCAACGTCGCTTAACTTCGCTGATCTAACAAAGAATGGTGTGTTAACGTGATTATGTCGTATGGTTTTAGATACGTTTAACAATATTCCATTCGCCAGTCGGTCTGTTACGCTTAAGTTTAAAATATAGTTTTCTTTGAGCTGTCTTGCTTGATTTTGAAATCGTATTTTCGTTGGCTTGTGATACTTGTGAGCATTGGGCCCACAAGAATTGCAATAGAATTACAGGTAGGATCAAGTACAGGTAGGATGAATTACAGGTGAACTGAGAGATAAAAACTAGTTTGTGCGCAAGACAATGAAAACGGATTAGAACTCAGATGTGGAGAAAGTATATTTAAATAACGAAGCTATTAAGGTCATTCAGTTGTTTTGTTACCTTGGTTATACAATTGGAGCACCAGAAGGAGCAGGTGTGATTGCAAGAGTTATGAGTGGATGGAATAAGTTCAGTGAATTTCTGCTATTACTAACCAGCAGGGGGTTACCAGTGTCGACCAAGGGAAGAGTCTATCGGCATGTCTACGCAGTGTGATGATGTATGGAAGTGGAACCTGGCTAGTGAGGATTGAGGACATCTATTGCTCAGGGGAAATGATATGCGAATAATACGATAGATGTGTAATGTGAGTCTAGGACAAGCTTAGATCTAATGACCTCAGAGGAAGATCACATATGGACAGTATAGGGAGATGCGCGCAGAACAAGAGACTTCGATGGTATGACCATAACGAATAAATAGATGAGAGTTATTGGGTTAGTAGATGTAGAACAGTTGAGGTAGCAGGTACAGTTCACAGCAGAAGGTCAAGGAAAACATGGGAAGAAAGGATAAAGATTGAGTGATAAGTAAAGATGGACTTGAGAGTAGGAGTGATAAGTAAAGATCTGGCCAGAGATAGGTTAGTTTGGAAGTAAATTACTAAAAGCCAACGTGTAAAACTATTTCTTTTTACTTTGGTTAACCCCAAACAAGGGATATCGTGACTAAGGCGTAAAGGGCTACTGCGAATTAAGGGCCAGATTTTTAGTGGGAGGGGCATACTAAGTGATATGTTGTGCAGCAAGTTATTTGGAATTTCAAAGGCAAGCTGTTCCAGGAAAGGAGCTATAAGAGAATAAGTTTTTTTTCGGCACCTGGAACCTTAACAGTGAAGACTTTGTTGCTTCTCGGGGCTGGATCTTGGTAGACAGTGTGAGATCTATTTGGTTAGAGATTCTTTTTAGCACCTTGTCCAAGAGGGAGAAGCTGGTGGTTGGTGCTCCAGCCCAGATATGGGAACACTATCCCATGACTGGGTGAATGGTGGCCTTATAAAGATATAGGTTACTGGCTAGTGTGAGTTTTCTTAGCCCAGTAGTGGGAGCTCGCCAACTGCTGCTGCTGCTGCTGCTGCTGCTGCTGATGATGATGATGATGATGATGATGATGATGATGATGATGTGCTCAAGCTTGAAATAGTAATTTCTTGGGTTTGTTACGTGCGAAGTAGCACTTTCCTCGCTAAATGTGTCGATTGAATGCAAATATCTTAGAAGAATAGCCGTTCCGATTGTCTAATAGTCATCGATCTGCACTTTTCCCACTGCACGAATCTGCCTTTCCTTCCTCATAACACACATTAGCATACCTTCTTTACATGTCTTTTAAAAGAGTTTATGACTTTCTTTTAGATAACGATACTTATTAAATCAAATTACTCAGACTTTCGCTATTTTTAGCGATTTCGTTTTTTTTTCTGTTAGAAAGGCAACGAAGTGTGAGTTATTACTTCAAGAGAAACAGCAGACATTCTGCACACCTATATCTCATAATTTAGAAAGACTTACATCGAATCAAAAAGAAATGTTATTCTATTTACTTTCTTATTTTGTTTTGTCAAAATGTACAACTCTTCAGTTACCTAGTTTAATTGAGATATTTACAGAGATATGTAGATATTTAGATATGCTAGAAAAAACATTGGACCGTTGGGTCACTCATTGATCTCGAGGTAAGATAGTTTGAATAAAAAACTTGAGTTTGCAAAGCTATTCATTTTTTTTTAATAAGAAGACAAAATCCCATATTAGTCTTTATCTGCTCTTTTTAAAAACTTTTATTCGCCCCCAAACATTGCTATTAAAGCGTAAGCCGCTACTGCGATCAAAGCCATCTGGTGCAAGATGTTTGTTCACATTACATTAAAATGTATGCATGTTGGTACGGTCGAAACAGGGGAAACAGGGAGAAGAGGGCGAATTCCAAGATATAAGTAGAAAATCTTCCGGTATCTCGGGACTTCTACAGTGAAGGAGTGGGATTTTGCTGCTAATCAGGGTCAGGTGTATTTTCGTTTAAGGGGTACAAGTAGAGTTAATTCATCACAAATCATTTGATTGATATCGTTCTCTCTTTCTCTCTCTCTCTCTCTCTCTCTCTGTCTCTCTCTCTCTCTCTATCTCTCTCTCTATATATCTCTCTACATAAAATAGTTAAATAGGATTACTACTAGTGATAGTATTCACATTTTTTATAATAGTCGATTCCAATAATTTCATTGTGTCCTGTTTTAATTACCTTCAACTGTTCATAGAGACAGAAAACGTCATGCACAATAAAAATTATTTATGGTTTTCTTTCTTCAAAGACTCATTAAAGTTCATTTCAAAGTTATTTAGTTAAGGTAATAGTTCATAATTTTATAGTAAAGTCATTAAGAATAGAAATTGTAATGGCTCGAATTATTTAAATTGTTGATTATTCACGATGCCGGCAAATGTTGGGCTACGATTTTTTTCGTATATTGTCGTGTGATCTCTTAAATTGTATGATCTTTTAAACTGTCGTATGATCTTTCCTTGAAATATTTAGAATTTTTAATGAGTTGTGATTTTCTTTACTAATCGTTTACGTGATCGATGAAGTTGCATTGATCTTTTTGTTTTAATTCAAGGTCGAGAATAGAACATTTACTCTAGGGGTGAATAATAAATCGCGTGATTATCTTTTGCTAAGTGATTCTTATTTTAATAGTCGACCATAATGGGTGTGTAGTTTAAAAATCAAAAGAATAAAGACGTCGCCTATTTCATGGTGTGAGGGGGTGAAGCAGTGTCGGCGATTATTGATGTCAGTAGTAAAAAATATGTTACAGAAACTGGGCAAGTTAAATATCGTTTGACATGTTAATTTCTGATCCCCCTGGCTATCATGACCAATTGGAAGTCTCGTCTTAAATTTAAAAGGCTGTGTGTTTTATTAACCAGATATTTTGTTTTCTTATCCGGAATCGCTATTTTTTCAGAGTTTAAAATTGGAAATCAAAGATCCGTTATTAAATAAAAATAACGAGAAGGAGTGTCCATTCTGAAAGGGTTCGTTCAGTAAGAAGAAAAACGAGTTACCATTAACTCGCTGATAAAGACAGATCCTTCTTTTCATTCATACATCGCTTCACCAACAAACAGCAAGAGACCATGACCGTTTTTTTTTTTAACAAGTTAAAAGGAAACACCATAACACGCTAAGTCGGGCGGGTGCGCGTATATCTGCCCACGTTGGGTCTTACATTAAACTGTCCCGCGCATGTCAACTCTTTTTTCGACTGGAACGAGAACTGCACGTCCGTTCGGTTTGTCGCTAACTATTCGACTCGTGAAAAGTGGAAAAACAGTGTACAAGCAGTTGAGTGGAAGTGCCTCACACGAATGATCTGATTGGATAATGTATCAATCATACCGCGAGGAAAAGTGAACTTGCGTAAAAGAAAACATTTCGGCCACGTATAACTGCTACAGGTTTTTTTCTATTTTCCCAGATAACATCTTATTACTTTAATTTTCAAATTAAACATATTTACTATCGTCTTCCTATCGTATATTGCGATTATACGCTAATTATATGCAGGCACCGAAATGCTCTGGTGTTTTGATGAATAATGAGATATTTACAATCAACACCGTAATAATTGAAATCGATTATCAGATTAAGTAATCAAGTCATTCGATAGCAAAACGTTCAGCATAAAATATCTGAAGATATTTTTTTCTGTTCATGTTCTCATTTCCAGAGAATATATTCTGTTTCAAAATTGCACGTGCTTCTAATTAAACGCGAGTCAATGGGAAACGAATGAATTAGGTGTGATATGAGTTCTTCTCTTCCCTACTACCTGTTTCCCACTGAATACAAATACTACATGATCATCCTGAGAAATCTAACATATAACAACTGCAGAGTCTTTCTAAGTATGTATGGGAGCTAAAAAAAAACATACACACTAACATAACGAGAGTAGAAAGTGGACCTTGGGTTCACTTTTGGTAGCCTCGTAACTCAAGATTCCCTTATTTTGTTCTCACAATTCCATGGACGATGTTTCTGACAAAGGGGGTAGAATTGCTGTTTTCTGAATCGGAATCTATCCACTAACCCTTATTGTTGGCTAGTTGTTTTACCTTGAAGTAGTATTTATTTGTTAGCCCCTTTAGTGGCTTCATGCTTTGTCTGGAGCGATTTCCATTCAAATAAAATGGGCAATCAAGTAAGCACCAGCTTGCAACATAAAGAATAGATACTGCAGTTTGTGCCTAGAGGATGAATATCAGCTTTAAACAACAGTACAAACTCCTCAACAAAAATATAAATTTATTGCAAAATGCAGACATTTAAACAGGCATCTTCTTAGTCATATGAGTCAATACAAAATTATAATCTGGCGTATAAGGAATATCACAAGTAGGCAATAATAAATAGAAATAAAAGGAATAAATAAATGATAGTAATAATATACAAATAAATAAAATATTTTAAGGATGAACAATAAGAAGAAAAAGAAGAAAAAGAATAAAGCAATAAACGATCAAAATAATAACAAAATAAAAAACAATGAATAAAATAATAAAAAAAAACAATAGTCAATTAGCAAACTTAAGATTTAAAAAAAATGAGATTAGTTACCCCGTTGACCAGAAGAAAACAAACCGCGCCAATTAATTACTTCTGTTTTCATAAATAATTAGCCTTTAATTTAATAAATCAATTAAAATGTTTTCAAATGGACAACAATTCCCGTTATATATACACACAAACAACAATAAAAACAACAAATAAACACATCGCAATCAGGTTTGAACTTCGATGTGGGAGGTTTTAGTATGTATATGTATATGTTTTGTTTTGTTTAAAAAACTGGGAGAAATTATGTTTTGCAATGACTTATTATTCGTTAGTAGCGCCTGAACTGATCAGTTCGATTAAAACTGATCAGCGATAGAACGTGCATTATTGTTATTAGAAAATAAGCGTCACATGCAGAATAGTCCGGTGTCGCAAAATTACTATAAAAAGTTATGCATTGAACGAAATTTAATAAAATAATTAAGTGAAATTATTTGTTTATAAATTACCCAAGTTGCCTCCCCTTAGAATTTTGAAACATTTAACATATTTTATGAAAGTTATGCATTGCACGAAATATAATAAAATAATAAAGTGAAATTATTTGTTTATAAATTACCCAAGTTGCCTCCACTTAGAATTTTGAAATATTTAACATATTTTATGAAAGTTATGCATTGCACGAAATATAATAAAATAATAAAGTGAAATTATTTGTTTATAAATTACCCAAGTTGCCTCCACTTAGAATTTTGAAATATTTAACATATTTTTTAAAAGTTATGCATTGCACGAAATATAATAAAATAATAAAGTGAAATTATTTGTTTATAAATTACCCAAGTTGTCTCCCCTTAGAATTTTGAAATATTTAACATATTTTTTAAAAGTTATGCATTGCACGAAATTTAATAAAATAATAAAGTGAAATTATTTGTTTATAAATTACCCAAGTTGTCTCCCCTTAGAATTTTGAAATATTTAACATATTTTTTAAAAGTTATGCATTGCACGAAATTTAATAAAATAATAAAGTGAAATTATTTGTTTATAAATTACCCAAGTTGTCTCCACTTAGAATTTTAAAATATTTAACATATTTTTTAAAAGTTATGCATTGCACGAAATTTAATAAAATAATTAAGTGAAATTATTTGTTTATAAATTATCCAAGTTGCCTCCCCTTAGAATTTTGAAACATTTAACATATTTTATGAAAGTTATGCATTGCACGAAATATAATAAAATAATAAAGTGAAATTATTTGTTTATAAATTACCCAAGTTGCCTCCACTTAGAATTTTGAAATATTTAACATATTTTTTAAAAGTTATGCATTGCACGAAATATAATAAAATAATAAAGTGAAATTATTTGTTTATAAATTACCCAAGTTGTCTCCCCTTAGAATTTTGAAATATTTAACATATTTTTTAAAAGTTATGCATTGCACGAAATTTAATAAAATAATAAAGTGAAATTATTTGTTTATAAATTACCCAAGTTGTCTCCCCTTAGAATTTTGAAATATTTAACATATTTTTTAAAAGTTATGCATTGCACGAAATTTAATAAAATAATAAAGTGAAATTATTTGTTTATAAATTACCCAACTTGCCTCCCCTTAGAATTTTGAAACATTTAACATATTTTATGAAAGTTATGCATTGCACGAAATTTAATAAAATAATAAAGTGAAATTATTTGTTTATAAATTACCCAAGTTGTCTCCCCTTAGAATTCTGAAATATTTAACATATTTTTTAAAAGTTATGCATTGCACGAAATTTAATAAAATAATAAAGTGAAATTATTTGTTTATAAATTACCCAACTTGCCTCCCCTTAGAATTTTGAAACATTTAACATATTTTTTTAAAGTTATGCATTGCACGAAATTTAATAAAATAATAAAGTGAAATTATTTGTTTATAAATTACCCAAGTTGTCTCCCCTTAGAATTCTGAAATATTTAACATATTTTTTAAAAGTTATGCATTGCACGAAATATAATAAAATAATAAAGTGAAATTATTTGTTTATAAATTACCCAAGTTGTCTCCCCTTAGAATTTTGAAATATTTAACATATTTTTTAAAAGTTATGCATTGCACGAAATTTAATAAAATAATAAAGTGAAATTATTTGTTTATAAATTACCCAAGTTGTCTCCCCTTAGAATTCTGAAATATTTAACATATTTTATAAAAGTTATGCATTGCACGAAATTTAATAAAATAATAAAGTGAAATTATTTGTTTATAAATTACCCAAGTTGTCTCCCCTTAGAATTCTGAAATATTTAACATATTTTATAAAAGTTATGCATTGCACGAAATATAATAAAATAATAAAGTGAAATTATTTGTTTATAAATTACCCAAGTTGTCTCCCCTTAGAATTCTGAAATATTTAACATATTTTTAAAAAGACCTGTGAAAAAATTTAAAAGAAAAAAATCACAACAATTTTATCCTGCTACTTTAATAGAAGAACATTTACATGGATAATTATAGCAAAGATAAAATATTCAAAAAAGTATTAACAATAAAGTGAACAGTGTCTAATTAATGGGGTATCGATTTATAGCTGACGTATATAGCAGTGTCCGTGTGTAATATATATATATATATATATATATATATATATATATATATATATATATATATATAGTAAGCTATCAAAATATATTTATGGCAATTAAGCTACACAGAGGAATCTTTTAGCCTTAAGTATCGAGCACTGTTGAAGTAAATACTGAAAATTAATACATAAAAAAATTATATCTCCATAATTTTATGTGGATACATGAAATAGTAATATATATTTATATATATATATGTATGTATATATATATATATATATATATATATATATATATATATATATATATATATATATAGGCAAATAAAAAAGGATGATCTCATTATTAATGCAATTATGTGACCACTTCCTGTGTTGCTGTATACATGTGTTTAATACTCGTCTCTACGTGACGTACGCATTATTTTTAAGCTAATAATTAATATATTAAAATTTTAAAATAAATAAAAATGATTTAGTTCGTGAAAATATAAATTTGACTGGTAACAGAATCATTTCTGACTTGAACATATTAATATAGATTAACATTTAATACTTTTATTAATAGGGATTAAAACAACATTCACTTAATAATAGTTTCACACTTTCATAACGATGTGGTTTATTCATATTTTAATGGGTGAAAGATACCGTAATAATTGAATTTGACTTTCAAAAGTACCTATTTCAAAGTAGTCGTGAACTTTACACTAACTTAAATAATGTTTACACAGTCTTTTCAATAACAAATAAAAGATGTAAACTCTGGCTTTTAACCCCTGATTATTTTGTTGAATTAAAAAGAAAACATTTGAACGTAATTTTACGAAAACGAACTTTTCACAATGATTAATAATATTTTGTTGCGAAATAATAATGCAAGTACAAATACTCTCGGGCAACGCCGGTCCGGGCCAGCTGGTAAAGGCATGAGAAACGCTTGCTGATCAATAAACTGTTTCATTCAAATGATCTGGAAAAATCTATGTTTTATGTACCGACGCACACATTGGAAAAATCTATTATTGTATGAATTATCGACTCTCCTCCAATCAGAGAAAGAGAGAAAGCACATTGAACAATAACGAACAGAAAGCCTTGATGGCAATCAATGTGATCGAGCCCATCTTGGGCAGTGAGCATTGCACATTTTCTGACAAACAATATACCAATATTGCATACCTGTCTGTCTATTGATTCACAGTAACGATGACACCGGCGCTATAATAGTCATTGTGTAAAGATATCAAGTAGAAATCTTTTTTGTTGGACAAAATAAGTAAATAATACATATCGATTCATAACGCATAACGCATTAAGGCTTCTAATTTGATTTGGGAACAAGGAAGATCAAATCTATCCAACCTTTCCAAATGTGATAGTATAAAACAATTTACACTTGCTATATTGACACGCATACACATACAGAGTGCATTACGGTTCATCTGATAAGTAAACCCAGTGAACTGAACAGTTTTAACGTTCAAAACTTTTTATTTGAAAGGAAGTAAGTTCTTTTATTTTCTTTAGCATAAAGAAAATCGAAATAAATAAATGAAAGCAAATGTCGAGTTAAGGTTTGTGTATTCACAAAACATTCTGAAAAAATATACTTTGTTAAGTACTCAGTGTCTCACTGACAAACAAACTGTTCAAAGAAACCAACAAAATAACTCCTCTTTCATCAGAACGTCCTTGAGATTTCTGAATATTCGTGTTCTATAACCTGTTTATCGTTGGTTGTTTTAATAAAGATGTCTATAAAAAATTATTATTTTGTATGTACAAACTTTGTTATATTACTTTCCTTCTGCAAAATATATTCAACGATGCTTTATAAAAATAAAAGTATTTCTTTATTCGTTGTATATGTTTTACATGAGAAGTAAATTCATTTCGTATAGCATTTAAGACTTCGCTGTCAAAGGTCTTCAGGTTAAGGTCGGTTAAAGAGGACTAGGAGAGAGATAATGTCACAGGTTGATTTAAGCTCATTCCTGAATCACATTGATGCCCATACATTAGTGTTGTAACATTTATATTATAACATGTTTTTCTTGCGTATTTACGTTCTGTATTTTATAGTTACATTCTTCTAAGTCTTAAGTAGCTTTCCTCCACGGAATGCGCCGAGTGCAGATTCTTCTGAGCTTCTATCTAGGTAAAAACAAAAAGAAGGTTTGTAAAAGCAATCTTCAACTCTGATATAAACTCGGATTGATGCGGCCCGCCTTACGTTCCTTTTCTCAAAATTAGTAATTTTAAAGATGAGAAACAAACAAATACGTACTGCATAGTTTTGTTGAGTATTTATTTACCTCCTCTCCAGGAGGTTAGGCACAAGGCCAGTTTTATCTTACTCCCACAAGTAAGATGTGATCCAAGATCGGGTCGGGAAAGTGGAACTTGAAAAGCCAGCGTCCGAGAAATTGAGCACTCTGGCCATTAAAAATTGCCTGGGCAGCCCCGTTGGCATTCCCCGGTAGGGGCGCCTCAGGCAGTAAGCAATGAACTTACTCCCCCCCAAAAGGGGGAAGGCAAAGCCTGGGAGGGTGGACCTCCTAGAACTGCACAGGACCGACGCATAGACCGACGTAAATCAAGCCCCGAAGGTCAAGACAATACTCGTTTATGGGGTGTAGTATGCATCGGAACAGATACTACACTTTGATCTTAGCCAAAAGGCCAGACTTTTTTGTTGAGTAGCAAGAACGAAAAGGTGTCTCCCTACACGTCTTATAACACGATTCATTTTTGAGGGGGGGGGCTAGAAGATAATAATGTAGTAAAAGAGTGATATCATTGTTTCTGCATTCAACATGTATGCACATGTAGAGGGCGCCTATAACGAGGTTATCCTTGGGTGATCGAAAAAGCAGGATAGTAAATAGGAATTAAAACTTAGATCGCACCAAGATGTAGGTCAGGGGTGAGGGTACACGTTGCGTTTGGAATGTGACTGTGATTGTTTTGATAATTTCAAAGTTGAGACAAAAATTAAAATATAAAGATTTTGCTGCTTGTATTTTGAGATATGTCGATTTGAAGAATGCTTTAAGGACATTTTTCAGAGTTACGTCATCGATGGAGAAAGAACCGGTAAAAACATCGGAATGAGACTTACAATAGCAGTGAGTTGACGTTCTCTATTTTTCTTCCTCTGACGGGAGCTTGGGAGTTTACTACATCTGAAAAGTAGCAGTTTACTAAAAGAATGTTCACATTCGGCTACAGTAAAATGTAAAACTTTCTGTTTTTGATTCTTCATTTTTGCTGCCACACTTTTACAAAAAAAAAGTTGTATTCACCACAAACAAAGACTGAAGCCAATATGACGTAAGGGGTTACTGTGAATTAGGGGCCAGATTTATAGGGAGCATCTTAAGTAAGGAGTTGTTTAGCGAGATGTTTGTTCACATTAAATTGAAATTTGTGTACGTGGGTACAGTCAGAGATATAGAGAGCAGGCTAGCAGTTCGAGGAAAGAAGCTAGAGTAGAAAGCCTTTTGGCATCTGGTGACCTCCACAGTAAAGGTATGAGATTTAGCTAATTGGCAGGTTGGTCGGATATATTTACGTCGAGGGGGCACCAGAGCAGCAAGTTCGTCAGAGTACATTCGATGAAGGGGCTGGAGTTTGGTGGACAGTGTTGGACCTATTAGATTAGATACTCTTTTTAGGGCCCTGTCTAAGAGGGAGAGACTAGTGGTTAGTGCATCAGCCTAGATGTGACAACAATATCCCATGTATAGCCAGATAGTGGCCTTTTAGAAATATAGGATACCGGCAGGTGTGAGAAGACCTTTATGCTAGACCTTGTCAAAGCTTTTATATGTATCAAACGCTACCGCCTTGGTTTAACCAGTGCATAGTATGCGTTCATAGATTACTATTTAATATATGTAGTAGAACGTGCTTGCTTAAAGCCATTCTGATGGCCAGAAAGCAGTTTCGCATTAAAGAGGTGGCGAACTATCGCTAGAGTGATTAAAGATTCAAAACGTTTAGCTAAGAGCGGGAGTAGACTGATGATGCGATAATTTTTAGGGTCAGTTATTTCACCAGTATTATTGAACACTTGTACCACAGAGGCAATTTTACAGCTATCAGAGAAGCAAGACTCGGCAAGACATTTATTGTAGAGTTACTTGTGTGTTTTCTAGTATACCTTCTCTTAGCTACGGCTATCACAATCTTACAATTATTCCATAGATTATAGCTATACGCCTGGCTAATATACAAAGAAGGAATGCAAAGACAAGGCGATAGACTGAGCTTTACTACTCCTTAAGCAATTTTAGGTTTGCAAGCCGGATATTTTGTTCGAGTCTACAACTCTAGGAAGGTTGTCGACTATGACTAAGGAGGCCACCGTCCCCCAGTGGTTCGGTGCCAGTACGTGTGAAGTCAGTAGCACAAGAGTTGTCCTTCTCCTAGGTGGATTTACTGACAGTATCTACAGATCCATTACACCGAGAGGGGTAATCAAGCGTATGTGTATTCCAGGTATTTATGCGCCCTCCGTGTTGATAGGCAAGAAGCATTAAGTTTCTACTTAAAATATAAGTTTTAATGTCTCTTCCACAAACAAAATGAAGATAGGTTACATTCTCATCGTAGGTAGAAATGGAGTAAATTCAAAGCAGGAGGCATATTGGTTTACTGTTTTTTTTTCTTTTAAACACACATCAGATTTGTCGAGAGAAAATAATAGTCGAAATACAGATGCGGCGTTTAAAATATTGTGGGGGTCTTCCCAAATAACTTGAATGCACTTTGGCAGTCAATTCTCTGGGCGGTAGAGCGAAGAGACACATGCTAGGGGAATTGTAAATAATTTTGAATTAAAATAAGAGTCAAGAAGAAGAAAAAACAGAAATATGTAAATAGAAATAAAATAAGATAAGGATAAGAATAGAAAATACACAAGAAGTTAAAATATGCAATAGAAAAACTTAGGTTTTGGATTTCAAGTTATTTCCCACAACTGCAAACAAAAATGGCTACATTAAAAGGCATAGTTTCTTAAAATACGAATCAACATTTTAAGACATATTTGCATCAGATACAATAAAAAATGTTTATAATATAGGTCACCGCTTATCAAGGTCCAAAGGCCACTCGAGGAAAAGGGTTAAAGAGTTTGACGGGTGAACCGAAGGCAGCATCGCGATCACCGGCACGATGGTTGTAGCAAGGCAGAAATTAATTATTTACGGGGACAGTTCAACAAGAATTTGTTTACATTAGACTTGAAGACGACCATATTGTAGACGGTTGGAACGCAGGCTCGCAGCACTGTGTTCCAGAGACGGACAGTTCTAGGAAAGAAACTCTGCCCATGGAAGTTTCGTTTCGTCTTTGGCACGCAGAGTGAGAAAGGAAAATCGTTGACAGCGGTAGTGGCTAGGCGGGTTCTAGTTGTTAATGTTTTATAAGAGGGGGGCCATAGATTTTAGCCCAGTCGAGCACCTGCCATGAAAATAACAATAGAGCAAAGAATGACTAGCAACTTCTCTTCTGTGAAGAGAAGAAGGTATCCCCCACTAGAGAATATTCTTTTTAAAAAAAACTGTCAACCAACGGAAGAAACATGAGTCTTTCGCATTTTGGGATCAGTAATTGACGGGCATAACTCACACAGTCCATTAGTTTGACTCAATATTGGGAACCCGATATTTCCTCCAGTGTGTCTTTCTTTTCCCATTATTTGTTTCATGCGCCCCTGATCTGGTTATAGTCTTGTGTCTATCTTAGAGAATTTACGTCAATTTTAAGAATATCTAAATATGTTTTGTTGGTAATTGTTTAAATTTCATTAACATTAAAAGATAAGGCAATTCCAATGTGATGTCGGGTTGGTTCTATTTCTTTCGGACATGCAACTGGAACAATTATCACAGACGAAGACTATACCATTTACTTCAACAAATTATTGAGTTTTTCATCAACATGTTCTTTTTAAGTAAAATAAAGGTATAAACAATATGAAAAGAAAACTTTTTTTAAAAGATTGACTCTATATACTTTCTGATAATATATAAAATAAATAAAATTCCGACTTTAAAGAAGGAAGACAGTTTTTCTCCAACAAATTATGAAAGGGAGAAAATGATATTTCTTGAATAAACAAGGCTGTTCATCTGAAAAGAAAACCATTAAAAAGGTTGACATGAAACTTTTACAATATATATATATATATATATATATATATATATATATATATATATATATATATATAAAACTAACTAGGACTTCGTTTAAGAAATTAAAATGGAATGGATGACTGTTTTAATATTCTTTTAATTAATAATGGCGATTAAATAGTTTTCAATAAATTCAGTTTTTACTTTTACAGTATATTCACAAAAATGATTGAGGATATAGCACAGTACAACATCTTCACTACACCTGATCTCAAATTTGATTACCATCAAATAATTATTGTGTACAAGATAAATACTGCGAGACTGATGAACCGTAAAAAGGAGTTTAATATAAAACAAATACACACGTAACATCGACTGAAATATGCCGGCATCTCTCTTACTCGCCAACAAGAGAGAAGGGGAGATAACTAGGCGTGCTTTATTAATAAGTCTAGTATCGAACAGTGCAGGAAAGGTATAAGTTATAACTTTTATAGTCAAAATGTAATTTATGATATCATACAGAACCTTAACTGAAATAAATTTGATTGGTTAAAATTTCCTTTCAAAATGAAATGTTTTCGAAGCAATGAGTGTGAAGTGTTAGCACTAAGAATGTATCTACGGACTGGCTGGAAACCTTGACTCCAGTAGAGGCTCCCAAATGTTTGATCTTCTTCGGAGTGCCCTAGTCATAGATCGAAAGACGGAGACGGTTCTACTTTCAAATGTATTCTTAAATAATGTGGATCCATTATTTAATTACGGTTTTATTTCGTATCTACCAAGACGCCTTCCCTCGCTAATGTATTATTGAGAAAAAGCTTTAAATTACATATATCATTACGAACAACTTTGAATTTCCTATATCATTACGACAGCACTGGATTATGTCAACCAATGATATATACATGCTTGTACCAACGACAGGAGAACCTTTCGAAGACCCACGGCAAGTAACAGTACGTAGCTGTATACTCTACCAGACTAGATGGCTTCTTGTCCTGGAATCTTGTTAGACCAAGAGCCTACAATAAAGATATACTATAACATAGTAAACTGGTCAATTAGGGAAATGAAAATTAATGTTCTTTACTTCTTTTCTAAATCAACATTTGCGGGGTTAAAGAGAAATTTACTAGAATATTCGAATATCTATGTATCTCAAATAAGGAAAAATTTACTAGAATATTCGAATATCTATGTATCTCAAATAAGGAGAAATTTACGAGAATATTCGAATATCTATGTATCTCAAATAAGGAGAAATTTACTAGAATAGTCGAATATCTATGTATCTCAAATAAGGAGAAATTTACTAGAATATTCAGATATATATCTATCCCAAATAATGAGAAATTTACTAGAATATTCGAATATCTATGTATCTCAAATAAGGAGAAATTTACTAGAATATTCGAATATCTATGTATCTCAAATAAGGAGAAATTTACTAGAATATTCGAATATCTATGTATCTCAAATAAGGAGAAATTTACTAGAATAGTCGAATATCTATGTATCTCAAATAAGGAGAAATTTACTAGAATAGTCGAATATCTATGTATCTCAAATAAGGAGAAATTTACTAGAATATTCGAATATCTATGTATCTCAAATAAAGAGAAATTTACTAGAATGTTCGAATATCTATGTATCTCAAATAAGGAGAAATTTACTAGAATATTCGAATATCTATGTATCTCAAATAAGGAGAAATTTACTAGAATATTCGAATATCTATGTATCTCAAATAAGGAGAAATTTACTAGAATATTCGAATATCTATGTATCTCAAATAAGGAGAAATTTACTAGAATAGTCGAATATCTATGTATCTCAAATAAGGAGAAATTTACTAGAATATTCGAATATCTATGTATCTCAAATAAGGAGAAATTTACTAGAATATTCGAATATCTATGTATCTCAAATAAAGAGAAATTTACTAGAATAGTCGAATATCTATGTATCTCAAATAAGGAGAAATTTACTAGAATAGTCGAATATCTATGTATCTCAAATAAGGAGAAATTTACTAGAATATTCGAATATCTATGTATCTCAAATAAGGAGAAATTTACGAGAATATTCGAATATCTATGTATCTCAAATAAGGAGAAATTTACTAGAATAGTCGAATATCTATGTATCTCAAATAAGGGGAAATTTACTAGAATAGTCGAATATCTATGTATCTCAAATAAGGAGAAATTTACTAGAATATTCGAATATCTATGTATCTCAAATAAGGAGAAATTTACTAGAATAGTCGAATATCTATGTATCTCAAATACGGAGAGATTTACTAGAATATTCGAATATCTATGTATCTCAAATAAGGAGAAATTTACTAGAATAGTCGAATATCTATGTATCTCAAATAAGGAGAAATTTACTAGAATAGTCGAATATCTATGTATCTCAAATAAAGAAGAAATTTACTAGAATATTCGAATATCTATGTATCTCAAATAAGGAGAAATTTACTAGAATATTCGAATATCTATGTATCTCAAATAAGGAGAAATTTACTAGAATAGTCGAATATCTATGTATCTCAAATAAGGAGAAATTTACTAGAATAGTCGAATATCTATGTATCTCAAATAAGGAGAAATTTACTAGAATATTCGAATATCTATGTATCTCAAATAAGGAGAAATTTACTAGAATAGTCGAATATCTATGTATCTCAAATAAGGAGAAATTTACTAGAATATTCGAATATCTATGTATCTCAAATAAGGAGAAATTTACTAGAATAGTCGAATATCTAGTTATCTCAAATAAGGAGAAATTTACTAGAATAGTCGAATATCTATGTATCTCAAATAAGGAGAAATTTACTAGAATATTCGAATATCTATGTATCTCAAATAAGGAGAAATTTACTAGAATAGTCGAATATCTATGTATCTCAAATAAGGAGAAATTTACTAGAATATTCGAATATCTATGTATCTCAAATAAGGAGAAATTTACTAGAATAGTCGAATATCTATGTATCTCAAATAAGGAGAAATTTACTAGAATAGTCGAATATCTATGTATCTCAAATAAGGAGAAATTTACTAGAATAGTCGAATATCTATGTATCTCAAATAAGGAGAAATTTACTAGAATATTCGAATATCTATGTATCTCAAATAAGGAGAAATTTACTAGAATATTCGAATATCTATGTATCTCAAATAAAGAGAAATTTACTAGAATGTTCGAATATCTATGTATCTCAAATAAGGAGAAATTTACTAGAATATTCGAATATCTATGTATCTCAAATAAGGAGAAATTTACTAGAATATTCGAATATCTATGTATCTCAAATAAGGAGAAATTTACTAGAATAGTCGAATATCTATGTATCTCAAATAAGGAGAAATTTACTAGAATAGTCGAATATCTATGTATCTCAAATAAGGAGAAATTTACTAGAATAGTCGAATATCTATGTATCTCAAATAAGGAGAAATTTACTAGAATAGTCGAATATCTATGTATCTCAAATAAGGAGAAATTTACTAGAATATTCGAATATCTATGTATCTCAAATAAGGAGAAATTTACTAGAATATTCGAATATCTATGTATCTCAAATAAAGAGAAATTTACTAGAATGTTCGAATATCTATGTATCTCAAATAAGGAGAAATTTACTAGAATATTCGAATATCTATGTATCTCAAATAAGGAGAAATTTACTAGAATATTCGAATATCTATGTATCTCAAATAAGGAAAAATTTACTAGAATATTCGAATTTCTATGTATCTCAAATAAGAAGAAATTTACTAGAATAGTAGTGTTGTAAAGGGCGCTGATGAAGACACAGGCGGTTTTGATCATCTGAAGTATAATGCTAAATAAAACATTTCCGAATTGTCTTGGAAACGATCGTATGCCAAATAATCGTTGTGTTTGAATTCTTGGAACTGATATAGATAATGTTCTAATCTAGTCACTTTGTATATATATATATATATATATATATATATATATATATATATATACGTTGGCAAGACATCCCAAGGATTAGGAATTAGAATATCCCAACATACACCACGTGATATTCGCTTACACAAGGTTTCGAGATCATGCGGGAACTTCCAGGCTCAGGAATCAGCTATCGGTAATCACCTGGTTAGTACAAATAGTTGTTCTGACAAGTATTCTGATGGGTGGTTGTCTGTTTTACACAGTGCCAGGTCGAACTACCATCTCAATATTATTGAGGCGTTAGTTATTAACAATTCTCGACCTAGCCTGTGTAGACAAAAGATTTTGAAACATCAGTTCGAGATCTTTAATGATTCAAATCCACCATAACGTTGAGATTTTTTTCTCTCAATCGTTTTCTCCAACTTAAACAATTTTTTCCTCTCATATCTCATTCGATTTTCTTAGTTTTTAATTTATCATTCTGACGTTTCCTCTTAGAGGGTCAGACGATAAGGCCTTAAGGAAAATTTTAGCAATTTTCTTTTTTTGTTCACCCGTCCGTTTCATTGATTTAAAAAAGAAAATGTTTCCTCTGAAATTTATCCTACGAGTTTGTTGTGCGCGAGATTTACGTATATATATATATATATATATATATATATATATATATTATATACAATTCATTAATGAATTACTACTGGTTTCGCAATGGCTATAACTTTTGCTGTATATCTCAAGCACATAAGTGGTAATCTGTTCGTGTAATATCGAGCGAATATGGCGGATGATGTTATAATGTATATACTCTAACAATACAAGGATGAATCGAATGTGTGTTTATTGTGATTTTCTTTGCCCCCCCCCCCTCTCATTATTATCCTTCCTTTTATTTACCTCTTCCATCTACTCGTTTTTATATTTGTTTACACCTTACCCCTCTTCCTCTTCAGTATCATCGTCTATTCTTTCTTATAATTTTTATTTTATTCGTTCTTCCCCCTCCCGCTTTCTTTGTACCTCCCTTTTTTATATCACACGTGATTGAGTTGAAAAGAATTAACAAACGAAATTGTTTCAGATTGCTACATTGATCCAATTCGTAAATAAAGAGATAAAATTTAGAATCGACATCTTTTTTTCTCATGCATTTTTCTTCACTTGAATAAGTTTACAGAAAATTTGTTCTACGATCTTATAGACATGCCGACTAAAGTCATAGACATGCGTAATCATCTTCTCCGAAGTATAATTTATCCCTACAATGCGAATCAACATGAACTTCACAAATGAATCTCTTTCGTCATTCATTTTCGCCATATTTTTCTGTACTAAATACGAAAAATGTAAATTTCTAATCGATTTTTAAATATTTAGTCCGCTCACCAGTTTTTGTCTTGCTCAGAGAGGGGTCGGAGGACATAACCTCTTACACTCTTGTGCTATTTTTATGACAGATATTTATATCTATATATCAATAATATTCTTTAGTTCCTCAGTTTTCCTGGGCAACGCAGGGACACTGATCCCGCTAGTACAACTATAAAATAAAATTAAAATGTTGTGTTTTTTTTTCAACTAAAGCGTTATAAACCAAAAGATGGACAAGCAAGACGTCTTATAAAATAAGACATGTTCATTCAATATATGTGTTTAGCAATGAAAAGGGTGTTTTCTTTCAAACCTTAGCTTCGACTGGCAATCGGCAGAATCTCTTATCGAGATGCTTCGTCGCATCTACAATCACAGGGATCAAATACCGCCAAACTAAGATGGAGTACTGCTGTCACATCTGAGGAGGTAACACTTAGAGACTTTTTTTTTTGGTTTGACGGAGTACAAAATCGACTTCCAAATCTATTAGGAGGACGACCTATCTCTCTTCCCTACAATCCCTTTCTCACACTAAATATGTTGTTAAGCTTTCTCGGCTCTATCGTAATGTCTATAGAAGGTGCTTCACTAAGCTTTAATCTCTGGTTCCTCTGTGTACCTATGAAGAGAGATCTTTCCAGGAACTTGACATCTGCGGAACACAATACCACGGGACTGCTTCCCTGCAGACTACAAAATAGTCGTCTTTCAGTCTAATGTCAACAAATACTTTTAAGTAATCAAATTTTGTCTATTCAATTCATCGTTTCCAATCTTCTCATGGTATTGTTTATCATCGAACTGATCAACCATTTCTTCATAGATCGAGTTTTGACAATAACTTTCCATTAAAAAATATTCACCATAGTTCGAACTGCCATTAATAATATGCAAATCTTCAATTCATTTTTCTTCTAGTAAAGTAGTTAATCCTAATTATATCATTGTATCTTGTAATTGTAATCTATTTATCCTTTTATTAGTTGTGTCCCTCTTCTTTTAATGCCTTCCAATCTCGATTTACCATGTCTCGACACTGCAGTTCATACCGAGTGCAATACACACTCTATATGAAGTGTTACGAAAGCTTTATATATCTTCAAAACACCGTTTGGTCTTAATATACTGTTCCTAACCATTCATTTAATCATTCAATTTGACGTCGATACGATAATCAAAATATGATTGTTAAATTTAAATGGATCGTCACAACTAAATGCAAAACTGCATTCTTCATTACTCTAATTTCCAAGTATCTTCCCGATATGACAACTTATTTTAATCCATATGTGTTCTTTCTAGGGAGATGTTTGCAGAACAGGAGACTTTGATGGTATGTCCACGTTGTAAAAATGGACAAAAGTTTTGGGTTCAGCAAATGTAGAACGGTTAGGCTAGCAACTTCAGTTCACAGGGGAAGGCCAAGGGAAATATGGGGTGAAGTGATAAAAATGAATATAAGAGAAAGAGAGATAAATACAATTCGAACATTTTACAAGCGTTTTTTTTTTTTAATTTTACAAGATGGCCGACTACTGTTTCAAGATAACGTCTATAATTAATTGCCTTGTTTAATGAGTTGTATAATAACTTCGGGAATATTTTCTATAAAAGATTATACCTTTCAAATTATCTTCCCATTAACATCAAATATATCCGGACGATAATTTCAATCGATATTTTCTCTCCTTTCTGACACATAATTTTCTGAAATGTTAGATCAGTTTTTTTCTGTTTTTTGTTTATATAGTCAAAGTTTGCTACCATTGTATTTTCTATTTCAATACATTCATTATCAAATTTACCTAATTGTTCTATTCGGCTTTGATTATTATGAAACAATTTAATCAAATATAACATTCTCCAAACTGTTTCCCACCAGTTTTTATCTGATTTCCTGTTTCTATAAGACAATTCAATACCTTTGTTGTTGTAAATAAATCAAAACTAGAAAAATGTGACTCCTTGGGTCACCCATTGAGATCACGTCAAATTGTTTTATTCAAGAAAAGTAAATTTGCAAAACTAGTTAAATGTATAAGATAAAAGAACAGAATCTAAAAGTAGCATCTTTCGACACGCTCTCTCTCTCTCTCTCTCTCTCTCTCTCGCGCTCTCTTTCTTCCTCTTCAGCTAGAGGTTAAATAATATTACTGGTTGTAGAGATATTCCCTTTTGTTCATAATGGACTATTCAAAGCTCTTTATTATTTACTTTCTTTATAACCTTCGACTGTAAATAAACAGAGTAAAAGAGTGACGAACAAGAGGGATGGAAACCATATAAAATGCGACGGAGAGGGGGGGGGGGGCGGTAACAAGATACAGTGAAAAATGATAAAAATGATAGATAGAAATAAGTAAGGGTTAGGTTACTTGATGAGTCAATTGCAAATTACCGGTTTTTAGAACAATTAAAATGAAGTTTTTTTTCCAAAGATAACTCAATCCCAAAACTCGTCATATGAGTAAAACGGACGCGCACATATCCGAGGCAATAGCTAAATCCTTAGAAAGTTACCTCTGGTCTGTAGTGGAATGAGCTCATAAATGGATGCTAACATTTAATGATGCTAAGACAAAGCTCCTTTCCTTCAACAACAACAAGAAACATCTTCAACCAACAATTGGCATGGTAAATAACATCTTACCTGAGAGTCCAACGGTCAAACTCCTCGGCCTAACATTTACAGATAACATGAATTGAACAAAAATACATAGAGGATATTGCCAAAGCTACTACAAATAAATTTGGCTCCCTCTATCGTGCTAGAAAACTTCTCGCACCTGACAGTATCTTATATCTCTACAAAGCCACCACCCGTCCATGCATGGAGTATTTTTGCCACAGCTAGGCCTGTGCACAATCGACTAGTCTCTCCCTCTCAGACAAGGTAAAAAAAAAAAAGAGTCTCTAATCTAATAGTATTCTCACTATCCACCAAGCTCCATCCCCTGTCATATCGCTGCAATGTTGCATCCTTGTGCTTGTTTTACAAGTAGTTCAATGGAATGCGCTCTGATGAACTGGCTACTCTGGTGCCCTCTCGACGTAAATACACTAGACCAACCCGACAATCAGCCAAATCCTATTCATTCACAGTGGAGATATCAAGATGCCGGAGAGACTTCAAATCCAATAGCTTCTTTCCTCGAGCTGCCGGCTTTTGGAACTCCCTCCCTGCTACTTCTTTCCCCGACTGTACCGACATGCATAAATGTAAAACCAATGTGAACAAACATCTCGCTACACAGCTCCCAATTTAGAATGACCCCCTACACTTTCACCCTAATTCTCAGTAGCCCCTTACGTCTACAGTGGAAACTTGCCTTGTTTAGCGTGAACTAAGTTTAACAAACAAAAAATCACTAGCGAATATTTTAACATGTGCTTTGTGCGATTATAATATACATGAGAAAAAGTGTCTTGGGGAAACAAACGTTGATTAGCTGAGCGTTAACATAATAATAGATATATATTCGCTTTGTTGCCCAATTGAATTTGCAAGAGGCACAACCGAAGCTTTTAGCGAATCTACATTGGTTAAGTTATCATTTCACATTCAATTGTTCGTGGTGAAAATCCGGAGATCTGCATATTATATGCATATTATATCAAAAGTTTTGTTATGAACATAAATTACTTTTAAAGTCAAGGATTTAGTTTTATCGAACTAATTCAATTTAGTAGCTTTTCAACTATTATCTTTTTTCTGTACTAACGGGTTCGCGCTTATCAAGATCCAAAGGTCACTTGAGGATAAAGGTTAATGCGTTTGTCAGTGGACAGTAAGACACCACCGCGAGGATTGGTAACAATGGCTGAAACACGGAAGTATTTCATTATTTAACAGTACAACTCAATGAGAATTTGTTAATATTGGACTTGAAAACGACTATGTTGTAGTTAGCTGTGAAGTAGCCACGTGGTATTGTCTTCCACATGGTCTTCTACATAGACATATGTTCGTCATTTGTTTAATTATTTTCTTATATTACTGCATTCATTTAAAATTGTGTATTGCTAATACTGAATCTTTTCTAATTGCTGCAGACAAATGATACCACGAGGAGTTCAAGAGAAATTTTACACTTTTGGGAGAAGAAAAGAAAAAATGTCATAACTTGGCCAATAATTAAAGCATTCTGAAAACTATTTCAATTTACTTATATACCGAAAGAAAGAGAGAGAGAGAAAGTGAGAGAGACAGAGAGAGAGAAGGGGAGATGGATCTAGTCGATGAAAAAGGGAAAACACAGCCGCCGCCGATGCAACTTCAAAGTTCAATGAGTTCGTAGAGAGGTTAAGTCATTGTTCTCAAAATTCCTCATGTAGGCGAGAGCTGGTCTCATTGCAAAATTGTCTTACTCAATTCCATAAAACATTTAATCGTTGGGATGAATGTTAATTTGAGACAGCGAGGCACCATAGCAGATTTTATATTTCCTTCAAGATCCCAAGGGAAAACAACACCGATGGGCTACATCCGATGAAAATATCATTTTATCATATCAAATTTTAAATAGTAAAGAAAATAACCTCCTGGTTAATTTTCTACACACACACTATATATATATATATATATATATATATATATATATATATATATATATATATAATCCAGGTAAAACATCCACAGAGTAGTAATCCAAAGAATTTCAACCGGGTTTATAAAAAGTGCTCAATATCAAATAGAGCTTTTATATATGATTATTTTCATTTACACAGACATGTACAAAATCTGCGACACTGGTTCTTTTCAAATATGATCTACGGTTAAGATCGGATTCTAACTCTGCCTGATAAGATCTCAGTGTATAATAGCTGTTGATCGATAACATCGATATGCCAGTGTCGCAGATTTTTTACATGTCTGTGTAAATAAAAGTAATCATATATATATATATATATACTGCATATATATATATATATATAGTACAAAAATGTATTTATACAAACATTATTGATTACTTATGTGCATACATGTTTCAGTTGTACTCTTCATAGAGAGGAAAGCTCGTCTGACAAAACCGTTTTGGTCTGAAGAGGTTAACTCTCTATGAAGAGTACAACTGAAACATGTATGCACATATGTAACCAATAATGTTTGTATAAATAAAAATGTATACTAATATACAGCTTTTCTTGTTATTGAGCACTTTTTATAAACACTGAAGCTTCAACGGAGTAACATCTACAGCAACTTATATAATGCATGTATCATATATATATATATATATATATATATATATATATATCGAGAGAGAGAGAGAGAGACAGCCAGACAGACAGTGAGAGAAAGAAATAGAGAGAGAGAGAGGAAGAATCTTTTGCCGAATACAGTTCACTCGAAGAAGCCACTCTGAGCTTTCACCAGGGCCTTCCGGTGGGACCTGTAAATGGAGCACGCGGCCTTCACTGTGAATGTCAAAAGAATGATCAATTGTATGTTGTTTAGCAATCAATTTTAGTTCTCTTATGTTGTTCTTCTATCAATGTCGCTAGTGATTGCAACGGTTAAACTTGGAACAAAGCCTTGAAAGTCTCATCAACAACAAGGCATGTACTTTTCCTCTCGTGGTGTTTGTTATAATGAGGTTAGGGCACAAGTAGGTGTCCTTATTCATTCGTTCATTGTGCTTCCATACAACTATGCTTTTATTTGTCTGGAGTGATGGCGTCCAGCTTCGCATGTATTAAGAGAAACCAAACGTGTCAATGCATTTTAACTGTTGTCTATTCTCGAACGCGGCACATCCAGTCTCCAAATGTACGTCATTTAACTGATTGCAGCCAAATAGCACTAGCTTACAAAAACACATGAACTTAGCATGAGAACAAATGTTTAACTGTGGGGTTGTGATTTCAAATAACATGCCCTGCCCATTCACTCATCATTTCTAATTTCTTACATACACATGCGTACGCCCCCCCCCCCGAAGAAAAAAACGTTTATTGTTTCAGTAATCTATTATTATATAAAAAATTCAGTTAATCAACGTTTGTTTCTCTCATGCGTTTCTCCTATATATTTAACTAGCAGAGCTATCCGGAGTTGCCAGGGGGAAAAGTATAACATACTTCTATCAAAACTCTATCAAAACTATCTTTCTACCCATCTATATCCGTCTCTCTACTTTCTGTTCCCCCTTTCCCTGTTTTCCCCCTCTCTTTCCCCGATTCCCTGTTTCCTTTTTCTTCTCCGCCAATACCATTCCTCTCTTTCTCCCTCTCTCTTTCTCTATCTCTGTCTCTCTCTCTCTTTCTCTCTCTCTCTCTATCTATCTATCTCTGGACATACACACACACGCACACTCAGACACACACCCAACTCTTTTTATATAGATTTCTCGATGAATGAGTCGGCATTATTTTCCAAATTAGTACATATAATGGCTAGAAAAACTGCACCCTTTACAAAACCTGGCCCAGTTGACCATAAAGAATTTTTATTTCAATGTTAGATATCATTGACGCAGGGCAACGCCGCTAAAGGATATACTAACTTTGTGCGTGTTTGCTTTGCAGAATTTTAATTTTAGCTGGACACACACATGCCCTCTATACACAAAATACATGTTAAAATATTCCTCAGTTCTTTTTTATGTAATAATTAGTCACTGCATATCAAAGCCCAAAGGCCACTCACGAATAAAAATTAATGAGTTTGTCCTGCGTACGGTGAGACAACACCTTGAGGATTGGAAACGATGGTTGAAACTGGACATAATTTGATTATTTAAGAAGAATGGGTTTCAACCGACCAGGTTGTAGTCAGCTGAGAAGAAGTCCCGCGGTATTGTGTTCCACAGACAGGTAGTTCTTGGAAAGAAACTTTGCTCATGGAAGTTCCGTTTTGTTTTAGGTGCACAGAAGGCAAAGGAAAATTATTTACAGTGACTGTAGCTAGACGAGTTCTTATTGTGAATGTTTTACAGGAGAGGGGCATAAATTGGAAGGCAGTCGAGCACCTACCATGAAAATTACGATAGAGTAGAGAAAGACTAGCAACGTCTCTTCTGTGAAAATCTAGCTGTAGGGAAGAGAAGAGGACTTCTCTCTACTAGATTTCGAAATCAATGATATACTCTGTCAAGGCAGAAAAGACATTACTCCATCTTAGGACGTGTTTGACTCTTATACAGGTAGAGGATGGCGTCAGGAGTTAGGTACTTTCTGTAGCTGTAGAATAGTTAAACCATTTTCCCAGCGAGCTTAGCAACAGATTTGATGTAAGTATTCCATTTCAGGTCTTGAGTCAATCCTAGAATCGTATCAAAGCAGAGGGCGTCCTCATAGAAAAAGATATTCATTTTAACTGTGGCAATGTGAGGATCCAAGCATTTGTGGTGAAAATAAGAAAACTTGGATTTAGATGTATTAAAAGTAACCAAACAAATGTTCCTATTGCATCTCGTGCTCCAAGTCGGAAAGATCTTGATCATGAATGCTCTTCGAATTGCTGCAATAGATGGTTGTGTCATCTGCATAAATGTCAACGAAGGATCTTATAATGTTATTTGGGAGATCATCGATGAAGATAAGTGAGAGGGTTGGGCTCAGACTTGATCCTTGCGCCACGCCAGCATTTATACTATGTGCTTCAAACCTCTTACAATAAACGACTATTTTCATACACCTATCAGAGCGAAAGGATTTGATAGTTCTGGGATTAAGTTACGTTTGAAAAAAAACTTTTATGTTTATTATTTTAATGAGCCGCAATTTGCAATTACCTCATCAGGTGACCCATCGAATTACCGAAATTCTTATCTATAACTTTTACTCTCTTCCTCTCTCTTCCTCTCCCCCCTCTCTCTCTCTCTCTCACACATTATTTTACACGGTATCTATCACTGTCGGTTCTGCCTCTCTCTCCATCTCTCTGTGTGCGTGTGTTCATTAACAGTTGAAAGTAATCAAGAAGAGACAAAATAAAAAAGTTGGAATAGTCCATTATTAACAAAAGAGAATATCATCACAAGTATTAATACTATTGGACCCGTAGCTGAAGAGTGAACGTGGGAAGGGGCATAGTATGCAGAAATAGACTAATTTTAGATTTTGTATTTGTATTTTTAACTGGCTTTGCAAACTCCTTTTTTCGTGATTTAAACAATCTAACACAAGCTCAAGGAGTGACCCAATGAGTCACCTTTTTTCTATTAAACTCTCACTTTCTCTCTCTCTCTTTATATATATATATATATATATATATATATATATATACGTGTGTGTGTGTGTCTGTGTCTACATATATATATATATATATATATATATATATATATATATATACATATAAATATATATAGATAGATAGATAGATAGATAGGTGTCTACTAGCAATGTATGGATGCTGAATTCCAGTGAATGCTTTGACAATTCTTTGACATGCTACCATATTAAAATATCCTATTTTTATGATGTTTTATACTCATGTACAATTATATGGTGCCTTTGCTCTGGAAGTATGTAACAAGATCTCTAAGGATTACAATGATTTACAAAGAAAATGAGGCAAGTATAAAAATAGGTGTTTCGACCTAATTTTGAAGTGCTGATCACAGATAAATCATCATGTTTCACCCATCAGTTCTATTTTCTTTAGATATACACATATACACGCGTGCAGAAGTGGCGTGCTGTAGTGGTTGCAGGTGTGGATTGTGGGTTAGGCGTTCCAGGCTACTGCACCACTTCTACTAATACCCTTGAGAAAGGTATGAATCAATATATCCTACCTCCAACTATGGTTTGAATAACAGAGAACACTAGACCCAAAAACATTGTTTGTGCAGCAACGAGTTTAGAAGAAGGAAAAACTCCGAAATAACACCAGTCTTTGTCTGCTTATCCAGGCAGTGTTTCCAGCAATATTGGGCTTCTTTTTTTACTGGAGTTAAGCTATGCCTGTCTATGAGAGATACCGTGGGAGATTTCGCAACCTTGCTTCACTATAGTAAAAGCAACTATACAGGAAAGGGGGTTCATAGTCGCTCCATACTGAAAGGAACACTATACATGTATGTACGTGTCTACATCAATACATGAACCCAGAATAATTCAATGTGTCAGCCAATAAACACTTCTGTTTTCTAGTCTATGATGTTTATATATTGTATTTTCTTCTGGTGGTTTTCTCTATCTACGTTTTTTTTCTCTGGTGAGCTTATTTAATAGTGTATGACATTGGTGTATGAATGAATATATATATATATATATATATATATATATATATATATATATATATATATATATATATAATAGTAACAACGGGACATGTGAATAAAACAAACAGACCGCTTCCTATTGGAATTCACTCATTGTTCCCTGTTTCCCTAACCGTGCCAACATGCAGAAATTTAAATGTAATGAGAACCAACATAATGCTGCACAACTCCCCACCCAGATTGCCCCTTATAAATCTGACCCATATCACAGTATCCTTTACGCTTCAATGGCAATATGCCTTGTTTGGAGTGAATTTTTTTTTTAATTAATGTATAGAGAAAAGCTGTTGGGATATTCACAATTATTTTTTTCAAAAGTTTACAAATGCCTCGAAGCAAAATAGTGTTCGCGTAAAAGTAATTCAATCTGATCAGTACAC
>OY744515.1:159946609-159964109 GCA_963556195.1 Sepiola atlantica | reverse complement strand
AGGACCCTTATTTTGGCCCACCCTGTATATATATATATATATATATATATATATATATTTATATATATATAAACATATAAACACACCTAACTGTATATATATGTTCCCCTTAAATGTTTAAATTTACAAAAAAATAATGTGTCGATGTTACTCACCGTGTTGCCTAGAATATATATTTCAAAATTCATAATGATACGTTCATTAGTTTATGAGATTATCTTGTACATAGAATGATATAAATATATACACATATCTAATGTTATATATATACACATATATATATATATATATATATATATATATATATATATATATATATATTACATAAATAATATTGTTTATATAATTTTATAAATGCTGTACTTGGTATTGAGCATTTATGAAAAACTTGGTTTTATGTTCACTTTATTAACACATTTGAACTTGACCAATATTTATATATATATATATATATATATAATTAACTTGTTACAAATATCCAGGGGGTATGAATCCGAAGGAAGTTGAAACCGGGTTTATGAGAGTGCTCAATGAAAATTCAGAGCAAAATATATATTTTTTGATTTTATTCCATTAATTGCGACAAAACAGGTTTTGTTTCTTTGGTGCGAGCAGCTACCAATTCATCGGGCGAAAGGAATTCAAATGGCAAAAATTTTAAAGCTCACTCTAACGGGAGATTGAAAATTGAAAATACATTGGAGGGGGAGGGGGATAGAGTTAGGGCTTTGTCTATAACGGCGACATGGGACATGAGAGGGGAGGGGGGGACTCCAACAAGTCGTGTTTCAAATTATTACGTGGGAGGTTTTGCACGTGTCAGTGTTGTGTCAATCTCAATCTCGGCCGGGGTGGGAGGAGGGGGATGGGGCGACGGCCGGAGAGAGTTAAATTTAAAATGAGAATTATGGTTACAACCGTCATTCTCATTTTATTTTAATTCTAATAAGTAATTATCATGTGGATAAAAATGTTTGATAATTTTAATTTAGGGTATTAATTGCTACTTTTGCATTTTATTTATTTTATTTTAATGTTTTGTTTACTATTTGTAGTGAATTTTGTTGTGATTATATTTTTTTTTTTTTTTTAATTTTTTTTTTTTTTTTTTTTTTTTTTTATTTATTCCCTCTACTTTTTTTATATTTTTATTTATTTATTTATTTATTTTTATTTTTTTTTTTTTATTTATTTATTTATTTATTTATTTATTTATTTATTTATTTATTTATTTATTTTTTTTTTTTTTTTATATTGTGATTATATTATACCGAGATCAATACTAGTGGAATCATTTTATAAGAGAGGTTTTCTGGTGTTACCAGTCTTATCAATAACAAAACCGATTATGCCAATGGTAACGCCTGCCAATCATGCCTACGGTAGTCGCAGTGATAACCGCCTTATGTAAAAGCCTTAATAAAAATGAAATAAAAAATAAATAAAGATAAATATAAATAAAATTAGAATAAAAATAGAAATAGAAATAACAAGTTTGTAAGAATATTAATGATAATCACAGTAATAATAATAATAATAATAATAATAATAATAATAATAATAATAATAATAATAATAATAATAATAGTAATAAAAATAGTAATAATAATAATAATAATAATAATAATAATAATAATAATAATAATAATAATAATAGTAATACTGATAAATACCGCCATCAATTACCATCTTGCTACTTGTGAAGTCATTGGGCGAAATAAGTCGACAAGTGATGGTAGGCTTTTTAAATTCCACTACCAATGACAAGGACTAAGTACCAGTTAATAATTAAGTGTTCAAGGTAGTGATCGAGGGGTTAAGTAATTGAGATTAGTCTAAGTGATATCAGTGTTGATAGCTGTCCTAGTTATGGGTTTATGTTAGAATTGGTAGTATGGCTGAGAGGTTATTGAGGCTGTGCATTATAGGTAGAGATTTGATATTATTGGTAGTTCGGAGGGGTGGTTATATATTTATAGATTCATCATGACTTGTTGGGGTGGGATTGGGTTGTAAATTTGGGTGGGTGAGTAGGGGGTTATAGTGTGTTTTGGGGTAGTGTATAGTGGGGGTTTAATGTTATCATTCATTTTTGTAAAAAACAAAAACAAAAAACTGTTAATTTTATGTTAAAGTTAAGTAGGGTTGGTGTGGAGTTAAGGTGGGGTATGTGGGTTGCTAAGGAGGTAGAGTCTACTATGTTTACAGTTGATAGATGTCTCTTGTTTTCTATTTAAGAGTTTGTTTTTGTCCTTAAAGCGGATAATTTCCAGTTTTTCATTTAAGCATAATCTACATGGAGAGTTTATTGATTTGCAGGTGCTGGATTTTTTCAATATTTTCCACTTTATTATGGGAGTTTCTTTTTTGGTTTTTATTTTGTGGTAGTGTAGTGAAAGTCCGGTTTGGCCAGGATGGTCTGGGTTGTTGAAGGAGAGTTTATGGTTGTAGAATCTTTCCTTGAAGTTGTTGCCTGCCAGACCAATATAATAGTTAGTCTGGGATGGGTTTTCAGTTGAGGAGATAGATGCCTCATAGACCACTTGGGTTGATAGGCACATTTGATTTAGGGGGCAGTTTGATTTGTTATTACAGTTGCATGTTCTTTTAGAATTTGAGGTTACTGGGGTGTTTAGTATTTTCATGTTGTGCTTTTTTATGATTTTTTCTAAGTTGTCACCACAACAATAGCTGAGTTTTAGTGTATTCTTATTGAAAATTTTATGGAGTATGCTGTTATTGGGGAAATGAGTGTTTATTAAGTTCAGGAATTTATTCCCTATTTTAGTTTTAGTTGAGTTGTTAAATGGAGGTGTATACCAGATAATGTTCCTATTTCTATTTTTGTTCCTATTAGGGTTATTTTGTGTAGTTGGAATATACTCTATTTTGGTATTTTTGTATCCACTCTCCTTTAGTGCTTTATTATAAAAGTTCTTATGTTTATTGAAGATATCTATATTGGAGGAGTTGTTGCTAATCCTTCTACTAATTGATTCTGGGATGTGTTTACTTACAGATCTAGGGTGGTTAGATAGTGGGTTGACATAAAGGGGGTAGGAATTATCCTTAGCATAGGGCTCATAAGTATCTCTATTGAGGTTGAAGGTAATATCGAGGAAATTGACCTGTTTAACATTTGATGTTATTTCAGCCTTTAGGCCTATTCGTTTCATTTCTTTGGATATTATTTTTTTGGTTTGTTCACATGCAACTGTAATAACAAATCAAACTGCCCCCTAAATCAAATGTGCCTATCAACCCAAGTGGTCTATGAGGCATCTATCTCCTCAACTGAAAACCCATCCCAGACTAACTATTATATTGGTCTGGCAGGCAACAACTTCAAGGAAAGATTCTACAACCATAAACTCTCCTTCAACAACCCAGACCATCCTGGCCAAACCGGACTTTCACTACACTACCACAAAATAAAAACCAAAAAAGAAACTCCCATAATAAAGTGGAAAATATTGAAAAAATCCAGCACCTGCAAATCAATAAACTCTCCATGTAGATTATGCTTAAATGAAAAACTGGAAATTATCCGCTTTAAGGACAAAAACAAACTCTTAAATAGAAAACAAGAGACATCTATCAACTGTAAACATAGTAGACTCTACCTCCTTAGCAACCCACATACCCCACCTTAACTCCACACCAACCCTACTTAACTTTAACATAAAATTAACAGTTTTTTGTTTTTGTTTTTTACAAAAATGAATGATAACATTAAACCCCCACTATACACTACCCCAAAACACACTATAACCCCCTACTCACCCACCCAAATTTACAACCCAATCCCACCCCAACAAGTCATGATGAATCTATAAATATATAACCACCCCTCCGAACTACCAATAATATCAAATCTCTACCTATAATGCACAGCCTCAATAACCTCTCAGCCATACTACCAATTCTAACATAAACCCATAACTAGGACAGCTATCAACACTGATATCACTTAGACTAATCTCAATTACTTAACCCCTCGATCACTACCTTGAACACTTAATTATTAACTGGTACTTAGTCCTTGTCATTGGTAGTGGAATTTAAAAAGCCTACCATCACTTGTCGACTTATTTCGCCCAATGACTTCACAAGTAGCAAGATGGTAATTGATGGCGGTATTTATCAGTATTACTATTATTATTATTATTATTATTATTATTATTATTATTATTATTATTATTATTATTACTATTTTTATTACTATTATTATTATTATTATTATTATTATTATTATTATTATTATTACTGTGATTATCATTAATATTCTTACAAACTTGTTATTTCTATTTCTATTTTTATTCTAATTTTATTTATATTTATCTTTATTTATTTTTTATTTCATTTTTATTAAGGCTTTTACATAAGGCGGTTATCACTGCGACTACCGTAGGCATGATTGGCAGGCGTTACCATTGGCATAATCGGTTTTGTTATTGATAAGACTGGTAACACCAGAAAACCTCTCTTATAAAATGATTCCACTAGTATTGATCTCGGTATAATATAATCACAATATAAAAAAAAAAAAAAAAATAAAATAAATAAATAAATAAATAAATAAATAAATAAATAAATAAATAAAAAAAATAAAAAAAAAAATAAATAAATAAATAAATAAAAATATAAAAAAAGTAGAGGGAATAAATAAAAAAAAAAAAAAAAAAAAAAAAAAAATTAAAAAAAAAAATATATAATCACAACAAAATTCACTACAAATAGTAAACAAAACATTAAAATAAAATAAATAAAATGCAAAAGTAGCAATTAATACCCTAAATTAAAATTATCAAACATTTTTATCCACATGATAATTACTTATTAGAATTAAAATAAAATGAGAATGACGGTTGTAACCATAATTCTCATTTTAAATTTAACTCTCTCCGGCCGTCGCCCCATCCCCCTCCTCCCACCCCGGCCGAGATTGAGATTGACACAACACTGACACGTGCAAAACCTCCCACGTAATAATTTGAAACACGACTTGTTGGAGTCCCCCCCTCCCCTCTCATGTCCCATGTCGCCGTTATAGACAAAGCCCTAACTCTATCCCCCTCCCCCTCCAATGTATTTTCAATTTTCAATCTCCCGTTAGAGTGAGCTTTAAAATTTTTGCCATTTGAATTCCTTTCGCCCGATGAATTGGTAGCTGCTCGCACCAAAGAAACAAAACCTGTTTTGTCGCAATTAATGGAATAAAATCAAAAAATATATATATATATATATATATATATATATATATATATATATATAAACTATGTTTTTATTATTCCGTTTTTTATTTATAAAAGCATAACATGGGGTGATTTTCCTTCTTTTTTCTTTTGTAAAAAAAAGCCAAACACATTTTACTGAGCAATTAAATAAAGCAACCAGCAAACATTTGCTAGTAAATATAAAGTTGACATAAAAATTACATAGCATATGAATAATGCTTTAATAAATTACATAAGAAATACGAAATGAAACTGAATAAAAATTACCTTTTTTCGGTTAATTTAAGTAGGAAGTCATAACAAATGGCGACGCATATGCAGCGGGGAGCATATAGTGTTTTGTATTAACAACATTGTTTTAAGTGGAATATAGCAATGAGAAACGATTAATGATGTGTTAATGTGCAGGGAATGTTAGAAGTTGTCACGTAATTGTATCCATATAGCTGAGTTAACTTACAATGTAGATTTCAAGCAAGATTAATATATGAATTAATAACGGTGCATAGCCAACCCAGTTTATTACTAAATATGTTCCGCTTCATCATAAAGGAGTTCATTTTCTCCGGGGAAAAACTCTCCCCTTACTCTTAATATCATTAATCAAAAATCAGGTATCGAAGTGAAGTAAGTACGTATCCGATAAAATTGATTCCAAGCGCATTTTTTTAAAACATTGTCCGATGTCTGCTATAAATAACTGACGAAACAGATGTTTATTTTTTAGGAGAAAAGCTATATAACGTGTACATATAGCCATTTGGCTGTTTACATAAGTTGTTATGCTTTTAATTTTTTAGCATTCACTGTTTGCACAAAAATAGAATAGTCCTTTTTTTATATTTTTCAAAACATATTATAGAGGCGTATTAAAATTGTCTGTCTCTATTACTGATTCTAATCATACAAATATTTTGCTGCGTATGAACAAATGACTAGTTTAAATTTGACAAAAATTTGTTTAATATTTTACAGTTATTGAAGTAAATGTGATTTTCATATCTATAAAAAATGTCAGTCGTATTTTGAAAATCAGACGTAAATAGCAATTCCTCTAACATATCTGACATATTTTTTATCGGGCTAACCTCTGTTTTCGTTAGTTTTCCCAACTGCATTATAAGCACGAATATGTTTTGCTTTGTTTATGTTTTTCCTGAAAACTCCTGTTCCAGTTAAGATACATATTACGGTAAAGACGGACCTTTGAAGTGTTTGTGTCGATAAGAATAAAATAAATATTTAGATCACTTAACACTTCTATCGTTGACAAAGCTACCCCCGTTGATAAAATAAATAGTTCAGTTCGAAATTCCGTACGATTCCCACGTTCCACCTAGAGATTCCCGAGTTCGAAAAGATGTGACAATAACAACAAAGTTTATGATAGTTAAAATAATATAACAACAATAAAATCTTCATAAAAAGGACACCGAAGTGTTTGTTGTAGGTATCTGTTTTCGATCCTATCGAAAATAATCGACTTTTAAAAAAGAAATGTATTTTATGAACATAATTCATTTATTTCTTATTTTTCATTTTTTCGACTATCTATTCACCTCAATTTTCTTGTCTCTTTAACCGGACTAAAACTATTGAAGTCATTTGAAACTCGTTTCTTTCAAGAAAAAACATTTAAAATGCAATTTTCTCGTTTGCCTTACGTTGTTGGCTTCATATGATGCCATAGCAAAAATGATTGATTCATAATTCTTTCATAATAAAATGATGATGTGCCATGCTAAGGTGAAAAGACCCGAGGGTGGGGAAGGGCCAACGAGAGTTAGGGAGGGGTCCAAAGTGTCGTAATGCACTCGTATCGTAGTATTACGTTCCTCGTCTTCCTCAGCGGACGTGATTTCTTATTGAAAAGCTATCGGTCCTATAAGTGTCCAGTGCCGAACGTCATTTTAACGTCAAATAACGACCACATCACACATTAAGTGCATAGCTATTTAGCAACGATAAAAAATTCCTCAAACTTTTAGTTTCTTTAAAATAATTTAAAAGGGGTTTTAGGAGTCGTTACGCAGGCAAAACTTCCAATTTTAATATTCAAATATTTCCGATTTGATCTATAGGCACAATTCCCTGAATTTTAATTTCTTCTTAAGACACATTAAGCTTAAGCTTAATATTTTAAACATTATTAAATGCAAATCATGCAATGGATTTTGATGAAAATTGGAATAAGGATTCTAGACATAAGGTTTAATATAATTATATCTTGATTTTCGTGAGGGGGTATCATATTGGTGCAAAACTGTACTGTTCGAGGAATTTATTTTACCCGTCCTGGGACGTGTATTTTTTAATTTCCTTCTAAAATATAAAATATATTAATGCTTAACATTTTATTTTAGTTTTGATGATAAAAATAAGTATAAGAGTAGTCTGATAGGGAAGGCAAACGATTACTTGGAGAGGGCACGATCACTTGGAGGGAGGAACATGATAACATGATAAGTGGCATGATCACTTGGAGGGGACATGGTCACTTTATAGGGGCACGATCTCTTGTAGGGGGCCATAAACACTTAATGGGGGGCACGATCACTTAGGGGGTGACACGATCAGTTGGCGCCGACACTGATCATAGCCAAACACGACGTAGAACATTATTTGTAAAGTTTAATACATAATTTTGTCTATGTAGAATCGCCACGTCCTTCTTCAATGAATGCGTAATCCCCCCTGGAAAACCTTCGGGTTTTAAAAGGAAACGCGCGTCAGTCTTCAGGAAAATCACGCCATTAATCGCAGAATGGCAGCGAAATAAAGAAGTCGTAAATAATGGAAGAGTAAAATGTTTATCGATTCGCTTTGATGAATATCTCGCAAGCTCGCCTCGAAGCGTTAGTTAACACGAGAATACCACGACCTCGATTGACAAACGAACGCTAACGGCTGTACAATAAATAACGGACAAGAAGAGCGAACCGCATTTGAGGAAATATATTATCATTGGGTTGTCTAAAACGTTCTGAATGATTTCCACAGTTAACCACTTTCTAGAACAGCTTTTATGTTGGTGCGCCAGATATATTAGCACTAATTGCAGCGTATTAACCTACTACTTCTCATGTTAAAACACTATACCTGTTCGGCGATATCATCATCATCATCATCATCATCATTATCATCATCATTTGTCTCGTGGTTTTAATCACCGTTGAGGCGCCAAAGATGACCTACCAACTAACTTTCTCCAGCCCTTCTGATTTTCTGTCTTCCTGGGCGTGTTACCAAGTTGCGGCCCTGTTCACGGTCGAATGTGGTCCTCCTACCTTTTTCTTTGTTTGTCCCACTTTCTTCCTCCTTGCACAATTCCTTGCAGGGTTGTCTTTGCGAGACCTGATTATAGGGTGACATGGTCGTACTACTTAATTGTTCTCCTTTTCACAGCGGTCAGCAGATCCTCATATGGCCCGACTGCTAGTCTGAGTTTGTTCTTAACTTCCTCATTCGTAATGTGGTTCCTATATTAGATGTTGAGGATCTTTTCGAAGCATCTGATCTCTTTGGCTGTTTCCTTCTTTTCCGGTCCGCAGTTAGGGTCAACAACTCACACGAGTACAGAAATATGAAGATGACCAGGGAGCGGATCAATCTAGTTTATTAGTTTAGTTTTATGTTTCTGTCATTCCATATGGGCCGTAGATTGGTCAATGCTGCTGTTGTCTGTGCAATTCTTTAAGGGTACTTGAAGTTGTTGACGGCGTCAAGCCTCGGTGCCTTACAGCTCTAAAACTGTATAAAATCTGGTGTCTCCCGCGGGATGCAATTAATGTCAAAGCCCGGTAATAAGATCAAACACAATTTTTTGAAGGAGTTCAATAGTGCTATTCATTTTTGGGTTGAGTACAATTATATCCTGGGGTCAGAGTTCGCACTGGACATACATAAACATCAACAACCACGTTTTTTATCATTGTATTTATAACTTGAAAATTTCAAATTAGTGAAATTACAAAACGGTGATATGGGGTTCGAAGCTAAGAGCAAGCGTACACAGGGTCCTTATTCAATCGCCGTGTGCGCTAACTCGTATGAAATAAAACAATCGTCTTAATATGGATTTTCCTTTCATTATATGGAGATAATCTTTGTGAGGGTCGATTTAGATATAAACTGTACCCTAAATTCACACATGACTATATAGTGAATAAATAGGCTTTTAACAGCCCCAAAAAGTTAACAGCCCCAAAAATCTATTGTATAGTTAATGTTCCTGATCAAACTAAAGTATGAAAATATCGATGTTAAAAGATATAAAAATCACATGACCTTCCATAATTCTACCACTAATCCTAAGTCCGGGTAGCAATACGAAAAATATATAAAAAATAAAAAGACGGAAAAGATGCGCCTGATGTGGGTGTAATAGAACCGTTAAAAGTTAATGTATAGTTCACGAGACCGTTAAAAGTCAATTTCGCCTTACATAGTTAACAACCTTGGCATGTACCTAATAACATAACATAGATTCTCGAAATGTTCTGGTATTTATCTAATTTAGTTCAGTTATAATATTTTTAAATCAGTTGACTACTATCTGTATGATCTACGAATGGATATTCCTTTAATCCTATATTCCTGAAATCTAACATTCCGTAATCAAATATTACTTACATCGAGAGATGTTATTTTTAGGTGTTACTGTATCTTATACTAATTTGCTAACAGGCCGCCCGATGTTGCATTCTGCGAAAACAGCTGCCCAAGCATCTATGACAGTTTCTGCACATGCATCGTTCATTCCCGAGAAGCGTTTTGGGTTGGATGCCTTTTTTTGAAAAACAACCACATAAGTAGATTTTTAGTGAAAGTCACAATTTCTAGGAAACGATTTATATATATATATATATATATATATATATATATATATATATATATATATATATATATATATATATATTGTACCATACCTTAGATCTATGATTAACACGTCTTCATCTCTCTTTCCATTCTCATTATGAGAATTTCTCATTCTTCTTCTTTTTTTCTTCTTTTTATTCTTCATTTTTGAGGCGTGTTTTCTTTGTTTTCTATCCAACCTCTTTTTTATTTCCATCTTTTTCATTTTTTCTTCCTTTTCAAAGATGTTGGTAATAATTAAGTCCCCCCTACCTACCCCGTCAGAGGAAGGGATTTATTCTAGAAGTTATAACGACTTGCCCGGCATACACAGATACTTCAACTGGTTTTATTTTATTCTTTGTTTTTGTTTTTGTTTTTGTTTTTTTGCTATGCTTAATTTCTTTTGTCGGTGCGATGGCGTACATCTTCATTGATGTCTTAATACGTTCATTGGGTGTGTCGGGCCTTGCTATATCAGACCCCCTCGACAAAGTTACTCGGTCGAGGTTGATCGAGTCCCAACTTGCATCTCGTAGGCACTCCTACATTTATTACGCCTGGTTTCCGTTTGTAATGCCGTCGAAATTGGTCCTTTATAATTGTGTTTCCAACCAATGAACAGTCGCTTCCTGTCTGTTCACTTTGTGACTGACTTCACGTAATTCTTGATCATAAGTAGATCAGTTATCTCCCCTGTTGGAGACTCGGCACAAGCGGTGTTTTGTAACGTATCGATCTTGCCGTCATGTACGTATTTAATCTTTAATTACTCAATATCTCTCTCTCCCCCCCTCTCTCTCTCTCTCTCTCTCTCTCTCTCTCTCTCTGTCTCTCTCTCTCTCTCTCTCTCTCTCTCTCTCTCTCTCTCTCTCTCTGGCTCGCCCGCTCTTTATCTGTCTGATTTATTTTACAAATTTCAAACTTTTTTCAGAGATAGCGAAAATTGTTCACGGCACCATAATATCATATGTTACGGGTTGACCACTTAATTCTATGCGGGGTGTCACATCCAAAAGTTTGTAAGATCCTTAAAATGGTAATTTGTGACGTAGGACTTAATAGCTAATATCCTCGTTGAGGATATCTCATTACATAAGACATAAGATTGAAAAGTATAACGTGCTTGTCCCATAGCATTTCCCGAAGCATCTTCCTCTGCAGACTTGTTCACAAATGAAACCTCGGTAACATAAAAAAAAGAGTATTTTATTGTGAGTATTGTCGACATTACCTTCCTTGCGCGTTTCTTTATCATTACTTTCTCTAACGCTCCAAGGCAAATCTCGTTATAGGATGTTGTACTCGGATGATAGGAACTTATAAGGACAAATACAAAAAGAAATTCATAATGTAAATGCAACTTCATTATATCTATTAATAATGGAGTTTATGTATCTGTCTGTCTGTCTTTCTGTCTGTCTGAAGCCGAAACTCCATCAGAGTAGTATGACTATTTACTAACTCCGCCAGCTTCATTATATACTACTAAAAACCGCCGTAAACACTATGTGCATTTCTGAATTTACATAATCAATTGCTTTTGAACTTCTAATAAATTAGTATTCGCAAATATACACTCATGATTGTTTTCTTCAGATTTACACATGTATATACGCTATTTTGCTCGCTAATAATCTTACTTATCAATTATAATTATTTATTTTATTATTTATATATATATACATACATGAAATGCGTTACGTAGTTAATATAACATAACGAAACTGATTAAACAGCCAGGGTTAATCCATTGAATTGCTTCCCTCCCTCCGTTAATTGAGTATTGACGCAAGACGGTGCGTTATTTAAAGGGTAAACAAAACGCTGGCACTTACCGTAGATTTTTATTAAAATGTTCTGAGTTTGTTTATTTTCTTAATCTTATTAGCTGTTTTAAAACACAAAATCAAATTGTTTAATTAAAATAATAATTGATTTAAAAATCCCTATTTAAAAACACGCACACACAAAAATATTCTTTGTCATAAACAAAGAAAATCAATGTCTAACCACTCAAGAAATATCGGTTTACACGTGAGCGTTCATTTCTGACGCGGCAGCCTAGCAAAAATATGCGACCGGAGAAGGCATATATTTGCTAGTTTATATAATTGTCTGCATTAATCAGAAGAGTTCCGCGTTTTTCTATCAGTGTTTTTCCTGTGTGTCCTCAGACAACTCAGAAAGCGACTTTATTGATATTTTTCGATTACCAGAGATGTGTTATAGCTGCGTGCTGTTATTAATTTGCTATAATAATCGAGGACGCAGTTCAGATTTTTGGCGAGATCTACATTTTCATTTGTTTTCGATTTCCAATGACCTCAGCTGAAGGCAGAGTGTATCAACTTTTAAAATATAAACACAAAAATAACGAGATTGTTTATTCAAATAGTATTATCCAATTTAGAGGACATTTCATTGTTATATAAAGGCATGATTAAAATCGATTATCTTCTTTACATTATATATATTTATGAATATTCATATATGTATGTACATATATATATATATATATGTATATATATATATATATATCCCATTATACCACCGACATACGCATATTTGATAAGCCCATCTCGACTATATTATAGATAATTACTGTAATTATCGACCAGAGTAGAAAGTCTAGCATTTCTAAACGTTAAGCCTAAAGGTAAAGAGCAAGTTGTCTGGCTATAGTTTTGCGTTCGGGCTATCTATTATATAACGACATTTTGTATTTTCTGTGTGTGTGTGGGGGTGGGTGTGGGTGTGGGTGTGTGTGTGTGTGAGAGAGAGAGAAAGATAGAGTTGCTACAATTCACAAACTAGATCGTTTTAAATAGGTGTGTTGTGTTTCGGGAATTAATGACCTAAAAGAAGTGGACCTACCGTAGAATAGAGCATGCCAAATAGAGCTGTTGTTTACCGAATAAGATAAACGTACAAACCTTACATCATCGGATTCTGTGTAAAAAAGTACACTGTAATATTCATTACGTTTAGGTCACCAAGGACTAAAGTAGAGCCTCAGAGTCAGGAATTTGTACTCCTCTCTTTCTTCTTTACAAAACGTTTTAAAATAACATTTTATTTAGGTCAAATTTACCGACCATCCGTTGCAAGAGAGAGAGAGACAGAGAGGGGGATGAGAAAATTAATGAAATATCTATTTCTTTTTTCTTTATTTCTGATTTGTCGTCTGCTAAAATTTTAGCTGATTTTATATTTACAACATTGCTCATGAATAAAAGAAAGAGGGGATTCGGAGATAAAGTAATTTGAGGGGAGGGGTGTGCTGAACATTCGCAACGAATGGACAAAGAGAGACAGAGGGAGGGGAGAAAGTGAGACAAAACTTTTAACGAAATTGTTCGTATTTACTCGCATACACTTTGATCTTAGGCCAAAAAAAATACTTCTTGGCCTTTTGGCTTAGATCAAAGTGTAGTATCTGTTCCAATGGATACTGCACCCCATAGACTGGTATTGTCTTGGCCTTCGGGGCTTGATTTACACTGGTCTATGGGTCTGTCCTGTGCAGTTCTAGGAGGTCCACCCTTCCAGGCTTTGCCTCCCCTCTTTGAGGAGGAGTAAGTTTATTGCTTACTTCCTGAGGCGCCCCTACCGGGGAATGCCGACGGGGCTGCCCAGGCAATTTTTAAACCCCACTTTCCCGACCCGACCTTGGGTCACATCTTACTTGTGGGAGTAAGATAAAAACTGGCCTTGTGCCTAACTCCTGGAGATGAGTAAATCAATATTCGCATGTGATCTGTTTTTAATGCGGGAAAACCAGAACTTAGCTTCGGATTAGAACGGCAATATTTGTATAAACCAGTTACTCCTCCGACGTGAAAGAGGGAGCCTCATGGCACAGTCAATAAACCTATTAACCATCCCCTAAGAGGATACAATGATATCAGTGATTCAATAATATCATGGGAACTGAATTACACCAGGCGTCCATGAAAAGGAAATTTATCATTAACTCCTTCTAGGGTTTTAGAAAACGACTCCCATGATGATATTCATTCCGAAACTTCATTAACGAGATTACGTAGATAAATATGTTTCATTCTGATCAAAAGTGGTATAATAATATTGTGGGGGCTACGTTCGCACCTGACATCCAAAATGCAATTGGATTATGAGTTGTGTTCAAAAAGTAACATGATTGGAAGAGAGAAGTTTTAAAAAAAGAAATTCAAAGACACGTTTTTAGCTATTTAGTTTTCTTTTTGGGGACACCAGGCAACCTTGAGATTCTCTAATAAGTTGACCTCCCTAGTAAGGGGATAAACGGTTTCCACGTAGCATAAAAAGTAGTTATTCGTAACAAGATTTAGCGCTCGGAGCAGTCGATAATGCGAATGCAAATATTTACAAGCATTATAATTTACTTTAGTTCGTAGCGAGGATAATAGTATAAAGATGAAGATCCGACGGGTTAAGAATATCCGCTTGAAACATTCACTGCGTCTAGCCACACCAAAGAGCTGTGATATGACAAAATAGCTGAATGTGGATCACTAATGAATAACACTAAGGGAAGTAATTCAGTGTATAAAGGATTTTGTTACGAGGCCACTTTATACTTTCATGCATATGATTTTATGTTTATTTTAGCCGGATGTGGCACACGCATTGTTTGAAATTTTATTTATTTACTTCCACTGTTCAGGCGACGCCGGGTAGCCTTGCTAGTAAAAACAAAATTTAATAAGAAGTGAAAGTTTGAGAGCGAAAATGTGAAGGGAAAATCATTCGTAGTCAAATCGAATCGATTCTGGCAGATATCATTTGGTCAAGGCGTGGTCTCGTCTTTTACAGAAAGATGGCTATCCTTGTCATGAGAACTGTCTATTTCTTGCAAATACACGACAAGATCGATCGCGCACATCCTTTGGAACTGTAGAGTTACACAAAAGAAAGAGAAGGATAGGCATCTATTGAAGGCATCAGGGTTAAAAATGTTGAACCTGTTTGAAACAGCTATACCTACCCGGTAATTATTGTTTGTTTGTTTTTTTTTACTTTAGGTCCCCTCAAATTGCAACTGAAGCGTAAGGGGTTACTGTGATAAGGTCCAGATTTATTGGGGTCTATCGGTGTATGGAGTTGAGCAGCGTGATGTTTGTTCACATTACATTTAAATTTCTGCATGTTGGTACGGTCGAAGAAACAGGGAGCAGGGAGAGAATTCCAAAGGCAGGCGTTCTTATGAAAGAAGCTATAGGAGTAGGAAAACCTTAATATTAATACATGATTTAATCCCAGACAACGCCGGTTAGGGATATTTAGTAAATAATAAAATAGAAGAGATAGTCAATTCTTTGTAGGGTGACTAGACTTTGTAGACAAAGCCACTTGGTCAAATCTACATGTTGGTATTCTTGATCAGTTGCGAAACTGCGAAATGACAGCGACAAGAAGAAGCGGACTCAGCCTACACAAGCTGGTGTACACTTTAAATTACCAATACAGACACGCGAAAACGCTCCGTAAAAAAAACGTGGGGGTATCTACATCGAGCAACACTTAAAGGAAGTTAATTACTAGGCTATTGAAAGTAAAAAAGATGACATAATATGTCACTGAAATTTATTTGGATGACTCAAATCGGATTTATTCGATGAAGCACTAAAGAAAGAAATGACGATATACAATCGACACCGTCACCAATGACCGACCTGTCTCATACACTGTAATGCTTTCTATTTATCCCACCAAACAAGTTTTTGTTTTCCATTATAATCCCCTAAAGTCTTTTATCCGGATGATTCAGAAATAAGATTCGTATATGCGGATTCAAATCGCATCAGTCGCAACGTCTTGATCGTTCAATTGTTTGCTTTCGTGATTCTCATTTAAATAAACCTCAGATCTTAAATGCGAGGCTCTGGTTCTAATCGCATAACTTTTTGTATACTATACAGGAAATACTAGCTAATACTTTTCGCGGTGGGTGAATGGCGCTTTCATCTTACACCGATGTCCTGCATCCCAAACAAGAACGAACTTTTTCGTCAGAAAACAAAAACAGACCAATTACCCCCACTCTTCGCTGTCTAAATCCAGCTCCGGTTCATCACTCTTACTAGATCTATAAATACATAGAAATGAAGTCAAATGGATCTTTATTTAGTGCAGCACGTATGTAATATTGTGAAGCAGATCTGTAAATAACCATCGATGTTCCCGTAACAAGTTCATTATAAGCGTCTGCCACTGTTGGAAAATTAAAGAAACAAATTTAACATTCAGTGTTTGATGGTTGTCGTTCGGGTCCGATGCTGATTGCTTTAGCGAATTCATCGGTGAGTGTTCAATCTGAGTCTGGGGTTTTAAAAGTGTAGAAGCGCGGAAGTACCAGAAGCATCATATTATGATCACTACTCCTGCTGTGTACGATGGCGTTGCGCTCTTTTTTATGTTAGATCTTTTCTGTGTTGAAAAGTCTTGACTCGGTGTCGCTCAACCATCCTAGTAGTTTTATTACTTAGAAAATGTCAAATCTACAATAAACATTCATAATGAATTTTGTTTATTCAAAAAGTTCAAATATATGTTCCATAAAAAATGGTGTTCGGTTAATGGCGAAATACTAAAAGGGAAAACTTCCGTGTTTGACATTAAAAAGATAAAAGAAAAGAAAAGCGCGTTGTGAAAATAAATATCTGATTACGAAGAGAAACACATAGTCACACTGGAAAAGTTCGTTTAGGAAAAATTCGGAAATTTCACAGTGATTATTAATTATTAATGTGAATAAATAAAAATTATTTACAAAGATTATTCAGCATATTTATTAAAATACGATGCTTTCTTTATTTGACTTTGAAATGCGTCTCTCTCTCTCTCTCTCTCTCTCTCTCTCTCTCTCTTTCTCTCTCTCTTTCTTTCTCTCTCTCTCACTCTCTTTCTTACTATCAATCTCTTTAATCTCTCTCCTTCACTTGTCCACTTTTCATTTCTCTCTCTCTCCCTCTCTCTCTCTCTCTTTCTTTCTATCTCTCTCCCCATCTCTCAATTTAACCGCTCTATTTCACTTGCCAACTTTTTCTTTCTCTTTTTCTCTCTCTCTCTCTCTCTCTCTTTCTCTATCTCTCTTTCTTACTATCTATCTCTCCCCATCTCTCTCATTAATCTCTCTTACCCACTTTTTTCTCTCTTTCTTACTATCTCTTTCTCTCAATCTCTCTCTATAAATTCTATCTTTCACTTGCCCACTTTTTCTTTCTCTTTCTTAATATTTCTATCCTTATCTCTTTCTTTAACCGCTCTCTTTCACTTGCTCACGTTTTCTTTCTTTCATTTCCCTGTCTCACTACACAAGTTTTTCTCAATCTCGGTATGTTTCTTTCCCTAATTTACTCTCTCTCTCTCTCTCTCTCTCTCTATATATATATATATATATA
>OY744515.1:159929109-159941609 GCA_963556195.1 Sepiola atlantica | reverse complement strand
ATCTAGACATTTTGTCAGATTGTATCCGCATAGAAATATATTATTAATATATATATATATTTATTTTATTTTCCAGGACGAGCCTGTTTCCAAGTCTATGAAATCATTAATTAGCATATCGACAGTTATTCTTCTAGGATTAATTCTCGCTTATCATGCACTAGAAGTACAGGTAAGAAAAGATTTCATTTTGAGTACTATTATTAATATTATTATTATTATTATTATTATTATTATTATTGTTATTATTATTAGCAGGAGTTGACATTGTATTGTAATAGTAGTAGTAGTAGTAGTAGTAGTAGTAGTAGTAGTAGTAGTAGTAGTAGTAGTAGTAGTAGTTGTCGTAATTGTGTTGAAGTCATGAGTGATTGGGATGCTAATAATGACTTTTTGTTATTTACATGTTTTTTTTTCAGATTGTAGCGATTGTGTTTCTTTTTATTTCGCAGGCATCGCAGGTATTAACGCCTAGAAGACACGCTAAACAGTGAAAACAACCTTGAAAATAACCACTACGCGAAACTGAATACATGATGAAAGATTTTTTTGTTGTTGTCGTTTTTCTCTCTTTCCAAATTTTTCTCGGCCGTCGGTGTTTTGTGAACATCAGTTTTAATGAGAAAATAACACAAAATTGAACGACATTTTCAGACTTTGTAACGGCCTCATTTGCACTGAACTCTTCATTTCTTCTTCCCTACCGTTCTTTATAAAATCTGTTCAAAGAAGCAATTGACCAAGGTGATGCAAAACAAGAAGAGAAGCAACTAGCCAAGGTGATGCAAAACAAGAAGCAATTGACCAAGGTGATGCCAAACAAGAAGAGAAGCAATTGGCCACGGTGATGCAAAACAAGAAGAGAAGCAACTAGCCATGGTGATGCAAAACAAGAAGAGAAGCAATCGACCAAGGTGATGCCAAACAAGAAGAGAAGCAATTGACCAAGGTGATGCAAAACAAGAAGAGAAACAATTGGCCATGGTGATGCAAAACAAGAAGAGAAGCAATTGGCCATGGTGATGCAAAACAAGAAGAGAACCAATTGACCAAGGTGATGCAAAACAAGAAGAGAAGCAATTGGCCATGGTGATGCAAAACAATAAGAGAAGCAATTGACCAAGGTGATGCCAAACAAGAAGAGAAGCAATTGGCCATGGTGATGCAAAACAAGAAGAGAAGCAATTGACCAAGGTGATGCAAAACAAGAAGAGAAGCAATTGGCCATGGTGATGCAAAACAAGAAGAGAAGCAATTGACCAAGGTGATGCAAAACAAGAAGAGAACCAATTGACCAAGGTGATGCAAAACAAGAAGAGAAGCAATTGGCCATGGTGATGCAAAACAAGAAGAGAACCAATTGACCAAGGTGATGCAAAACAAGAAGAGAAGCAATTGGCCATGGTGATGCAAAACAATAAGAGAAGCAATTGACGAAGGTGATGCAAAACAAGAAGAGAACCAATTGGCCATGGTGATGCCAAACAAGAAGAGAAGCAATTGGCCATGGTGATGCAAAACAAGAAGAGAAGCAATTGACCATGGTGATGCAAAACAATAAGAGAAGCAATTGACCAAGGTGATGCAAAACAAGAAGAGAAGCAATTGGCCATGGTGATGCCAAACAAGAAAAGAAGCAATTGGCCATGGTGATGCAAAACAAACAGAGAAGCAACATGCCATGGTGATGCACAAAAATAAGAGAAGCAATCGACTAAGGTGGTGCAAAACAATAAGAGAAGCAACTAGCTTACGTAAAACAAGAGGAAAACGCAAAACTATTTCAATCTTAGATAAGATTAAATTTTTTACTACGGGCGATATATGTCAAGATTCTATGTGATTGGTTGGCACGCTAGCTGTGTCTCTCTATATTAAATCACTTTCAGTCATTAACGATTCCTTTTACCTGGTGATCGCGTACGTTTGTGTAGCTTGCTACTGAGTCGCAAAATGGTATATTATCAATATCTTAGGGTATCTCACGTATAAAGACCCTAAATTTCTGATAAACACATATATACAACAGTGCAAACGATGTGGAATGTTGCATCTTTTCAGTGTATTTTACGGATAACTTGGAACACATATAATAGCAAAATATATTGGGGGTGCAATATATTTGTGTTTATACGTTGTGTAAAATACGTACTATAAGCAGAATAACCAAACCTGACTATAATGTGTCACAGTCCATGTTAGAACAAGAAAACTAGCGGACAACAAAATAGCTTAGAGTGAAAATGAAATAACCGATTTATGTTTGGCAATTGTGTAACGTAGCCCTTTTTATTTCTTCTTTAGGAGGCTCCAAATAATAATGTATGTAATATACTTCAAATAGGCATGTGTGACATTGTTTTTTTATTTCTATGTGTCACATACCCATCATTTTTGTTCAGGGGATTCACTTGTACCTATTCAAGCTGCCGCATATAAAAGCAAGATTGGAAATCTGGACTTACTTGGTATCTTTCAGCGGTTGATCGTCTAATCATTTTGGACAGCATTTCCTCCAGTAAGTTAGAACACACGGAAGAATCTAACAAAAAGGATGCTATGTTGTTTCACTTTTACAGCTTACTTACATACTCATGTTTCTATGTACAGTGGGATCTCTAACGAAAGCTCTACTGGGAGAGCAAAGCACGAGACGTCTTCTTGAAATATTGGTTTTCCGATCAACTCATCGTTTTTATCAACATTTGTTTTTTATCTTTACACATTCCTTTCTAAATATTAAAAAAAAACAAATGACTTTACTTCTCGAATTTCCCAAAACACAACCTATCAAAAAAACATGCCTTGAATTCTAGATGCAACCAAATATTCCATTCGCTAACTTATTTTTGGCAGAACCTACTTATATTCTGTTAAATATTGCTACAATAGCAGAATTGGAAATCATATATTTCATTAATCACCAAAGATGTAAGATTGAATTGGCAAATGAGTTAATGACTTAATAAGATTATCCAAAAAAATAGACCCTAATGTAATCTATGTTGTTGAACAAACGAAATGCATGTTTTGAACAGCAAAGAATACAAATCAAAGTAGAAGCAAAAGTAGAAGAACGTTGGCTATGCTGAAATATTTATATTATTTCATATATCCACATAAAAGTTTACAAGGAGATATAATATTTTATAATATTTTATGTACATATTTCCAGTTTTTACTTCAACAGTGCTCAATACGTGAGTAGAGCTAAGTAATAAGTTATAAACATATATTTATGACAATTAAGTTACACAGAGGCTTCCGCGTTTCATCCCCGTAGGGAATCGTCAGACTAAAATGCATTTTAACCTGACGATTCTGTACAAGGATGAAACGCGGAAACCTCTGTGTAGCTTTATTGCCATAAATATATTTTCATAACTTACTATATATATATATATATATATATATATATATATATATATATATATATATATATATATATATTATAAATACCGTTCATTATGCAATGTATTATATCAACCAAAAAATTCTCTCTGATACTACTTTCATTTTCTACTTAATATTTTAATTATTTTAATTTTTTACTTTTTTACTTTTTCACATTATAATTTCTTGAATTTCTCTCATTCTGAATTTGGTCGTTTAAGGCCTTTAATCTAACTTTTTTACTGGCGTAACGAAACTAAATTTAACGGGCTGTTGGATTTACGTATATTGTGAGTTTTATTTGGAGATTTATACTCTTATATTTTTCTCTGGTGAGTCGCACATTTTTTTACCAATAATCCTTAGCACCCTATTGGTACACTTATATTGTTTGAACTTCTGGAACAGTTTCTGTTATTTTTCTTGCTTGGCATTCATAATATCCTGCATGTTCCTTTTATGGGCATGTTGCATATTTCCATCGATGTGGGTTTTCTTTGTTCAAAATACTTTTGTACATTTTTATAGTTTTATATAATTTTTTATATTTTCTAATCTGTGCTAACAGTAATATGATGTTTTACTGATTGACCCCGATGATCTACACTGATAATAAAAGCTTGTATTTTTGAAAACTTATGGGTTAAGGAAAGGAATCAAAGTTTATTGATATATTCCTTGTTTCAACTACTTGATGATTCAATAAATGTTATTCTTTTTCCAATTTTTATTCAATCATTTAATTCATTATATATATATATATATATATATATATATATATATATATATATATATATATATATATATATATATATATATATATGGGCGGTATGTGTGTGTGTATCCTCCTTTCTCTAAAACAATTTCCTGCCATATTTTCTTCGCCAGCTCCTGGCAATTAACTTTGCTTCCTCAACTGCATCTACTAAGCCAAGAATTCTTATCAATTCTTTCAATGTAACCATATCAACGAAGTCTCCTGTTCTGCATCCATCTCCCTATATTGTCTTCATTTTATCTTTCTCTAACGTCATCAACTCTAAGGATGTCTTCAAAACTTACAGTAAATATCCATCGTATCATTGTTATGTATATATATATATATATATATATATATATATATATATATATATATATATATATATATATATATATGCAAACATTGTTAAAAATAACAAAATCCGTCTGTTTAATTATACCTTTTTTTATTTTTTCAATTTTTTATGGTCCTTTTTGTATTAAAATAAAAAATTTTTATAAATGTGGAGAAAGAAGAGAATTTTAAAAAGACGGTGGAGAAATACGCAGAGAAATTCTCTTCTTTCTACAGCTTGTTTTTTTCATTTGATGATTCGACGATAGAAGAAATAAGATTGATAAACATGTACGAATGTCCAAATTTATTTCAAATTTCGATTGTTCAATGCAAGGTGTATTCTGTAATAGACTAGTGTGTATTATTCTTTCCTTAAGCCAAGGCTTTTCAAAGATCGAAATCTTATCATCAGAGGAGAAATACAGATAGATAAGTTGGCTGTGGAAAAGCCAAAGTTCAAACATTTGAACAATATTATTAAAAATGGAGTGAAAAAAAGTTCGTGTAAAAAAGATGTGGTTTGTCCAGATGGTAATTGTCCGTTGAAAAGGTGTCCAATGAAAAGGAGATTTTGAAGTAGACGAAAAAAGTTTTTCGTAGGGACAGTATGGAGAAAGCGTTCAAAATGAAGTAAATCCAAAAGTGAAATATTGAAATAAAATCGTAGATGGAGCGCACTTAAATGGAAATTATGTGAGAAAGCTGGCCATTTTTGATAACTTCCCGGGCCTTAGTAGAAAAGCGAATGGAATTATTGGTGAGATATTCAAGCAAGCGAATCCAAGAAAAAGACTTAAGTAAAAAAGCTATGCTAAATTAGGAGGTGGGTTGGAAGGGAGAGTGATATATGAGGGAATACAATGATCGGGTTTGTTAGGAAAGCCGCGGAAACTCTCGAAATTTGTTTTGTCCCCACCCTAAATCCGCTTTTTATCTACGATCCCTTTTTCCTTTCTTTTTCTCTTCAAATAATATTTGCACTCAATGACTTATTTCTTAACGTTTGATTAATCTCCGCCTGTATTCCTACCAACCAATCCCTTATCACTTGAACACCTCCTCCCCCATCCACCCCTCTTTTTTCCTCCCAGCTGCAACCGCGGCTTTCTCAACTAACCCGACCATTGCATTCCCTCATATTTCACTCTCCCTTCCAACCCACCTCCTAATTTAGCATAGCTTTTTCACTTAAGTCTTTTTCTTGGATTCGCTTGCTTGAATATCTCACCAATAATACCATTCGCTTTTCTACTAAGGCCTGGGAAGTTATCAAAAATGGACAGCTTTCTCACATAATTTCCATTTAAGTGCGCTCCATCTACGATTTTATTTCAATATTTCACTTTTGGATTTACTTCATTTTGAACACTTTCTCCATACTGTCCCTACGAAAAACTTTTTTTCGTCTTCTTCAAAATCTCCTTTTCATCGGACACCTTTTCAACGGACAATTACCATCTGGACAAACCACATCTTTTTTACACGAATGTTTTTCACTCCATTTTTAATAATATTTTTTCAAATGTTTGAACTTTGGCTTTTCCACAGCCAACTTATCTATCTGTATTTCTCCTCTGATGATAAGATTTCGATCTTTGAAAAGCCTTGGCTTAAGGAAAATATAATAAATACTAGTCCATTACAGAATACACCTTGCATTGAACAATCGAAATTTGGAATAAATGTGGACATTCGTACATGTTTATCACTCTTATTTCTTTTATCTTTATAATTGCTCTATCTCGTACATTGAGCTTAACCTTTCACTATAGGTTCTATCTAATAAAAGTTTACTTTTGGTTTATTTTTGATTATATATATATATATATATATATATATATATATATATATATATATATATATATATATATATATTGATCTCTGCATTATAACCGAGACGAAAGAAGTAAAAACGCATTCACAGTTTAGATTACTAAGGATATGATTTATGTTTGCAATCCTTTTAGTAATCGATATAAGTTTAAAACAATTATGAAATTAAAGGCTTTCTACCCGATCGCTCGATGCCGACTGAGTAAGATTGACAAAATAGGGTCAATCGATTCGCTACAAACGCTTGTCGTTAGTCTTCAGTTCGTAGAAAAACAAATACCCAACACATGTTGCCATAACATGAGTAAATAACATGAACACGTGTTTTTCTTTTAAGCTGCAAGAAGATATTCTTATTGATTTGTACGCCCACTTATGTAAACTACAATCACAAAAGAAGGAAACAAAGAAGATTACTTAAGGAATAAGTAAAATACATATAGCATACACACACACACACACACATATATATATATATATATATATATATATGTGTGTGTGTGTTTGAAATAAGAAACAAACGGAAAACGGGTTAGAATGCAGGAGAAAAACAAAAACAAGAGAGTTGACCGGTTTCGTTCGTATTATCGAACGTCATCAGAAAAAGTGAAAATTTAGAAACAAATCGCATCATCTTCTCCTTCTCCCATGTGTGTGCCTTCAAAATAAAATTGTTTCCAAATCTTCACTTTTTCTGAAGACGTTCGATAATACGAACGAAACCGGTCAAATCTCTTGTTTTTGCTTTTCTCCTGCACTTTAACCTGTTTTCCGTTTGTATCTTTTTTCAAACATTTTGTCTACCACGATATTTCATTTTCATGACTTATCGTGTACCTTACCCCATATATATATATATATATATATATATATATATATATATATATAGTAAGCTATGAAAATACATTTATAGCAATTAAGCTACACAAGACTCCCGTTTTAAAATATATTTGCATAGCTTACTACCTAGCTCTACTTACGTATCGAGCACTGTTGAAGTTAATACTGAAAATTGATACATAAAAAATTATATCTCCTTATAAAATTTTATGTGGATACATGAAATAGTAATATATATATATATATATATATATATACATATATATATATATATATAATTTAATAATTAAATGTTTATATCCACGAACAAGCGCTTCTTTCGTGTTATAAAGACTCATCAGTGTGGCTACCTATAGAACTGACCCGCCGACCGCACGGTTCTAACCTTCGACTTCAGGTCCCATAACCCTACATCTATATATATGCGCCTATGTAGAGTTAGACACAAAGTCCGTTTTTAATGTAGGGAAAATCCAGCGTCCCCCCAAAAAGGGGAAACTTGATGAGAACGAAAATAGAAACAAAATTAAGATCAAACTAAAAATTGCCTCCGTCTAGAAGGATTTGTTTTCACTAACTGAGTCCGAAATCAACACGTAGATAAAGCTATTTTACTGTGTTCTATAGGATTAATTTGATTATTAATTAGCGGTTATATGCGCGGCTTAAGTAACGCGTAGTGATTAAAGTTCATTAGTGAATTAGTTATTGTAATATTGTCTGATCATTAAAGCTGATGTTGACTTATTTGTTTTAATATATATAGAAAATAGCAATATTTGTTTTTATATACATAGAAAATAGTTATATTTGTTTTAATATACATAGAAAATAGCTATATTTGTTTTAATATACATAGAAAATAGCTATATTTGTTTTTATATACATAGAAAATAGCTATATATTCTTATATACAAAGAAAATAGGTATATTTGTTTTTAGATACATAGAAAATAGCAATATATTCTTATATACATAGAAAATAGCTATATTTGTTTTTTATATAGATAGAAAATAGCTATATATTCTTATATATTGTTTTATATACATAGAAAATAGCTGTATTTGTTGTTATATACATAGAAAATAGCTATATTTGTTGTTATATACATAGAAAATAGCCATATATTTTTAGTTATATAAATAGAAAATAGCTATATTGACTTATATACATAGAAAATAGCTATATTTGTTTTATATACATAGAAAAAAGCTATATTTGTTTTATATACATAGAAAATAGCTGTATATTTTTTTATATGCATAGAAAATAGCTATTTTTGTTTTTATATACATAAAAAATAGCTATATTTGTTTTATATACATAGAAAACAGCGATATTTGTTTTTATATACATAGAAAATAGCTATATTTGTTTTTATATACATAGAGAATAGCTATATTTGTTTTTATATACATCTAAACTAGTTATATTTGTTTTTATATACATTGAAAATAGCTATATTAATTGTTATATACATAGAAAATAGCTATATTGGTGTTATATAGATAGAAAATAGCTATATTTGTTTTATATACATCGAAAATAGCTATATTTGTTTTTATATACATAGAAAATAGCTATATTTGTTTTTATATACATCGAAAATAGCTATATTTGTTTTTATATGCATAGAAAATAGCTATATTTGTTTTTATATAAATAGAAAATAGCTATATTTGTTTGTATATACATAGAAAATAGGTATATTTGTTTTTATATACATAGAAAATAGCTATATTTGTTTTTATATACATAGAAAATAGCTATATTTTGAATGAGTGATTAATTTATTTATTTACATTGGTTTGTGAGATAGTTGGCTTACATCCAACCTCGTTAGCGATGTGTGATGTATATTTGACTCGTCTCCCCACAAGGGCATTTAGACACAAGATCGGTTTAATGTGAGGAATATCCAAGCCCTAAAAAAGGAAAAAACTGGATTGGAACAAAAATTAAAATAAATAAATAAATTTTAAAAACAAAAAAAAATGTTAAATATAAAAATTGCTTCTATCTAGCAGGATTTATTTTTCACTGAGTCCGAAATCAACTAGTAGATGAAGCTATTTTACTGTGTGTTATAGAATTTATTTGATTTTTAATTGGCTGTTCTATCCGCAGCCGAAGTTACGAACCGTGTTAGTAAATCATTCGTAGTTGTTAAAGTGTGTTAAAGAATTAATTTATTTAAAGTTGGCTGTTAATTAAAGCTGATATTAACTTAGTTAATTATTTATTTGTAAGCGGTCGCTTATCAGTATTTAAACTATTACAAATACACTGCGGAGATGATTCCAACTTGGTGTTAGCTAATAAAACGACCTTTTATGCGTGTTGTGAGTCGTGTTTAAGTAGAAACAACTTAGGTCATGTGTTTTATGTTATATATTATTTTATTGGCTATTTATTTATGTTTTAAATGGTTAGTCTGTATAGGTTATGCTGATTTTTTTATTTGAGTTATAATGATTTAGATATTTCTGTTGTGTGTGTGCTATGTTATTGTATTGATTCTTAGAAAAATGTTTAATGGAAATAGTTTGACTGTATAGGTTATACTTATCGTAGTTTTAGTGTAGTGGTAGGTATAGGTATTTATATTTTTTGTTATGGTAGTGGTTTATGTTATTATATGATTTATATTATAATATTGTCGGGTGTAGAAGTATTTATAGAGGTTCGGGACACCTAGGTATGTGCTAAGTCTTGTGATGTGCGTGCCAAACACGAGGATCCATTGGATCTTTTTTCCGTTCGTGTACTTTGGTTGAAGAGAATTTAGAGTCGATTATGAGGCACTTAACGTTGTCTAGTGTGTGTTCTGGTAGGTTGTAGCAGTTTTGCTAGGGATGCGCAAGGAAATTTTTGTCGTGGATTCTTATTGAAGCACAAACAACGTTCTACGCTTCGAACACCACCAATCATTTTCTAAATACATCTCTAGAAGCATACGTGGAATATTAAATCTCTCGCTCTCTCGCTCTCTCTCTCTCTCTCTCTCTTTATATATATATATATATATATATATATATATATATATATATATATATATATATATATATATATATATGAAGCAATCCAACAAAAGATATAAGCGTCAACTAATATCTTATAATTAGTGAAACATCCGGATAAAAACTGAAGCCTAATATACTGGATAGAGCATTAATATCATAATATAAAATGAAGTAATAAAATAAGGTGTCAATCAAATTTTATTAGAATTCAAAGTTCAAGCAAAGTATCCTAAAGTCCTTATATATATATATATACATATATATTGTTGAAAAGTAGGTATTTGATTAAATTACATCACAAAACACTTCGTTTATAAAAAGAAGTTATGCAAATTAGACAGATATTTGAATGGCTATATGTGTTTCGAACACCACCAATCATTTTCTAAATACATCTCTAGAAGCATACGTGGAATATTAAATCTCTCTCTCTCTCTCTATATATATATATATATATATATATATATATATATATATATATATATATATATATTGTTGAAAAGTAGGTATTTGATTAAATTACATCACAAAACACTTCGTCTATAAAAAGAAGTTATGCAAATTAGACAGATATTTGAATGGCTATATGTGTTTCTTTAGTACGATATATACGGTATTTGAAAGAATGTTAACGTATTATTGAGTTAGATAACATTATACCGTTTTGGTGGTAATATAGGAGTGATAAATAAGAAAAGCTTCCGTCTTTAGTATTCATTTATATATGATTAAAAATTTGATGTCGAGCAATTCTTTTCACTATTAATTTTTTTGTATGTAACTTATTTTTAAAAGGTTTTGGGGGAGGTGCGAGTGTGGGTGAGCGCACCCCCTAAATTGTAAAGTTTACAAAATAAAATAATGTGCCCATGTTACTCACCGTGTTGCCTAGAATATATTTTCCAAAAGTCGCAATGATCCGTTCATTAGTTTAGGAGATAATCCGGTACATAGAAATAGAAATATAAACACATACCTAACGTTATATAGAGGGAGACATGTCTTAAATATTTCCGTTCATTTTAATGTCAACTTTCTTTTATATTTGAAATTATAAAAATACGTATTTACTGTTCCGATTAATTAATAATCATTTTTCTAAAAAAAAACTTATTTCGTTTTTTTTTCTAAATCTCCAATAATGTTTACTGTATTTCAAGATTTCTATCGTAAATATTATATGTTTTTGTGTTCATAATAATATGCTCGTATTTCAAATAGAATGCTCCACTGAGTTCATTGTTTTCTAAGCGTCTGGCACGATTCAACATTCCATTTAGTTGACTGTTTTTATAAACGTCTGGCAAATGTTCAACCATTTTCTAATAACAAACGTTCCGAAGAGACCGTAGTGTGGGTTGAAATAAACTTATTACTCGGTTCCATTGTGTCCATTTATGCACTTAAACTGTCGGTCAAGGTATAAACCCACAAGTTATCCCCACATTTTGCTGACATAGCAACTTGTATTCAATTAATTTTACATGATTAGAATAGTTTCGCAATTAGCTAACGCACAAAAAGGTATAGTATTTACCTCGTTGCCAGGAGGTTAGACACAAGGTTAGGTATGATTGTGAGCAGCCAGCGCATTAGGATAAAACACGCATGCATAGAAAACTGACTGAGCAACCCCCTCGACATTCCCCGGTAGTGGCGCCTAATGCGACTAGCAATAAACTAACCCCTTTTCAGGGAGAAAGTAACGCCTGGGTTGGTGGACATCCTAGGACTTAACAGAAACATACCCCAGTCTGACAGCAGCCAAGCCATTGTCGTCTGCTTTAATGATAAATCAATAGAGGATGATTTTCAATAAAACGGCCAACTGAAACGGAATCTGACTTGTGTTCAATGTTGATAAAATTAAAAGTAAAATGTATTTATCAGCATGGTGCGACGTTTTCAACCGCTTCGATTCCCTTGCTAGCATGGATTTTTTCGATTCTTCCTAGAATAAGATACTCATAGGAAAAAAGCACGTGAATATTGCCAGTATCCACAAGTGAAAATGGTACTATGGAACCGACTGAATATAAACTTGGCACACCCAAGTCGTTATCAACTTCGACACAGCCACCTCCGATCAAGTGATGATAATCTCTGTTTACTGGTGTACTCCTTCCTGTCAGTTGTAAGTCTTCTTCTGATAAAACTGGTTTCGGTAAGACATTCTTCTAAACTCAATTGGCCGTCTTTGAATGTCTGTTAATGTCTGTTGATCTACAACGAAAATAGGCCATGATATATGATTAAAATATTTGGGCAAAGTGATTCACACACGCATTTCACACGTACCTATTGAGTAAAGGCT
>OY744515.1:159919109-159924109 GCA_963556195.1 Sepiola atlantica | reverse complement strand
TTCCTGCGACAACAACTTGGGTACAAATTTTGCAGCCACTCTGTGCATGTTCAAATCATCACGCAAAATTGCATGTGCGGAATCTTTACTAACTGCGACCTCTTGGGCAATCTCCCGCACGGTCGAACGATGATCTTCCATCACCACATTTCACACCCTCTCAACAGCATCTGCATTGCGAGCAGTTTGGGGCCGCCAGAATCAGTTGAACCATTCCTTAATTTGTGTTACACCCATCACATCTTCTCCAAACACCTGATGAATCTTACGAATTGTTTTGCTTTGAGAATCACCAAGCGTCTGACAAAATTTGATGCAGTACCTTTGCTTAACACGTTCAGTCATCTTAAGAAAATCGGTAATCCGACGAACACGTTGTGTAGTCTCTAACGCGCAGGAAGGCGGTGATAAAATTCACACATGCGCATAAAGGTGTCTTCCTTCACTGTGTAGAGTGGTGCCGCTCTATCGTCTCTATTTCGCACAGAAAAATAAAGGTCGGATACTTTTTAGACCGGCCTCGTATATATATATATATATATATATATATATATATATATATATATATATATATATATATATATATATATTTGTGTGTGTATGGAGGCGTATGAACGTTCAATGTCACCAAGTCGTAAATGTAGAAAAAATATGTGCGTTTAACACAGACGTTATTATTTTAATAAAAACAAACAAAAAAAACAATAAGATCCCTTTCGATTGCCTTAGTTAAATATAAGATGTTAATTTCTACTCGCTCTGTAATAGGTGTTCGGATTGGTTGCGACCACCACTCTCTCTGGTTGTATTTGAATTGTCGAGGGTGAATTCAGTTTTCTGTCAGTCTCAAAAATGTAATTGTCTAATTTGATGCTTGAGTAAAACCGCAAGGTTGAAATAAATTATTGCATCGACAATCATGTAATTTCGTGTTATTATATTTTACGTTATATATATATATATATATATATATATATATATATATATATATATTTTTTTTTTTTTTTTTTTTTTACATGGTTCACCCCAAACAAGGCAGGACGCCACTGTAAACGTAAGGGGCTACTGAGAAAAAGGAAAAGGGGGGAAGGATTGGTGGTTCAGCTTAAATTGGGATCTGAGCAGCGAGATGTCTGTTTACATTAGTTTTAAATTTCTGCATGTCAGTACTGTCGGAGAAAACAGGGGGCAGGGAGGGAGTTCCAAAGGCCAGCAGCACGAGGAAAGAAGCTATTTGAGTAGAATGCTCTCCGGCATCTGGCGACCTCCACAGTGAATGAATGAGATTTAGTAGAATGTCGAGTTAGTCTAGTGAATTTACGTCGAGGGGGCACCAGAGCAGCACACTCATCGGAGCATAATCCATTGAAGTATTTGTAAAACAAACACAAGGATGCTACATTGCGGCGATGGGACAGGGGCTGGAGCTTAGCTGACAGTGAGGGACCTATTAGGTTGACTACTCTTTTTTGGACTTTGTCAAGGAGGGAGAGACTAGTAGATGATGCACCAGCCCAGATGTGGCAACAATACTCCATGCATGGGCGAATGGTGGCTTTGTAGAGATACAGGATAATGTCAGGTGTAAGGAGTCCACTAGCACGGTAGAGGGAGCCAACCTTCTTTGCGGCAGCCTTGGCAATGTCTTCAATGTATGTGTTCCAATTCATGTTACCTGTGAAGGTTAGGCCAAGGAGTTTGAATGAATGATATATAATTGTATATACTCATATAATATTAAAAGGTGATATAATTTATTGTGGAAAGATTTTCAGTATTTACTTTAACAGTGCTCAATACGTACGTAGAGCTTAGTAGTAATAGTATAAAATATGTTTATGGACATTAAGCTACACAGAAGCGTCCGCATTTCATCCCCGCATGGACGCCTCGCGATAAATTTATTTTCATACTATTACTCTCTCTGTCTCTCTCTCTCTCGCTCTCTCTCTCTTAATATATATATATATATATATATATATATATATATATATATATATATTAAGTTATGCAAATATATTTAGTGCAATTAAGCTCCACAGAGACGTCCGCGTTTCATCCTTGGAGGGAATCGTCAGGCTAAGTGCATGGAATTCGTGTTATTCTCGTTATATATATATATATATATATATATATATATATATATATATATAGGGCTGGAGTCAGACAAGGCAGCATAATTTCAGCAAGTCTATTCAACGTATTCCTGGAACACGTAATGAAGGATATTACAGGTTTGGCCAAAGAGTTCTAATTGAGATAGGATATGTCAATTGGTGTTATATATGTAGATGATGCCACACTCATATCTGCTATGTTTTGTAAAACTTAAAATTTCAACCTCGGAGCTTGAAAATGCCTGCCAAAAATTGGGTTTGAAGATAAAGCCTATTAAACGTGCAATTATGTCACCAGAAGCTTATGAAGAAATCAAAATAGACGATCAATTAATTCCAAAAGTTGTAGTGTTCAAGTGTTTTGGTAGTCTAGTTCCCAACTGTGCTTCAGATGTCTTGCACAGTATATTTATGGCGTCACAGGCGTTTGACCGTTTAAAAAACGCAATGTGCATCTCTAGAAACATGTCCAGAACCCTTAAGGTTAGATTGTATAATGCATGCATTCTGCCAATAGCCATCTATAGTTTGAAGACATGCACTACTGGAGAACAAGAAGTCAGAGCCCTGTTGGTGCTTGAGAGGAAATGTCTTTGGACAATCCTCAAAGTTACTAGGAATGACAAGCTTAGTAATGTTTGAATACGCGAAGCGCTGAGCATGACGGCTACCATAAAAAATGTGGTGTCAGTTAGGAGGCTTCGATTGTTTAGTCATGTTGCTAGGAGTAGTGGGATGATAAATGCCAGCTACAGAAAAGACTTCTCAAACGCAAGACCAAGAGGCCGCCCACCAAAAAGATGGTTCGACAATATTAGGAAACAGCGCGGCGTTCCTCTTCAAACAGCAGAGAAATATGCAATTCGGAGACAGAATTCTATGTTCAATACAGCGAGGGGACGTTAAGCCATGTGCAATTAAAGTAAAGTAAAGTAAAAAAAAAAAAAGTAATATATATATATATATATTTATATATATAGCAAGAGAGAGTGAGAGAGAGAGACGAGAAAAAGAGAGGGAAAGAAATAGAGCAAATGACTACACAAATGCAATCCTATTTCGATCACAGATCTCATCAGGCTATTAACTTGTTTAATCTAACTGTACTATGCTTTACCTTTAAGCTATGCCACTTTCTTTTAATTATTCGGTGTTATTCTAAATCGTAGAATTTGGTATATTCGGACTACTGTTCTCATCTTGGGTGTTTTTTATCACAACGTCTCGGCCGATGTAACTTCCGAACTTCTTCAGATGTATTTTGTCGAACTCGGGAATCTTTCTGTCGAACTCGGGAATCTGGACGGAATTTCTAACGGAACCCTTTATTTGATCCACGGGGTAGTATGCTCTCGTTCCATCTGCTATGACTGGGAAGAAGAATTCAGTAATTCGCAATTCGTCGTATCGCCTGCACTGAGGATTGAACCATCAACCTTCAAATGACTGTCACTTAGAACTGAATTATACTTAGTACTATATCCACTGGCGCAGTGGATATAGTACTAAGTATAATTCAGTTGGCTGTGGTATAATATTGTTCACAACACAGTCGACATATGTTCGTGTTATCCTTGAGAATTGAAAAAGGAGTGATTCCCTTAGGAAGTCTTTTCTATAGTCTCTCCCTCCACTTAAAATCAATCAAGAAAAAATACTAAAAAAGTTACGATCAATTTGCACGATTGAAGTAGCCTTTCATAGCTTAAAGAGAAACATTTACACTCAAATTGATGGAGTTTCAATGGGTTTTCATAGTAATGCACTTTAGGTAAGGGGGGGTCTGTTACTCTTACTGTTACTGCTTCTACTTATTATTATTAGTTTTCTTATTCTTCTAATTTTTAGTTATACTATTTCTGCTCAAACATTTTAGCTGACTACTTTCCCATATGAGAACATATATAATACTTAAAGAATTTTCAATTCGTAGAAATGAGTGGTGCAAGTTTTTTTTTTTCACAAATCAACGCTATTCTTTAGGATTTTCACTGCAGACTATAAAACACACACACATATCTCTCTCTCTCTCTCTATATATATATATATATATATATATATATGAGTGGGTAGTGATTAAAGCATAAAACGATGTCGTGTGCTTTTCATGATTTGTTATTGTTATAATTCAATATTTCAAACGCCGTGCGTTTTTCTTAGGAAATCACTGAAGTGATGGAGAAAACGGAAATGACGCTGTCTATGTGCGGGGTATTACTATGCTAAAAATTGGACGGTCGTATGCTTTTTCATCCCCCCCCCCACCAAGATACGCAAACAAAAAGAAAGCAAATGGATCCTTTAATTCAACACACACATTACAAGACTGAATACAGACATATGTGACTTGAACCCCTACACATACTTCTACAACCGACAAAAATAAATTCACGAATACAACACATACTATAATTATAACTTATAATTAAACCACAATATATACGGATTAATATTGTTCCACGTTTTTCTAAAGAAATCAAAATAATAAAATAATATAAACACACAGTGTATCACAAACATAGCATAATGACCACGATCTGATTATTAAAATGATTTATATTAAATTACAGGTCAGAGTGACCTAACACGACACATAACAAAACCTAAATAAATGATTTCATAATTCACCAACATGCACTAAAAACAGCTTTAATTACTAGTCACGATTAAATAGCACGTTACGAAACTGCAACCGCTGACAGACTCGCAAATAACTATCAAATTAATGCAAAAAAAAACAGATTAGAATAGCTTAATTTACTAGTAAACATCAGGTAACACATTACATAACTGCAACCGGAAATAGACGCTAACAGATACGCACACACTGTAAATTCGACAAGTATACGTACCAATATAAACAAAAAATAAATAAATAAATAA
>OY744515.1:159821609-159914109 GCA_963556195.1 Sepiola atlantica | reverse complement strand
GAGTGTCTGAAATAGCCGGTGAATGTCTGGCATCCGGTAGGATGCCCCATCTCCAGCAAAAACGGAAAGATAAGAAAAAAAAGAAAAAATAAGATAGTCCTTAATATTCTGGGTTTTTTTTGTTTGTTTTTTTTGCATCGTGTCATTTATTCCTTTGATTCCAATGTCTCTTGGTCTATTTTCCAGGGTTTTTTCATAAATGCTCCTATCGCTCCTACAATTATTGGAATTACGATACTTTTTTTATGTTCCATATATTATTCAGCTCTCTTGCAAGCTCCGTGTATTTACTTAGTTTTTCTGCCTTCTTCAGCTTCACTTTGTTATTTACTTTTGTATGAAAGTTTGCAAATCTGTGTTAAACTAACGAAAAATAAATATTTTCTCACGTGTATCATCACAAAGATGTGCATTGAATTTTACATATATATATATATACCATCGTGTTCTGTGGTGATATTTTTATAAGCTTCGCACAAGAAACTGAGTAGGGCATAGTATATTAACATATGCAGCGTGTACTGTTTATATAAGCATTAACACACGCACACCATTTCTTTGTCAGTCTTTATAGTATCGTGCATAGTTCAGTTTTAAATGTACCTCTTCATACAAAAAGAAAAATGTGATCCGTTTGGTCACCTATTGAGCTCGGGTTAGATTGTTGGAATCCGGAAAAGTGAGTTTTTCTGCCTTCTTTAGCTTCTTCACACTGTGAGCTGCTGGGACCGAAGAATCTACTATTTCACAAGTGTTTTTCCTTTTGGTCGACATTTATCATGCCTGGTCTTTTAGCTTGGATGACTTTTTTTCCATTTGTATCTCCATGTCCTAGTGGATATTATACTATTTCTTTTCCAATACTGGTTTGTGCCTGTGCCATTTGTGTGGATGTGAAAAGTGCAGTCATTGGCATAGTTTCTAGTGGAATCCCTTTACAACCAAATCATTATAATTATTATTATTAGAAGTAGTAGAAGTAGTAGTAGTATTACTATTATTTTTTTATTTATTTATTTTTTCTTTCATTTATTATTATTATTATTATTATTATTATTATTATTATTATTATTATTATTATTATTATTATTACTAGTTGTAGTAGTAGTAGTAGTATTGCTATTATTTTTGTATTTATAATTATTTTTTTCTTTTATTTATCATCATTATTTTTTATAATTATTATTATTAGTAGTAGTAGTAGTAGTAGTAGTAGTAGTTATATTGCTATTATTTTTTTATTCATAATTATTTTTTCTTTTATTTATTATTATTATTTTTATTATTATTATTATTAGTAGTAGTAGTAGTAGTAGTAGTAGTAGTAGTAGTAGTGCTATTATTATTATTATTTTTTAAATTTATTATTATTATTAATATTATTTTTATTTATTATTATTATTATCATCATTATCAAATCACTAGGAGTTCTCTCATACAGGTCATCATCATCAGTGATTGCTCACTGACAATAGCCGGTGGTGTTCCCTGGAGTCTGAGTGACAACAAGTCTCCCCAGATTTCCAGTAATCTCCACCTCTTTCGATCACTATTGCAACTGATATTACGTTATTGCAATCGCTGCTTACCTTTGATTACTCGCTGGAAACGACCATTGGTCTCCTCTGCAGTTTGGGTGACAATAAGCCTCCCCAACATCCCAGTACTCTTCGCACTTTTCCAGTAGAGGTCTGGTTAGTGTTCTTCCTCGGTCTTCCCATCCGTCTTGACCCTTCGCAACTATTTTGTGTAATATCAGCCCTGGCTGCTGCCATCACATTGTTTGTTGTTTTTTTTTTTGTTTTTGTGGGAGGAGACAGTTTATCAGATTTATTACCGTTCATTATTATTATTAGTAGTAGTAGTAGTAGTAGTAGGAGGAGTAGTAGTAGTAGTAGTAGTAGTAGTAGTAGTAGTAGTAGTAGTAGGAGGAGTATTATTATTATTATTATTATTATTATTATTATTATTATTATTATTATTATTATTATGTTATAGTTATAATTTTTATTTTTTACTTCAATGGTTTGTGTTGACATTAAATAACTTTTTGTCAACCATTAGTTACATAGGTCAAATGCCAAGGTAATGCTATGCAGGAACAAGCTCCAACAAACAGCACGTCTTTGATGAGTGTTATCTATCTATTTATCTATGCATGTGTATCCATAGATAGATAGATAGATAGATAGATAGATAGATAGATAGATAGATAGATAGATAGATAGATAGATAGTCTTAAGTATTTGTTGTTATATTCTTAGTATCGCCTGCATTGAGGATTGAACTTTCAACCTACAGAAAACTGCCACTTAACACTGGTTATATTTAGCACTTTATCCGTTGCACGACGGGTCCACAAAATTCTTAAAATACTTAAGACTTCTACTCGGTCATGGCTGACGGAACGAGAACAATCTACCCCCATGGATCTAATAAAGTGTTCAGTTCGAAATTCCATAGAGATTCCCGAGTTCGACATAAATATTCCTGAGTTCGACAAGATTCATCTGAAGGAGACCGGAGATCACATCGGCCGAAATAGCAACCAAATGAGAACAGTAGTACGATTAATTCAAATAATACAAATTATCAATCCTCATCTAAAATATTCTGAAACAATCCAAAAATGGTTGATATGCCGTAAAACAGACAAAGCGAAATAGAATAAAGAATGTCTAGTTTATCTTCCCCTGCATCTGCTCTCGAAAAACATAATCCTTACAACATCGGACCGCTCTTTAGAATTGTGCGTCTTCAAATTGTGATGGCTATAAAAAGAAATCATTTATTATTGTAAAAACCTAATTCGATTCCCTTCCCGCTTTTATTTGATTTGAATTTTTTATTTCATAGACTTCTATAAGAAAATCAAATTCCTAAGTGATTTTTTTCTTCTAATTAATTAATTTTTGACATAAAACAATGTCTATGATCTAATTAATGAAAGGAGAACAAGATAGGCAATCAATAAAATTGTATAACGACCAAAATAACTTCTCGGGAGAAACGGATTCTTTGCTTTTAGCCTCAATATGGAATTCTAAAACCGACGGAATAAATTTCAGATTAAATTTGGCGCGACGGGGGACGGGCGTATCTAATGAGGAGAATGTGAATGAATTGAATGCAACACAAAACATGGCGGGATTAAAAATGAGTCTCTACAGGAGGCGCGTCTTTCATTAATATTTGATGAAACTGAATTGTTATTATTTGTCACGGAAACACTTGAAGATTGATTTAATTATCTAGTGCATCCATCTTTTGTCTACGAAACATTAAGAAGGTTTATTTACGCCTCCATTTATGGAAACACGATGCAAAGAAAATGCGACATACGAGTCAATTGCGTGCAACGGTCTGGTGATGCCCAGGTCATGCTCAGGTCATGTCCAGGATACAGCGCCTTGATTGTACGCGCCTAAGACTCAAATATAAGTACTAGTACTGAGAAAGGGAGATAGTTTGGATATGATTGGATGAAACCCAAATTTAGACATACAACATCGAACCTTCACGGCGTCATGTTGAATCCGTTTTTTACAAGCATCGGAAGCAACGATATAAAATCTGAAAATCAAACTCTTGAAAGGGAGTCAAAACTAAAAAGCTATGCAAGTCGATAGAAGATTAAATTTTCTTGCGTTTGGTAAAAATTATTTGTTGTAAATTTCTTTTTTCACGCCTTTTTATCTTCTTAACTTTACTGCACAATCGTCAATCAGTTTCTTTTTAAAATCTCATTTGAAAGCTCTCAATACTGTCCATACAGCCATTCTTCATGCCATTACCGAGAAACATTATTTTTAGAAAATATTCCAGCAAGTTCCATTATTGTTACTCCCTCAGTAAAGAAATTGCAATGTTTATTAGGGGGGGGGGCAATCTTTTTCTTCATTGAAATTGCTCCAGACAAGGCACGAAGCCACTTAATATAAGGAGCTAAGAAAATACTACTTTACGGTCAAAAACTAGACAATGATAAGTGTTAGATAGATAGATTCCGACCCAGAAAATTGTTCCCTCTTTGTCACAAACCTTACTCATGGAATGTGAGGACTAAATGACAAAATAAGAGAAGCAAGAGTTACAAGGCTGCCGAAAGTAAAGTCACGGTCAACTTTCTACTCATCTAAGATTTGATGTCGTTTCCAATTTTAAAAGATCCAATCACGCAGCATTCTGTGTCCTAAATTGTTGTTCTATGAGGATTATTTTATCTTTGAGAGAAATAAGAATGTTAAAATTATCTTGAAGATAAGCACCGAAATTTGAATTGAGTTACAGCTTTTGAGAGAAGTAACAACAACAGCGTATATGATTAAACAATTTTACGTGGGCAACTCATAACAAATATACAACAGAAAATGGTGACTGTTCAGAATGAACGGGTTAGGTTTGCATATACGTTCTTTTGCTGGAACTTATCTGAGTAAGAATGTTCAGGGTAACTGCTTGCACATTAGCTTCTTCTATTCTAGTTCTTTTAATGCCGGAAGTAAAGGCGTTTTCACGCAAATGCCTTCGTAGGCTTTGTCGCAACTGCAGTCAGGCTGATATCAACCAAAGGTGGGAAATAGAAAAAGACTAATGGCCGTCTTTGAACTGCCATTTGAGGGCCTTCGTCAGAATGTAGTCAACCCGTATCCAAGATGATGAGTAACTAGGTAGGTGGAGAATAAGTGGATTCGTTGCAAGCGACTACAGTCGAAGGTTTTTGTCACTTAAGTAGTCAACCGTTGTCCAAGTGGAGTTGAAAAGAGGATGAAGGCCAGTGTTCTTAAGTTTATATTTGCTTGCTTACGTGACCTCTAAGGGAGCATGGATTAGGTTACCTGTTGGGCAATCCACAGGACCCTAAAGGGACAAGGGAGACAACCAATCAATGAGTGTGACATCAATAAATTCCAATATTTCAAACCCATTTTTTCCAATTTCTCTTGATAAATCAACTTTCCTATGTCTTTAGAAATCCTTGTAAATTTCCTCTGTCGCCCTTCTATGTCCATATGTTGTCATATTTCTTTTTTGTAATATCACGTAGTTGTTTCAAGTCGAAATGATTTCATTTTGACTCGCAACAGCTGTGTGCCTCTCGTTGAGACGTTGTAAGTAGTTGGTTCAATGGGTGGTGACGTCTCTCTCTTTCTGTCTCTTCTTTTCTATTGTTGTTAATCCGTTGTCATAATCGTAGTTAAGCTATAACAGCAGACATTTCTTTTCGTTTGGTTGTGTAATAAAGGAACAAATAAAAAAAATATGCCAACAAAATAATTTCTTAATGACGTCATGCGCTTTGATTTTTTCTTTTCTTACATCACTGTAAAGTTACATATTAGGTAAGCGCCCCATCGCTCGTTCCCCAAACAGATGGGGCGAACAAAGACTGAGCTTCGCAGAATGCATCCGAATCCAATCAGCTCACCTGCCAAAGAGAAAGACATTATTCTCTTCATTGCTACGTGTCACTTTGAACTCCTTGTCCATAACGTCATATCCCGACTCGTAGCCCTAATTCTAATCTTTTAACTTCTTAAGTGAATTTTCCACTTTTAACAAGATTGGATGTGGGTGTGTAAAAATAATGTTAAAAACGGTATTTTCCACATAAGGTTAGATTAAGCAGAAAAAGTGGAAAATTGACTTAGATAGTCAATATAGCGTAAAGTCCATATATAAACTATTACAAATCTTACAAACCAAACAACCGAACAATAAAATGATTGCTTCGCTTGACTGAGAAAGTTTATTCACAAATGTATCTGTAAAATAAACAATTAATATAATCATCAATAACATATAGCATAACTTGTTTCTCTTCGCTGTTGATCTTTTTGGGTAAACCGACCACAGACATAACAGAAGTTGTCTGGATGATTGGTACAGGAACGTCTACTCATGTTTAACTGAAAGAAAGAAAGAAAAATTAGTAGTTATATAAGTACGTTATATCGTAGTTACGTAAGAGGTGGTAGGCTACTTCTAGGCAATGGGAGTATTTCTGAAACTCAAAATCCTGACGTGATACAGCAAAACGGTTATGATTTTTGAAATCAGCGTACCCAAATTATTCTAAATCAATTTACACATCTCCAGTAGCAAACATGTTGTTGTCCAGTGTAATAGTAACAGTGGTGGTGGTGGTGGTGAAAGTAATAGGAAGGGTAGGTTGCATAATAATGATAATAATGGACACTACAGTTATTTCTCAGCCGGACCACACTTATCCAGAATATGATGACGACGATGTTTTAATTGCCTCAGCCTTAGGTAATGTAGCTTTCTTTCATAGAAATATATATATTTATCTCTCGTTTTATTTGTCTGTTGACTTGTTTATTTTCTACCCCCACCCCCCACCCCCATACTTGTTCGGTCTAAAAGGCATTGAACTAATGGCCACTTGATTAAAGATATGCTAGGAAGCTGGAGTTCATGAATACAGACTTGAGGGGTCAGCATATAGTTGACCTATATTTGACCAATATGAAATTTGGTCGGTTCTCCATTTCTTCTAACACATTTCTTTCCTCCCTTCCTTCTCTCTTCAAATTTGGCTTCTGAGGGTGATTTTTTCACTCTTGATTTATTTTTATTTAGTCTTTGACAAGATGCCATAGCATCGAAACGTTACTTGATTGACGTAAGGCTATAATATTGTTTATGTAATTATATATATATTAAATTCCTTTAAATGCACACAAAAGTCTTAATAGCTCAATAGTGTATACATTACAAGCGTACAAAATATAATAATTTGATAAATGTTCAGAATTTGTTTTAAAATAGAATACAATTGTTTGTACCCATTTTAAAAACACATTTATTCTTAATAATAAATTCAAGATATTTTCAAACGGCTTCTTCAGTGATTTTTTTCACATGAAATTACCTCCCTAAAAAATGTTCTCTTCATTTTATTTATTTATCATTTCTTTTTCTACAGAAGACAAATGAAAATTGTTTACATACATCCTCATGTAGGTAAATAACAAAAACAAATATTAGAAGGCACTTCATTAGTACTTAGATTAAGAGAATACACACAAAAAAGCATATATATATATATATATACTAGCGGGGCTACCCGTCGTTGCTCGGGGTCATAAAAACATATAATTGAAGAAAAATCGCATGTGTAACATCTTTATATTCAAACTTCTATTTCCCCCCCTCTCTCTATAGCCGTCTCTTTATCTTTCTACCTTTCTCTTCCCTAGTCGCCCCATTTCACCACTAATTTCACTGATTGAGACATTAGTAAATATGTATACAAATATTAGTGAAAACAATGGCGGAGCATAATTATTGATTCTTTTAATTTCACTGATTGAGACATTATTAAATATGTATACAAATATTAGTGAAAACAATGGCGGAGCATAATTATTCATTCGTTTAATTTCACTGATTGAGACATTATTTAATATGTATACAAACATTAGTGAAAACAATGGCGGAGCATGATTATTTATTCCTTTAATTTCACTGATTGAGACGTTATTTAATATGTATACAAACATTAGTGAAAACAATGGCGGAGCATAATTATTTATTCCTTTAATTTCACTGATTGAGACATTATTTTATATGTATACAAATATTAGTGAAAACAATGGCGGAGCATAATTATTTATTCCTTTAATTTCACTGATTGAGTCGTTATTTAATATGTATACAAATATTTGTGAAAACAATGGCGGAGCATAATAATTTTTTCGTTTAATTTCACTGAATTTAGTCATCGATTTAGTACTTGCCATTATATGCTTAAGCTCGATTTTACAGTACCTGGTCACCATAAATCGTCACACATTTAGTACTGACCACGCTATGCATTGCTTAACTTCTTCTTTTTGAACAGTAATAATGACAACAGAACGTTCTTAACATTGTATTGTTTTATTCCCGGACAACGCCAAATACAAGGAGGTGTACTAAATCGCTCTGTCTTATTCCCCTCCCTTTGGTGAGGGCAATAGTCCGAAGAGAAAAAAAAAATCAATAATAATGTGACGATGGCATAAAAATAGATACAAACCTATCACTATGACGTCATGTATCTATCAATGTGACGTCACGTGCACAAGATAACATTAAAAATCGTGATCACATTAAACGAAAAAATGGCTATTTGACCTCTTAAAAATGAATCTTTTTTTTTAAATTTTAGATATTATTTTCTCGAGGTTATGGCGGTTAAAATAATACCTGATTTGGGGGTGTTTGTATAGTATTTTTTTAAGTTTTAGCGAGACATACACACACACAGATTTTTGCCTTATATATATTGAGATATATATATATATATATATAGTACACGTATTGTGTTAATTTCTGTAGATGTAAATCCGTTGAAACTTCAGTGTTTATAAAAAGTGCTCAATAACAAGTAGAGTTTTTCTTAGTATAAATTTATAACTATATATATATATATAAATTTATAACTATATCTATATATATATATATATATATACTAGCTAAAGTACCTGTAAACACCTTATTTTCTTAAATCTTTTTCTTTTGCACATAAATTCAAATGAAAAAAGTTTGTTGTTGTTACTTTAAATCACAATAAAACTTACTTTAAAAAACTTACATAAAAAAATTCTTTTAAAAAACGATTAAAAAATAAATGAGTTTATTATTAAGATTTAAAAAAAACAATTGTGGGATTTGAACCCTGAAAGATGGCATAAAATATTGGAACTGAAGGCAAACGCTAATAAAATAAAAACCATCTTGATTTATTCTTATATGTTTGTTCCTTTTTTTTACAAATAGTGAAAAGGTTCAGATTATTATAAGTATGTTGTTGAGTTAGCTGGGAAAAAATGCTAAAATGGCGGAACATGTTTCTAATGTTATTTTTACGTTTTTTTTAATTTTTGAATAATAAGGTTTTTAGTTTTACACTTATTATGAACTTATGACACTGATAAGGACACGAGATCGAAGGCGTCGATTCCAAATCTGCGGTTAGTTTGGCTCTTAGATCAACCGTTTAACTATGATGCCGTGACACACATACATGCACGCAGATAACTTTGCTTTATATACTTATATATATCAGTGCGCTTTCTCTGTTTCTGTAAAATGCTTTAATCAATAATTTTAAACTCATTAATCACAAAACTTTTGCAACGATACAAGTGAAGAAAATTTTCTTTTTTTTCTTTGGTTTGATTCAGATTTCTGAACTTCCGTGCAAGACAAAGACTAATTTGTCAGGAAGAAATAAGAAAAAAATTAGCAATAAATAATCCGTATTGATTAGTATCTTCCCAGATCATCAGCTTTTACTTAAGGAATCCAAGGAATTTTACCACTGCAAACTACCATGGTTTAATCTTAAGTAATTCAAGTCAACAAAATTCTTTGTTTTTCTTGGAGTATTTATTACTATGGCTGATATTCGAGTTCGATTTTCTGATTACTTCTCTCCATTTCAAAGGTTTTTTTAACGGATCCTTTGTTTTAGCAAAAGCTTTATTCGATCTGAAAATCGGCGAGCATTTGCTTCCATTGAGATTGGCATAAACCTAATCCTTTTTATAGTTTGTCTGTGCACTCATCTAAATTCAGACTGTATAAGCGGATTGTCAAAGATACAAAAAAAATTATGAATGAAAAGTAGCCTTAAATGCAAAAATAAATTCTTTTTGCATAAAAGGGATATAAATAGAGGCCACTTAGAAGTTGTACTCATCACTTGAATAAGGGAGAAATCGTATACATAGCCAGTCGGTTTGTTTGTTGGTGTATATCTTCTATCAACACTGAAAACAGCTCATGAAGAACATCCAAAACGATGGAAAGCTGTTGCATAGCCGTCCCGGAATGGGCCGTGGCAGTTCTCGCGTTGTATACCCGTCCCGGAATGGGCCGTGGCAGTTCTCGCTTAAACAACTGGTCATTTTTAACACCAAAAATGCATGTGTTGCATACCTTTCATTTCTCGTACCTTTACTTCTTTGTCGCGGAGTAGCGCTGGCTCGATGTCGTCTAGTGGTTGAATTCTTTCTTCGTGTCCGTACTGCCGTGAACCCTGCCGTTCACTGTGTCTGCTACAAAATCTTCATAACACAAAATTCACGAGGCAACAATCTTTTACTTTGATTCTTCTTTTTATTAAGGCGTCAGTTATCGTCGCCGCTGGAGAATGCTTCGCTAACGTCGAGGGAGAGACCAAATTATTACTCTATCGTAGTTAATTCCTAAATTAAGTCCTTAGCCATTCGAGGAGGGGTAAAGAAAGCTCATGCCTGTATTCTCTTAGGGAATTTAATTCCCATTTCTCATCTCAGACTACATAGAGAAACACGTCTGTTCGGCCCGCTTCCAAAACCCAGACTGGCAAAACACAGCTTCCCACACAAAAGCCTGTGACGTCACAGAGCCCCTATCGCAGGTGCACATTGACCCTTAATCTGAGATTTCGTCAACGTGGTGATGCTGTCAGCGTCTGTGAGCTCCAACCGTGAGAACAGCCCAATTCTGCACTCGACTGTACGGGTTCACCCGCACTAAATCGCACAATCCAAACCAAACGATTTCCAACACATACGCCCACCTCAAGATGCGTCCGTCCTCACAGGGCCATTATCTAACAAAGCAACGCTGGGGTAAGCAGAAAAGAACGGCTGCTGTTATATCAGAGTTACCATTCTTCTACACTAGTTGCCTTAACAAGACTTACAGGATTTATGTTTCGGAATTTTGAGAAGAGGATTGATAATTTGGATCATTCGGACAACTGTTCTTATCTCAGATGTTATTTTCACACCGTTTCGGACGATGTAACTTCCGACTTTCTTCCGGATCATTTTTCAAACTCAAGAATTTTTACTTCGAACTCGGGAATCTGTACGGAATTTCGAATAGAACCCTTTAACAATCGACGGGAGTAGGCGGAATGAGAGCAGTTTACCCTTGTGGATTAAATAAAGAGATCAGTTCTAAATTTCATACAGATTTTTGAGTTCAACATAGAGATTCTCGAGTTTCACAAGACGCTCCTGAAATAGGTTGGAGGTTACATCGGCCAAAACGTTGTGAAAATAGCATCCAAGATGAGAACCATAGTCTAAATGATCCAAATAATGCAAAGACTTACGGATTTTGTCTACCCTACTATTTCAGCTATAGCTTGGGGGAGAAATGGGTGAATACCGTTTCCAAAAGTATTAGAGAAAGTGATTTTTACAATCTTGGTGGAACCTGAGCACGAAATGCCATGTACACATTTTTACAATGCCTGATATTTCAAAGTGTTTACCTATCTAAGTACTGACAATATTCATTTTCGCTGTTTTTATTCATATGTAGACATAATATTATCAGTATTTATCAGAACTATTGTTTCTGGTTGAATGTCCCACTTGCATAAAATATAGATTGGTTAAAAACAGTAAACCGAACATTTGAGTGTATTATTATGTCATAGTAAGTTTTTTTGCTAATAATCAGCTAAGAAATGGTGCAAGTAAGAAATATCGAATGTCAACTTGTCCTCAAAAGTAATCAAATTTTGTCCATTCCTTTCATCATTTTCAATCCTCGCATAATATTCTTCATCATTCAACTGACAATCAATCCATCTCATTAACCTTTATCCTTGAGTGGCTTTGGACTTGATAATTGGTGACGCATCATTTCAGTGTTTTAGCTTTATCGATTCGGATTAATTACTGGATATTGGATGTATTCTACGATGATGACAGTCCATGAAAGAAATTCATCACAATATATAAAAAAAATGTTATTCAAAATTGGAATTATGCTCACAGCATGATAATTATGAGATGCTCAGTATTAACATTGTGACATACAAGCTATTTTTTACTAATGAGTCAGCACTTATCGAGACTAAAAGCCACTTGAGGATAAGGGTTAATGAGATAGATAGGTTGCCAGTTGAACGATGATTAATATTATGAGAGGATTGAAAATAATGATAAATGAAATGAACAACATTTTATTACTTATGAAGACGGTTTATGACAAGTATTTGTTAACATTGGATTTGAAGATGATCATGTTGTAGCCAGCATGGAAGCAATCCTGCAGTAATATTTTCCACAGATGGGAAGATCCTGGAAAGAAACTATGTTCATGGAAATGTCCTCACACAGCAAAAAGTTCAACTACTGTATTGTATGTGTCAGTTATTTCATTCATTCATTCATCAACAGTTCGTTGATTATGACTCAGCTGCGGTATACCCGTGTCATTTCCTTTGGTTGTAAAAGCCAGTACGTAAACTACAATTTCGTCCATATGTTAAGCAAAGAAATCCGAGATGTTAAAACACCTGATGCCATTCAGCAACATGATGGTCGTCTATCTCCCGTGATCCAAAGAGAGACAAACGAGAACTTTCCACCTAAATCAACGCGAGGCGGTGGATTGAGAGAAGAGTTGAAAGAGGAAAATCCTTTGAAAGCCGAAATGATGACATGATGATGCATAGTTGTAATATTTTTATGCTTTTAAACTCCTCTTTTTCTTAATTATTAAATTCGTTTTTAATATGTTTATTCAGCTATCCACTTATTTATTTACACCTATACATATTTAATAAGTGGGTTCTTTCATGTACATGAAAATAGGCAGACATTAGTACAAGAAATAAATACTGGACACCCACACACATACAAAATGATACATGTTTTAATATATTGTTTTGGATTTGGATTTATATATACGTATATATATATATATATATATATATATATATAAATGAAAAATGGAAAGCCAAAACCTATGTGATTTATGTATTTATCAACGTTTCGCTTTATTAAAAGACTTCTTCAGGATGAAGAAAGCAATGTAGAAAAATCATTCAGAACATTAATTTTGATATGTCAGAAAATGTCCAGACTTCGGCATGGTTGTTGACGTGAACAAGCAGAGAATGAAAAAACATGATTTTGGTAGTAGTGTTATCAGCAGTGGCCTGTCTCCTTCAAAGGACGCGAGATTTGTCAGTTTATGGCTAAGGAGATTGGTAGGGTCAAAATATGTTATAACCAAGCATAGTTTACGTACTGGCCTATAACATATTTTGACCCTGACAATCTTCCTAGCTAAAACAGCCATAAACTGACAAATCCAAGCCATCAATTTTGCCTAAAATATTTAAAATGGAACTAGAAATATAAAATAATTGGGCCGGATAGAACATGTAATCGATGAAGGCGATTGGAATTACTATTTTATGTAAAGTGAAGTGGAATTACTAGTAAGTTGAGAGAAGATAGCCTATTTGTGTGCAAGAAGTGTAAAACAATGGGATGGATGAGAACTCAAATGTGTAGAAAGTATATCTGGATGGTGAAGCTATTGAAGTGGTCCAGAAGTTTTGTTACATTGGTGATACCATTGGAGCACAGGGTGGAGCAGATGTTAGTGTGATTGCAAGAATTAAGAGTAGATGCAGTGAGCTAAGGAAACTTATGCCATTACTAAACAGCAGTGCATTACGACTATTGACCAAAGGAAGAGTCTATCAGGCATGTAGTGTGATGATATATGGAAGTAAAACCTGGCAAATGAGGGTCGAGGACATGCGTTTAATGGAGAGAAATATATGAGAATGATACGATAGATGTGTAATGTGTAATGTTAAAGACAGACTTAATTCTAATGACCTCACAGGAATATTAAATCTGGACAGTATAGGGAGATGTGTGCAGAGAGTAGACTTCGATGGTATGGCCACGTTGAAAGAATGGATGATAGTTCCTTGGTTAGTAGATGTAGAATAGGTTAGGTAGCAGGTTCAGTTGACAAGAGAATGTCAAGGAAAACATGGGAAGAACCGATAAAAATATACCTTAGGAAAACAGTCAAGTTACTTTTGAAGTCAGTTTCTTAAAGCTGTCCAATATATGTCAGCAATGGACTTTAAACTGAATACGATGAAAAATTACATAAACGGTCTGTCTTCTAAGTGGTTTACCACATTTTTTTGCACCCTTCCACCATTTTTTTCTAGACAAAAAACAAAATGCCTTAAAAATACTATGCTTTCTAAATATGTTGCATTACCTCTTTAAACTTATGAAGTATCTGTTCATCTTGTAGAATGGTGTTGAAAGGTGATGTATTACATTGTTTTGAGGCTCAACGGCCATTCTCAAATATTCAGAATAAAAATCATCAATCCTTGCACTTTATACTGATTTGAACGTTTTTCGTCACTTTTGTTATGTCACTTGTTAATATTGGATGAAATAATTAAGATACAAATCACACAATCATTTCTGTTGTTTTCCTCATACAATCTTTCGTAAAAATTCACCCAGTGTTGGAGAATGTCGTCTTTATTTGAGATTATTATTCCATTAGTATTCTGAATGTCTCAACTTGGCTTTTTATGTTTGCGTTCAAACTTCTTAGATAACAGCATAAAATTAATAATAAAAAATAATGTTTGTTTACAAGCCTGTTTAAACCAATTAAAATGAATGTTATTTTCGATTCAACAAAATGAAATAATTCTGCGATGTTTGCAGAGTGAGTTCAATACAAAAATGACATCTTCCATCTCTAGAATATCCCAAAATAAAATTATTCAAGTACAACATATGATTGAATGAAAATAGATTCATTTGAGTGTTTTTAAATGATTTCTAGGAAATAAATATCAAACTCTATCATAATACTACCATCATATCGCTAAAAGATGAAAGGAATAATTACCACTGAGACTGTGAATTTGGAACCATATCCACCGGGGCATCTTAAGTGGCAATTTGTGCAGCAACATGTTTTATACATTACATTTAAATTTCTGCATGTTGGTACAGTCAGGGAAATAGGGAGAAGGGAGGGAATTCCAAATGAAAGTAGGTTGAGTAAAAAAGCTATTAGAGTAGAAAGCTTCCGTCATATGGGGACCTCAACAGTGAAAAGGTGGGAGTTAGCTGATTGTCGGGTTTGTTGACTGTATTTACGTCGAGATGACACTTAAGGAGCAAGTTCAACAGAGCACACTCTGTTTCGTTGTATCAAAGCTCCTTAGAGTAACTAAATATGGTAATTGTTTAAAGTGCTTGTATGCACGCGAGAGAGAGAAAGAAAGAGAGAGAGAGTGAAAAAAGTCATTAACTTTTTATTTAAGAAAAATAAATTTTTACTATTATATATGATATATCGATAGAAATCTGTGAAGGATAGATAGATTGCAACTATTTGTGATCAAACTATTCCGTTCGGCCGGCACCTCACATATTCAATGAAATGTACTTGCGTGAAAGATTGACCTTTTTATTCCAATACAGCAACTGAAATTCTTTGCATATTTTTTGTTTGTACATATATATATATATATATATATATATATATATATATATATATATATATATATGTGTGTGTGATTTTTTGAAGGCTTACCAAACCATTCCGTTCAGATCATTCGTCACGACGAAAGACATTTTTTTTCAAAGTTTATTTATTTATCATATATATCCAAATTAAAGAGTTTTTCCTACACGTGTTTCACTACCAAGCAGGTCCTTGCTTGGCAGATCATCAGGGAAATTAAGTACCTGGAAAAGATAAATAAATAAACTTTGAAAGAAAATGTTTTTTGTCATGATGAATGATCTCCTGAACGGAATGGTTTGGTAAGCCTTCAAAAAATCACATATAAAAGCTCTGTACCCTGTAATCGGGTATCATCGAGCTTATTTTTATTGGCCTAACCCCGGTCTTCACGGAATAATCAATCTTCTAAGTGAAAAATCTGAATCTCTCTCTCTCTCTCTCTCTCTCTATATATATATATATATATATATATATATATATATATATATATATATTATGTTTCTGAGCTCTAAAATAATGAATTTCTTTATATTGAAAATTAAGAAGTAGCCTTATGTAAAACATAAAAGCATGTTACTTATAGATTATCATGTCATCTTTTATATTGCGGACAATCCTTTATTCTTTAATAAAAAAAATTTTTTTGCTAAAATAATGAATGAATATGAAACAAGAACTGAATAACTGAACATCAAATACATTTCACAATTTTTTTCTTTTTCCTCATCGTTTTGTTCATATGCACAATGCATATTCTAACTCCCTTTGATGACGTGCTCGGTTTTTACACATGTCCGGCGACTTTGCATAAAATTGTACACTTGAATTACAAAAATAGTTTTTTTTTATATATTAATACTAAAAATATTAATACATAGTTTTTAAACTACATCATCTATCATGTTCTTATAACCGTGAAATACAAGTAATGTGTTCTTTTTTATATACTAACGGGTCACCACTTATCAAGGCTCAAAGGCCACTCAAGGATAAGGGTTAATTAGTTTGTCTGGTGGACGGTGAGACAACAGTGTGAGGATTGGTAACGATTGTTAAAATTGGGCATAATCTTATTACTTAAGAGGATAGATCAACAAGAATTTGTTAACATTGGACTTGAAAACGACCATGTTGTAGTCATCTGAGAAGCAGCCCCGTGGTATTGATATCCTCTCTTAAAAAATTTGCATCACCTCCTCGTGGTAAGAGTTGATTCTTTTTGGTTGTGTGCTTATGTGGACAGGAATTTGATGCTTATTGAAATACATTTGATGTTATCTAATGTACGGTTTGTTTCGGTAAACAATTTAGCTATTTACGAGGAGGAGAGTGATTTTTTTCTGCTACTAAATGTGTAGTTAGTAAATCTGAGTTAAAAGTTAATTTTGGTATACCTATGTACCGCTGTTTGAACATTTTGTACAAAATAAAATGCATGCAAACACACATGTATGTATAAAAAATTAATGTGAAAAAATACATAAATATTTATATATTTTTATGTCTTATTTGTTGAAGTATAGGAATACAAAATGTCTTTTTAAAAAATGTCTATTTCAAAAATGTCTTTTTTAAAATATATATATGATAATACAAAAAACAATTGTTTTATGTGGTGTAATTCGATTCTCATGAGAATCAATTTCCAAAGCAAAATGGAGCTCATTATTCAATATTTAAACGTTTAAAAACTTATTTCAAAATTTGCAATAGAGCTATACATAAATAAAATTACAGATCAGAGTTATATTATTACTGTGATGTAATGTTAATTTCGGAGCAAAGAAAATTTATATATATTTCTGGAAAAATGCATAACTTTGACACCGTCGTTAGGGTTTGGGTCAGCGTCAGCGTCAGGGTGGGAGTTAGGGTTATAGTTAGCGTGAGAGTTAGGGTTAAGGTTAAGTAAAAAATTAGCGTCGGTCCTAATCTGTGAAGATACCATTAATCACACAAAATACATGCTAAAATATTCGTCAGTTTTGGAATTGAGTTATGATTGTAAAAAACTTCCATTTTAATTGTTCTAATAGGTCGTAATTTACAAATAACTCATCAAATGACCCATCCATTACTACTCTATTACTGTATGTTGTTTGACCTCCCATTCTTATTCTATATGTCGTCTCGCTCTCGCTCTCTCTCTCTCTCTCTCTCTCTCTCTCTCTCTACATCAGTGGTTATTAATTGTTAAAGGTAATAGCAGAAGGAAAGAATAACAGAAGGAAAGAATAAAAAGAATGTAATAGTCCACTATAAACAACAGAAAATATCACCACAAGCAGTAATACTATTAAACCCATAGTTGAAGAGCAAAAAAGAGAAATATATATATATATATATATATATATATATATATATATATATATATATATATATATATACTAGCAAAAATATGCTCTCTCCGGTTGCATAATTTTGCTAGGCTGGGAGGATGTCATGATGAATGAACTACACACTGACCCTCAATGGAGAAGGTAATGCCTGGTAGGATGGTATAATTACAACAGAACACTGAGAGGATCTTCCTCATGAAAAGAGAAAGAACAACAGAAAAGATACTACTCTCCCCCCAACCCCCATCCCCACCCCAAAAAATGAAAAAGTAGTACCTGGGAAGATGGTCTCGTGACAACAGAAGAGATACTACATTAACCCTCCCTCAAGGAGGATGTAATACCGAGAAGGATTACCTACAACCCCTTACAAAGAAGGAGGTAATTCCTGGGAGAATGGTCTTATGACAACAGAACGGAATATAATGATAGATTAAATCAGTTTTTTTTATTTATTTATATAAAAATGCGTAGTCATAAAACATTATTTTGATAGGTTCTTGCAGTTTTTGCATAAGATCAAAGTGTAATATCTGTTCTAAGCAAGACAGTGAGAGCGGACGTGAATTGAAAATTAATATGGTGTCGTTAACGGAAGAGCGGGAGAGGAGAGGGAAGTTGGGCACGTAGATAGACGGCCAATCAGTAGCTCGTTTGCTAGGTAGCTTTCTCGTTTTTCCAGTTGGTAAGAACTCTCGCGAGCGATGCTAATAGTTTTTCTTAAGTTTATCTACTTTTTATTGAATCATTTTAATTAATTATTGTTAATATCGATTAAATTATTGGGCATAGATAGATAAAATAGTTCCATAAGATTAGAAATAAATAACATCAAATATGAATTAATTATAAAGTGTTTAACAAATAGATATGCAAATTAGCCTATCTAATATATGTCCTTAGATCGTTCGCATCTAGTATATATATATAGAGTATTTCATCTTGGTTAAGAGCAAAGTGTAGTATCTGTTCCGATGGATACTACACCCTACAGACGGGTATTGTCTTGGCATTCGGGCTTGATTTCAACCGGTTTGTCCTGCGCCGTTCTAGGAGGTCCACCCTCCCAGGCTTTACCTTCTCACCCTTTGAGAAGGAGTTAGTTTATTGCTAATCGCCTGAGGCGCCTCTACCGGGGAAATCCGAAGGGGCAGCCCAGGCATTTTTTGACGGTCATAAGTGCTCTTTCTATAGGGTGTTGACTTATCAAATCCTACTTTCTGACCTTGTGTCACATGTTACTGCTGTGGGAGGTAGATAAATACTGTATTACTGATTTAAATAACTAAGCAGCTTTGATGTAAATATTGAAGTGATGAATGAAAAAAAAGTTTATATATATATATATAGATATAGATATATATATATATATATATTTATATTGTTTTTTTAAATCCCTGAACCAGTTTTTCATGGTAAAAACCAGATGATGCCTACAAAAATATTAAGACTAAAATAAATTCTTGGAAGCTAACTAATACGGTGATTACAAGAGATTGATTGACTTACAAGCAAAGGAATTTTCCAACAAAGGACTTGGGACTAAAAGTGTGTTTTGGGTTTCTTTTTTCTTTTCTATATTGTTTTAAAGGTTGAAAAACTTGCAAGACTATGAACTATCCTTTTTTTAAACAGTTACATGGTCAACAGTTTATGATCCCCGTCTCCTATTTCACAATTTAAGCTGAAGTCCCTTGTTTATGTTTCACTGTAATATAGTTAAATCCCCTTTTGTATTTGTGAATTTTCCAGCTGTAAGTCGGCTTATTCAAGTTCTATGTCTGCGATATGTTAAACTTAATATCCCTAGGAATTTAAACTGAATTATTTTTCTTCGTTTATAAATTACTCAAAGCTTCTTTAGACTATATATATATATATATATATATATATATATATAGATGGGTGATCATTTTATCTGTGCTTGGTTATGTATATATATATGTTTATACATATATATGCATGCACTAATATACCCCATATTTTTCTCTTTTATATATATTTTTCTTTTTTTTCTCCCTCCCGCCACCTGTTGAACTTCTTCATTATACCATTTATTGGTTTTAAACTTGTCGTTTTTTTAAACAAATACCGACGTTTTTCCTCGAAAAGTAGTCGGTCGAAAGGCGCCTCGGGGTTATATCTATTTTACTATGTTTCATTAAATCGTATTTCCTTTTTTTTTAATTCTAAAATCCTTCCTCCGTCGAACAAAACAAATATATATATATATATATATATATATATATATATATATATATATATATATATATGATTATTTACAAAGACATGTACAACATCTGCGACACTGGCATGTGTATGTTATCGATTAACAGCTGTTATAAACTGAGATCTCATCAGGAAGAGTTAAAATCCGATCTTAACCTTAGATCATATTTGGAAAGTGTGACATGGAAAAAAAGAAAAGAAATTTAAAATTAAAATTTGCAAAGTCAAAGTAATATAAAAATAATAATATCAAAAATAATAATATAAAATATAAAATAAAAATATAAAATATAAAATATGAAATAAAATAAAAAAGATAAAATAAAATAAAAGAAAAGAAAAAAAGAAGGACGAAGAAATAGAAAGAGAGAGAAATAATAGATAGATAGATAGATAGATAGATAGAAAATAAAATAAAAAGGTACGGAATATATCTTGAGCAGAAAGAGACTAATTTTGAATTTTGGATTCTTATTTTTCATATTTAACTGGCTTTTCAAACTCACTTTTTCCTGATTCAAAAATTTAACTCGAGCTGAGTGGGTGACCCAACGATTCACATTTTCTCTAGTATATATATATATGTTTTATTTTGATCATTACACATGCACATTACCGTGTTTGTTGCCAATTGAGGTCAGTCGTTTTGCACAGTGATGCCACCATGCACTAATGGACAATGCTGTTTGTTTGATGCTGGACATCACTGACTGCAAACTCCATTAGCAATTGTGCAGATCACCTTGGTTACAGGACAGGCTTTCTCCTGTGAGACATTTTTGTTTAGCAATGAGGAAAGATAATGTGTAAAGCTGTGTGTGTGTGGGGTGTGTGTGTGTGGGGGGGGGTCCCTGCTATCCTTAATAGGAGAAACATAGTCAATCAAGATAATTTGTTCTTGGGTACAATCAGATCAAGTTCAATCAAATGCCTGATTTTTTTGTTTTCTTTTTTGTTTTCGTTTTACTTTTCTTTCTTTTTAACTCGACTTTACTTATCTCTGAAACATGATTGCTTAACGCAGCCGTCAATTCCAGTTTTTAGAGCAACACTTATTCAACTTGACAAAAACAAGGACTGGGTGCATGTTACAAAATATCATTTTTGATTTTATCTTAGTCAAAAACACAAGAAACATCCGCACATGCATTTAATGGTCAATGGGAAAGAACTAAAAATTAATTGATTTTAAAGTTTTATTTAAACTAGCACGCTGCAACGTTCGCTATCGCTTCGCAATTTGATTCCTATCTATTACTTGAAATCGTTGAAACAAAGATAATCGATAAGAAAAAGATGACAACCCCCCTCTCCCTCTTTCTCTCTTTTTGCTGCTATCTATTGATAAGAAAAGAAGACACAACTAATCGATAAGAAGAAAAAACTACTCGATAAGAAAAAGAAGAAACAACTAATCGATAAGAAGACAAAACTAATTGATGAGAAGAAGACAAAACTTTCTTTCTCTTCCTGCGTTCTGTTTTAATGAGAATAATAATAATAATGATGATAATAATAATAATGATAATAATAATAATAGTAATAATAATAATAATAATAATAATAATAATAATAATAATAATTTCCAGAGAACTGAAAGGTATATGGAACATGAAGAAAATACTTATAATATAAATAATTGTAGTAGCACTATGATAGTCCCGAAAAACCTGGAAAAAAGACTAGGAGAAATTGAAATCAAGGGGCAGACTGAGACTATACAGCGGGCGGCAATGATGAAAACAGTTGAAATCTTAAGGAAAATCTTAAAGTGTGGAAACCACATAAACTACAAACTCTAATCAGTTACATGGAAACTGCAACAGAAATCAAACAAAAAGATGGAAGGAACACCATATGAACCCAAGGGAATTGAAACTGCAAGAAAACTTATAAACTGTGCTCTCCCCCCCACCCCAAATAAAGGCGTCAGCCTCGGCTGATACCACAAAATAGTCGTGAAGGGTCAAGGAGGATGGAAGGACCGAGGAGGGAGAGCACTAACAAGACCTTCACTGGATGAATGCAAAGAGTGCTGGGACCATGAGAAGGCTTATTGCCACCCAAATTTCATTGAAGACCTATTATGGTCATTTTCAGCAAGAAATCAATGGTAAGCGGCTGTTGCAATAACACAAAGTCATTTGCAAAGGTTTTTAAGAAATCTTTTTTACATATTTCACTCCAAACAAGGGAGGCCGTCACTGTAGATATAAGGGGTTACTGAGAATTAGAGTGAAAGTTTGGATGGGACAACCTAAATTGGGAGCAGTGTAGCAAGATGTCTGTTTACATTAGTTTTAAACCTCTGCATGTCGGTACTGTCGGGAAACAGGGAGTAGGGAGAGAGTTCCAAAGGCCGGCAGCACAAGGAAAGAAGCTATTGGAGTAGAAGGCTTTCCGGCATCTGGGGACCTCCACAGTGAATGGATGGGACTTATCTGATTGTCGAGTTGGTCTAGTGAATTTACGTTGAGGGGGCACTAGAGTAGCCAGCTCATCATAGCACAATCCATTGAAGTATTTGTAAAATAAGCACAAGGATGCTACATTGCGGCGATAGGACAGGGGCTGGAGCTTGGTGAATAGTGAGGGACCTATTAAGTTGGTGACTCTTTTTTGGGCCTTATCTAGGAGGGAGAGACTAGTGGATGATGCACCAGCCCAGATGTGGCAACAATACTCCATACATGGCCAGATGGTGGCTTTGTAGAGATATAGGATAATGTCAGGTGTGAGGAGTTTACTAGCACGGTAGAGGGAGCCCACCTTCTTTGCTGCAGCCTTGGCAATGTCTTCAATGTATTTGTTCCAATTCATGTTACCTGTGAAGGTTAGACCGACGAGTTTGAATGTTGAACTCTCTGACAGGGTGTTATTTGCAATGACAATCGGTGGTTGGAATGGTTTCTTGTAGTTATCGAAAGAAGTGGAGAACACTAGAAATCTGAGGAGACTTATTGTCTCCCAAACTCCGTTATTATCAGTGAGTAATCTCTGATTATGCCCTGTGTGAGAACTCCTAGTGAGTACAAATAATAATAATAATAATAATAATAATAATAATAATAATAATAATAATAATAATAATAATAATAATAATAAGGGAATATTTAGTATCTATATAAAAAGTTAAAGAAATTATTTTATTTTATTTTGTATTGTTATTAGATACTATTGAGATAAAGCATCTCCTTATTTGCTCATAAAATTTAAATTTCCTCTCTTTTTTATTATGATCAGTTACTATTAAGATGAAGCCTCTCTTTCTGTGCTCATAAAAATTAAATTTCCTCTCTTTTTTATTATGATCAGTTACTATTAAGATGAAGCCTCTCTTTCTGTGCTCATAAAAATTAAATTTCCTCTCTTTTTTATTATGATCAGTTACTATTAAGATGAAGCCTCTCTTTCTGTGCTCATAAAAATTAAATTTCCTCTCTTTTTTATTATGATCAGTTACTATTAAGATGAAGCCTCTCTTTCTGTGCTCATAAAATTTAAATTTCCTCTCTTTTTTATTATGATCAGTTACTATTAAGATGAAGCCTCTCTTTCTGTGCTCATAAAATTTAAATTTCCTCTCTTTTTTATTATGATCAGTTACTATTAAGATGAAGCCTCTCTTTCTGTGCTCATAAAAATTAAATTTGTATTATTTGTATTATTGAACGTAAGTTCACTTTTATTATATAGATTCAGAGGTTGTGCTTCAAGCTGTCAAGGCAAGTTCTATGATTCGCACCCAGAGACTATCAGCCAGGCTTGGTATCTCACAATCTCGTTCCTCATCATCGGGGACTCGGAAAAAGTAAATAAGTTACCAAAATATTGCAAAGAATTTGACTTGCTCTAGTATTTATTTTGTCTCAAACACACATTCACTTTTATTTATATAGATGACAACAAAGGACTGCATGATATCAAAAGCCGAGTTTTCAATGTGCTCCAACAAATTGACAACTAAAAGAAAGTAGTGTATTCAATACCAAACGTCATATCTAATATATCAAATTATCTTGTTGGATTTTCGGAGTTTCACATTGACAGCAATTAATCTAATAAATCAATATTTGATTTTGACTAGTCGATTTTTCTTTTTCCTTAGACGACGTCTTTTTTTCAATACAAAATGTAGTTCGCTTTAGTTTCGTTCACATAATAGTTATTTCAGCTCGGAACATTATTAATATACAGACATTTTTCGCTAATCCCCTTCGCAGTTTCAGCTACTCATGTTTTTAATATAAGAAAACTTATGCATTTCTTTATCTATGATAGCTTTACCATATCAATTTTATATATATATATATATATATATATATATATATATCAGTGTCGCATGGTGGCGTAGGGGTTAACATCCCCGACTGTCAGCTCGACGGTTGCGTTTCGATCCCGGCTTAAGGCACTAACTGGTCTAGCCGCACTGATGAGCTGTGAAACAGCGAAACAGTCTGTATGTGGATGACTATATATATATATATATATATATATATAAAAGTATTTATTTGTTTAACTTATTTGTATAGCACCATAGTAGGTACAAACAATATTGAGTGTGGTTTACATGTAATTACATAATTACCCTTTTGCTCTCATTCATGGATTTATTATTCCTGATTACGGCAGGCATGAAGTTAAATAAACAAAAAAATAACGGTTTAAAAATTAAACGAATTCTTACAAATTCTGCACAGTGACTATTTCTAATATTTACATTTTCATTATTAAAAAACTACATTTTTTTATTTCAGTTTTTAAAATTGTAAGTAACTTGTCTGAATAAAGGAAACACGGTTGAGATATTTAAAATACTCTCATGAAACGCCATGGTGGAAGAGCTAGTCCTTAATTAAATGAATTTCTGATTCAAATATTCATTTTTGTCATGGTATTTTAAAGCCACCTCATAAGCATGAACCTAAATAAAATATTTACTTGGTGATGCTGGCTTTTTACTAATAGATTTGAACATTGGATCAAAGCACGGTATGCAATTTACTCGTTTCAAGAATTGCTAAGCGGCCTCAATACATCAATTCCACTTAGTAAGTTTTATCTAATCGGCTATTTAGCAAGGCTTTTATATAAAGAATAGAATAAACAATGTTCAGTCTGCACTCGGTGAACAGGAGTGGACAAAAGAATATCGGACGCTGGTTTTCATTAATGGGACTTGTGTTTGTCTCGCTGAGAGATGACCAGTCAGGTTGATTAGAAAGAGAGAGAAATCCACTAGTCGTAGGACAATAATAGTGTTTGGTCCAATATCATCGGAACAGTTGTTATTAATATTCATGCAATGTGACCTCACATTTCTAATTACTACCTAAAGTAAATTTAGACTTGCATAGTTTGAGTTGCTGGCTACTTTGAAACTCAAATAATTTAAAAATATAATTAATGAGAGAATCATGCTAAAACCAAGGTCTTTTATTTTAGAATAGGTTTCGAAAGTTATATAAGTTTATTAATAATTTGTTGAAGCATCTATTTATGCTGGATAATAGATCATAATAACTCGTTATATAGCATCACTAAACAGATTACTGACTTTTACTAAACAGAGTACAAAACTTTACTAAACAGAGTAAAGACCTTTAGTAAAGAGAGTATAGACCTTTACCAAACAGAATATAGACTTTATTAAACGAAGTGCATACATTTACTAAGCAGAGTACTGACTTTACTAAACAGAGTAAAGAACTTTATTAAAGAGAGTATAGACCTCTACGAAACAGAATATAGACTTTATTAAACGAAGTGCATACAGTTACTAAGCAGAGTACTGACTTTACTAAACAGAGTAAAGAACTTTATTAAAGAGAGTATAGACCTCTACGAAACAGAATATAGACTTTATTAAACGAAGTGCATACATTTACTAAGCAGAGTACTGACTTTACTAAACAGAGTAAAGAACTTTATTAAAGAGAGTATAGACCTCTACGAAACAGAATATAGACTTTATTAAACGAAGTGCATACAGTTACTAAGCAGAGTACTGACTATTACTAAACTGAGTATATGCCTTTACAAAACCGACTACAACCCTGTACTAAACATAGCACTAACCTTTAATAAACAGCATACTTACATTTACTAAACAGAGTACATACCTTTATGAAACAGAGTAGTGACCTCTTGCTAACCAGAGTACAGACTTTCACTAAACAGAGTGCAGACCTGTACTAAATCCAATACAGACCTTTACTAAGCACAGTACAGACTTTCAGTAATTGGAGTAAAGGTCACTTAACTAAACATAGTACTGACCGTTACTAAACAATACTGAGCTTTACTAAACAGACTACAGACCTTTATTGAGTTGTATTAAACAAAGTACAGACTTTTACTAAACGAAGCACGGACCGTTACTAAACAGAGTACAGACATTTACTGAACATACTACTGATCGTTACTAAACAAAGTACTGACCTTTACTTTATGATTAATAGCTTAAATATATGTGCCTAGAGGAGTTCATAATACTCTGACACCCTTGAACTCTTTGATTAGTGCAAGGTGGTCAGACACAAAATAATTCAAAGCATATACTGCTATGCTGAAACTGCATGAAAATAGAGATAAGATAACTGAAATGATAGGCTTATAAAATGTTCAATTTTGTGGAAACCGGATGCAAAAGTTATTGAATTTTGTTCCAATTTAAAGAAAAGTGTGTAGAATATGATATAATTTCAATTTAATTAGAATGCTGGTGAACGATTTTAATTTTTCCATTTATGAAAGGAATTTTATATCTCTATATAAAGTTGGGTATTTTCTTTTCATAATAAGCGTATTAGTTTAGGAGTAAATCCTGTACATCACAATATACAAAAGATACACATACTTAACTTTATATTTATATATATATATATATATATATATATATATATATATATATATATGTGTGTGTGTGTGTGTGTCAAAAAAAAAGAAGACAAACGGAAAACAGGTTAAAAAGGCAGGAGAAAAACAAAAACAAGAGATTTGACCGGTTTCGTTCGTATTAACGAACGTTTTCTGAATACAAACGAAACCGGTTAAATCTCTTGTTTTTGTTTTTCTCCTGCATTTTAACCTGTTTTCACACATTTTGTCTACCACAGCATTTAATGTTCATGACTTATCGTGAACCTTACCCCATATATATATATATATATATATAATCATACACGCATACTGATAATTCTTTACTTGTAATTGTTTCCCTGCTCTGACAGTCTGCATCTATCATAAAATCTGTTCGATTGAGATTTGCTCTGAAAATTTGCAAAATTCACATCATGGTGCTCAGATTAGTTTTAATACATTGCCATTACTTTATTTGCGTCGATGAATATGGATTTCAGCTTGTCATGCTTATTAAAGAGAAAAGCATTCAATCATTTGATATTACATCAAATTTGCTCAGGTTGTCGAGACAAATAATTGAGATGAAAATTTCTTTTGATTAGGAGGGGAACAGTAGACTGCCTAATCATCCTTTAATTTTAATTCATATATATATATATATATATATATATATATATATATATATTTATGTTAAATGAAAAAAGAAACCCAAAAACTATGTCTTTATTGAAAGACTTCCTCAGGATGAAGAAAGCAATCTAGAAAAATGATACAGAATATTAATTTTGATTTGTCAGAAAGTGTCCAGACTTCGGCATGGTCATTGACGTGAACAAGCAGAGAATGAAAAACATGATTTTGTTTTGGTAGTAGCGTTATCAGCAGTGGCCTGTCTCCTTCAAAGGACGCGAGATGAATCTGATTGATGGCTTCGACTTTTAAGTTTATGGCATTTTTAGCTAGGAAGTACCTCTTATAAAGATGCTTTTAATACAGCTAAAATAAGGGGCATCCATTCAACCCAACTGACGTGTGACAGATGGAATGACAGGCATCATCATCATAATCGGTGTAACATCCTTTTATATACTACCATGTGATAGACAGCTTTTGCATACTGGCATGTGTTGGACAGCTTTTGCATACTGGCATGTGTTGGACAGCTTTTGCATACTGGCATGTGTTGGACAACTTTTGCATACTGGCATGTGTTGGACAGCTTTTGCATACTGGCATGTGTTGGACCGCTTTTGCATACTGGCATGTGTTAGACAGCTTTTGGATACTGGCATGTGTTTGACAGCTTTTGCATACTGGCATGTGTTGGACAGCTTTTGCATACTGGCATGTGTTGGACAACTTTTGCATACTGGGATGTGTTGGACAGCTTTTGCATACTGGCATGTGTTGGACAGCTTTTGCATACTGGCATGTGTTGGACAGCTTTTGCATACTGGCATGTGTTCAACAGCTTTTGCATACTGGCATGTGTTGGACAGTTTTAGCATACTGGCATGTTTTGGACAGCTTTTGCATACTGGCATGTGTTGGACAGCTTTTGCATACTGGCATGTTTTGGACAGCTCTTGCATACTGGGATGTGTTGGACAGCTCTTGCATACTGGCATGTGTTGGACAGCTTTTGCATACTGGCATGTGTTGGACAGCTTTTGCATACTGGCATGTGTTCAACAGCTTTTGCATACTGGCATATGTTGGACAGTTTTAGCATACTGGCATGTTTTGGACAGCTTTTGCATACTGGCATGTGTTGGACAGCTTTTGCATACTGGCATGTGTTGGACAGCTTTTACATACTGGCATGTATTGGACAGTTTTTGCATACTGGCATGTGTTGGACAGCTTTTGCATACTGGCATGTGTTGGACAGCTTTTGCATACTGGCATGTGTTTGACAGCTTTTGCATACTGGCATGTGTTGGACAGCTTTTGTATACTGGCATGTGTTGGACAGCTTTTGCATACTGGCATGTGTTGGACAGCTTTTGCATACTGGCATGTGTTTGACAGCTTTTGCATACTGGCATGTGTTTGACAGCTTTTGCATACTGGCATGTGTTGGACAGCTTTTGCATACTGGCATGTGTTGGACAGCTTTTGCATACTGGCATGTGTTGGACAACTTTTGCATACTGGCATGTGTTGGACAGCTTTTGCATACTGGCATGTGTTGGACCGCTTTTGCATACTGGCATGTGTTAGACAGCTTTTGGATACTGGCATGTGTTTGACAGCTTTTGCATACTGGCATGTGTAGGACAGCTTTTGCATACTGGCATATGTGTTGGACGTTTAACATATCCTCTTGTGGATCTAAGTAAACATGTGAAGAAAAAAAACCAGATGAAAACAAATTCATATTCATTGATTTGTTTATTATTGGTTACGTTATGAACCAACAACAAAATTATGAATCGCCTTAAAAGAAAACATTTTGCATAAATTCTTTGCAAATAGATTTCTGCATTGATCTTCTGTTAATGCTGATGTGAAGAACGAGATAAAGGCACATACAGTAACAGGGGTTCAAGCCATAAAAATGCCCATCGATTAATCAATAAGCTTTTTATAGGCTTTATTTTTTGTAGAAAAAGAATAAAAGCAGGAGAGCTGAAGTGAGAATAAGAAAAGGGTCTTACTTTCAAGATGGCTGCCTTCTACTGAAGACACGGACAAGTATTTTCACTTATGGACATTAGCATATATAACTACTTAAATCCTTACTCAAATGCATTAAAAGGTTTTTAGTTCTGCTGTATTGAAAATAAAGTTGTTACGTTATATTTTTGTTGAATAGCCTTTTAATGGGAGGGAAGGGGGTTATGTGATGTTTGCTTGTCTTTTTGTGATCTGAGCTTTAAGCTGTTGCCTGGATACTTTCCCTTTCTTTACTATTAGGTCATTGCTTATTAAAGCAAAGCTACTCGAGGATAAAGGTTAATGAGATAGAAATGATTGCCAAACAAAAGATGAGGAACACTATGAGAGTACTAACATTGAGCCATGGTATAAACAGATTATAACTTATGGGCGGTTTTTGAGAAGAATTTATTGACATTGGATTTGAACACGACCAAGTTATAATCAGCAGGAAAGCAGTTCCGTGGTAATGTGTTCAACCTTGGAAAAGTATCTGAAACATTCATGGAAAAAGTAGAGAATTGATAATTTAAACATAGAGAGCAAGCATGAGATCTAACCTGGTGCCGTTGGTTAAGTGGATAATGACACAGACTGACGACCTGGGTGTGCCAAGTTCGAATCCAGTCGATTCCATAATACCACATTCACTTACGGATGTTGGTAACCATTATGTGGTCAAGAGTTGTACCATTCTGATTCCTACGAATTTACTTTACAACCCCAGAATGCAGGATATTTACAGCACCCTAAGTTCCAAACCGGATGAAGATGGATCAAGATTTTTTTCTATGAGTGACTATTTGGATGTGGTCTAAGTGCGCGTACCTATCTGCATCTTAACTTGCATGTTTTTTTGCACTAATATTAAACTGAAAAAATATTTATATCATTTCAATTCCTTTCTAGTCACATGACTAACCCGATCAATCAGACATAGTCATATGACAAAACCTGTAATAATATTCAGATGTGGATGTGTAAAAATAGGGTTAGAATCGGGAATTTTCCACATGAATTTAGAATTAAGTACGAGAATGGAAAATTCCATTAGAAGTAAAAGTAGAACAAGAGATAACGTGTGCAGGAAGTTAAATCATCGGTGGAAGTTCGAAATGACACATAGGGAGGAAGTAAGAAAGGTCTTTCTCTTGGACAAATGAGCAGATTGTCGCAGTTTTTCAAAGCTCTGTCTTTGTTTATTTAACAATTACTTGTCATAAACTGTTTTCATAAGCATCAAATTTTGTTCATTCTATTCATATTTTGCAATACTCATAATATTCTTCATCGTTCAACTGACAGTTCATCCATCTCATTAATCCTTATCCTAGAATGGCTTCTGGCCTTAATAAGTGATGACTAATTCGTAAAAAAATGAAAACATAACAGATCTGATGTCAGAATGAGAACCTCAAATTTCACATTCAACAAAACTCAGTTCTAACCACTGAGCCACACCTACAAGCACAAAAATCCCAAAATAAATTTCATGCACAATTAGAAAGAGATTTTTTCAAGTTTTTCCAAGAGAAATTGCCTTCAACTGATTCTTTTTAGTTGTTGTTATTGAAACAAATTCAGCTTAAAGAATTGGTAAGGTTCGTTTAATAACAAAGAAAAAAGAAAACAATGTGTTTGACTTTTTTTGTTGTTGATAATTTCATGTTTTATGACTTCGAATGTGTTCTCTCGGATATTTCTTATGATTTCATCTAATAACATCGAATTTATTCGATTTCGAAAGTAAAAAGAAATATATATCAAATTTCCATCACTGCTTAATAATTTCACTAATGTAATAATATTTTTCTCACTTTAAGCTTGATATGTACGTACAACTATTTTTATAATACCAACTATTTTATGCATTTCTGTATGTTTTTTTGAACCCAGAAACTTCTGAAATATAAGTTCCTGTGTGTAAGACTTTTTATACGTGTGCATGTACTTGTGCTTATCATATTGTGCATGTGGGTCTTTAGGGGCTTCTGCACAGTCGTCATTGAATTAGTTCAGTTTGAGGCAAAGCTGATTATTTTTGTTGCATATTCATATAATTTTTTTGTCAAGAAGATGTTTTTATTATTTGTACTCGCTAGAGGTTCTCACACAGATCATCGTCAGTGATTGCTCACCGACAACAACCAGTGGTATTTCTTGGAGTCTGAGTGACAACAAGCCTCCCCAAAATTCCAGTATTCTTCACCTTTTTTCGATAACGATGGGTATCGCAACAGCCTCTTACCATTGATTTCTCACTGGTAAGGACAATTAGTCTTCTCTGGGATTTGGGTGGCAATAAGCCTCCCCAAGGTCCCAGAATTCTCCGCACTTTTCCAGTGGAAGTCTGGTTTTTGCTGTCCCTTCTCGGTCTTCTCATCCTCCTCGACCCTCTACAAATATTATTATTATTATTATTATTATTATTATTATTATTATTATTATAAAAGAGGAAAAAGCAAACATTGCAGTTTAGATAGAAAATTCTTTATAAAAAGATTTTCTAAAATAAGACACTCTTCGTATTATTTGGATTATTCGGACAACTATTCACATCATGGTCGTTATTTTCACAATGTTTCGGCCGATGTAATCTCCGATCTTCATCAGATACCTATTTCCGAAACTCGGGAATTTTTATATCGAACTAAGGAATCTATACGAAATTTCGAACTGAATTCTTTATTTAATGCATGGGAGTAGATTGTTCTCTTTCCATCAGCCAAGATTACAGTAGAAGTATTTTTATTTTTATTTTATTCTTAGTTATTTAGTGAGGATTGAACTTTTAACCTCCAGAAGACTTAGTACTCAATTCCTTTATCCATTGTGCCATGCGTGTGTATGAAAATAACAGATTAGAATAGTATTTCGAATAATCTAAATAATACAAATTATTATTGGTGTACAAGTCAGGCATAGTTTTAATTTTAAATATAGTTGGATTGCAGAAAGAATTGTGAATTTTATTAACTATTCCATGGTGGGGGGAGGGCAGTGTTTTGGGGTCAACTGTACTTTGGGGAAAGTATGAACCTGCAATTTCTTCCAACTAGGGATAAAATAATAACTTGTGGTCACTTAATCGTAGACAATAGTGATCTTGTTTCGGCAGTAATTTACCCCAAACAGAAAACAACATTTTGCCGACTTTACTTGATATTCTCCTGTGAATAACCATGTAAATAAGTCATGTGCAGCAATTGATGATAAGAGCCAACAATCCAGACAATACAACACCAAAGGGAATTGATAATTCTAATAACTTGCTTCGATTCAATTCATATGAATTATGTCAGCACATTACAAAGCTTTGGAATAACAATCATAACTGTTAGATTCTAAACTCAAAAAAATGATGACTAAGTGCTCAGCTAAAGAAAGTGAAGCTTGTAAAATCATGTGTTCATCTAGAATTCAACATGAATTACTTTTCAGACAATAAGTGAAGGACACTTTCTTTGAAAACGTTTAAATTGTGAACTGAAGAGGGCCACCACACAACCCAAATCAGTCGTATTCAGCAGGATTTGTGATTCTGAATGGGCTTTACACTCACTGGACTATAAAACCACATATTTTTATCTAGGGGGGGGGGGGTATCTCAAAGATAATATCTATCAAACAATCCTCAGACTATTTCTGGACTAAATAGGGGCATCACACCTCAAATCAGTCATATTTAGGTGTGCTAGTAATGCAGAGGTGCACATTTGGAGCATATCATTGAATGGTGAGGAAACAAAGACTGTTGGACATTCATGACTGAAACTTGGTGGACAAGTCAGGCATAGACTGAAGTTTATTTGTACCAAATATGGTTGGATTGACGTAGAATTGTGAATTTTATTTAAAATTCCATTGAGCTGGTGAGTGGCTGTACAATTAAATCTGTTTTATCACTGTTCAATGATTGGCACACCTGAATACAACGTGCAAACTTCGCTCTGATTTGGGCTGTGATAACCTTCTTCAGTTCAGAAATAGTCGCACGATTGCTTTGGAAGACATCATTTTTTGATAATCGCACAGATTAAAGTTTGGAAGGCAGGATTACGGTTTGGTAAGTGTGAATCACATTCATGATCAGACCTCCTACTAACGAGACGATCAGCAAAGTGTCCCCTCATATCATTGAACGTTGATAGAAACAAATACTGATGGACATTCATGACTGAAACTTGGTGGAGAAGTCAGGCATAGACTGAAGTTTATTGATACCAAATATAGGTTTTGTTACAGAAAGGATTGCGAATTTTATTAACGATTCCTTCGGGGGTTGGCATTTAATTTCGTTCACCTTGTAACATGATTATGTTTATCGATACATTCGTGTAGAATTTCATACAATAAATTGTTGGCAACTGTCTGTGTTAGGAGACAATGGAGTTCTACACCTTAGATTAGTCTGTTGCCGTATTGACTGTGCAAGCCTATCCGGGATCGGCAGGCTCTGTTGCAGTTGCCACAGATGTAGGTAGTGTCATGTTGTTGGAGCTGTGTTACAGCCCTCTGACGTCTGTGCTCTCTCTTCTCCCTCCATTGCTGGTCTCTCCTCTCTTGACTCCCCCTTGCAGCATGTCTTTACAGCCTTTCTCCAGCAGCTGCGATCTTCAGCGACGGACACCCAGCCTGTTGGGTCGATGCCGTCTGCCCTCATGTCTCGCTTGCAGACATCGTTATAGCATAGGACAGGTATTCCTGCTCGTCTGGAGCTGGTTGTAATGTAACGAATATCTTTTGGGATCCTCCCATCGTCCATTCGCCTGGCATGGCCAAGCCACTTGAGTCGTCGTTGGGTGAGCAGAGACAACATGTTTGGGATGTCTGCCTGAAAAAGTATACTCTTGTTCGATACATAGTCCTGCCAGGTAATTTCTAGGAATCTCTGAGGTTGCGCAGGTGGAAGGTGTTAAATCTGTTCTCTTGGTGGAAGTAGAAGGCCCAGGATTAACTGATGTATAGCAGTGGGCTGAGCACACACAATAAATAAAGAAACAGTTAACTGGGCAAACTAATAGCATGAAATACTGGATAACATGAAATACTACCCTCTCTATCACATCTCTATTGTAAATATTTTTGTTTTTTACGAATGTGTAACCACTTATCAAGGCCAGGAGGCAACTCAAGGATAAGTGTTAACGAAAGCATCGGTTGGACGATGATCGCCATGACAAGAGAGTTGGAAACAATGGGTGGAATGGGCAGAAGATTACTTAAGAGCAATTGATTATCCAAGAGGACGGCTCAACAAGTATTTATTTATATTAAACTTAAAGACGACCATGTTGTAGTCGGTTGGGAAGCAGCCTCGTGCTATCTTGTTCACCAAATGGGATGTACTAGGAAAGAAACTTTGTTCATATAAATTTTGTTTCTGGTAAAGAGAGAGAGAGAGAGTGGAAAGTCATTTGTTGTAGTTGTAGCTATACGAGTTCTTGCTGTGAATCGTTAACAGGGGGGGGACCAGATATTAGAGCTTAGTCGAGCACCGACCATCAACATAACGATACAGTAGAGAGAGGCTAGCAACATCTCTTCTGTGTGAAAAATGCTGTAGAGAAAAAAAGGGGTCATCTCCCACAGGATTACAAAGTCGATTTTGTATTCTTTCAAGACAAGAAAAAATGATCCGAACTACACCTCCTCAGATATAGCAGCAGTATGCCATCTTAGAAAGTATCTGGCTCTTATACAGGTATAGGATTGCGTCAGGAGTGAGGTACTTTCTTTTTATGATCCAACCATTTTCCAACAACCTCAGCAACAGATTTGATGTAAGTCTTCCATTTTAGGTCTGGAGTGAAAGTCAGTCCTAGAAGCTTATCAAAAAAGGGGGTTCCTCAAGAAAAAGAGCCATTTATTCTGATAGGGGTAAAACACACAATAAATAAATAAAAAGTTGGCTGGGCAAACTTGATAAAATGAAATATAAATATTTAAATTCTTATAAATATTTGCCGACAACACCACGCTCTACTCTCGTCATGTAGGCAAAACCGATGCACACATATCTGAGGCAATGGCTGAATCCTTAGAAAATGACCTCCAGTCTGTAGTGGATTGGGGTCAAACATGGATGGTAACTTTTAATGCTGCAAATGCAAAGCTACTTTTCTTCAATAACTACAAGAAACCTCTTCAACCACCGATTGTCATGGCAAATAACACCCTTCCTGAGAGGTCATCATTCAAACTTCTCGGCCTAACTTTCAGATAACATGAATATGAATAAATACATTGAAAACATTGCCAGGGCTGCTTCAAAGAAGGTGGGCCTCCTCTACCATGCTAGTAAACATCTCACACCAAACATTATCCTGTATCTCTACAAAGCCACCATCTGCCCATGCATGGAGTATGTTGCCACATCTGGGCTGGGGCATCATCCACTAGTCTCTCCCTCTTAGACAAGGTCTAAAAAAGAGTCGTCAACTTAATAGGTCCCTCACTATCCACCAAGCTCCAGCCCCTGTCCCATCGCCACAAAGTTGTTTCCTGTGCCTGTTTTACAAGTATTTCAATGGATTGTGCTCTGATGAACTTGCTGCTCTGGTGCCACCACAACATAAATTCACTAAACCAACCTGACAATCTGCCAAATCCCATCCATTCACTGTGGAGGTCCCCAGATGCCGAAGAGCTTTCTACTCCAAAAGCTTCTTTCCTCGTACTGCTGGACTCTGGAACTCGCTCCCTGCTCCCTGTTTTCCTGACGCTACTGACATGCAGAAATTTATAACTAATGTAAGCAGGCATCTCGCTGCGCAAGCTCCCAATTTAGGTTGACCCCCCCTCCCCCCCCCCAAAAAAAAAACTTTCACCCTTTTTCTCAGTAGCCCCTTACATCTATAGTGGCGGCCTGCCTTGTTTGGGGTGAACTATGTTAAAAAAAAAAAATATCTCATATGTATCATAGCGTTACATGTGAGATGCAAGTACTTGGTATATCTATAGCATTCAGGAATTAATAACCAATCGAATGACTCGACTTTATATTTTAAACATAGGTTATATTTTTTTTACTATTTATCTTCATTAAAAATAGAGAATCATATAATGCATTCAAATACAGTAGCTAAAATTGTTCCCTGAGGAATGAAATTCTAAAAAACATTAATTAATAGAATTCTAAAATATTTTTTTTACATAATCGTTTGAAAAATCTTTCATCAAATATATAGAATTATTTTGTCAGATTTTCCATGTTGGACCTAAATAGCAATGTATCTGACAAATCAACATTTGATTCTGACTAGCTATTTCTTCCTTTTATCCTTTTATCCTTTTAAATGTACTTTACACAAAGAATGCGTAATTCGCCCTAGTTTTTTTTGAAAAATAATTATTCTGACAAGACGATTATTACAATGGATACAATTTTAAATAATGACCTAAAAAGCTCAAAATGTAAGAGATAATTCGTATTATAACTTAAACTTATGAGTTATTTTCCTTACATTTTGAAATTTTTCCCATATCCTTTTGTAACTTACACATTTATTTTTTTTAATTCAAAAATTTAAACTAAAATTTGATTAATGAATCCCGGGCTACACCGAATAGGTACAGCTAATAAGATAATTTTTTTAAACTGTGAGAATATTTGGCATTTGATTTTCATTGCATTTTGCTGTAAAAGTTATTTTTATATCTTTTCAATAATTTGAATGTTAGTCTTTGGAACTCAAATTGTCCTAAAATCTTATTAAATGCAATCAAGTTGCATTAACAGTAGAAAAAACTCGTATTTTCTAAAGAAAAATAATTAATTATGATTTTCAACGTACAAAAAAGACCAACAAACATACAAAGCTTACCTGGCTGTACCTGGTACGGCATTCACCCTGGTCGGGAAATGTTTAAAGGAATATTATGTTCACAAGCGATCTCCAATCGCATGTGAACATCCTGATTATGCGAGATGGCAACGTTATTTTTGTAGGTTTTTTCCTTGCAAATAAGTGTCGCCATCTACTCACATGAAACGCTTGATATTCCTAAATGGTTACTCATCTCGTACTGACTAGGCTCACCATTGCTTAACTTCGGTGATCCGATGTGTCAATGTCAACCAAACAGCAACACTTTTGACAAGAAATGCTTTAGTGGTAATGCTTTTTGATTAAATGAATGCAAAATTAAGAGACCTAAAGCTGGGCAGCAAAAAGAAAGCTGGCCACTTGATGAAGACATCGAGAGAAACCACCAGGAAAGACCGTAAACAGTGGCAAATAGACACAGTCAATCCCCAGAATCCTGATCGCTGGAGACTTAGCATAAGAACAGCCAGACAATGTCGAACCTCTTGTCAAAGAAAACATAGACGATAAACATGGATAGTGAGTGTGAGTGAAAAATACACACATGCACACAACACATACACAAACATGCAAAAACATTACAAGCTGCATTATCTAATTAATATATATATGAAGAATTCGAACGCAAAACGCGATAAATCCAATTCGTTTAAATTGAGACCTTAAACAATAAAAACACGAATATATCAAATCTAGACATCGAATGAAAGCTGATTTTAATTGAAATCAAAAAGAAATTATGTTGGTATGATATTATGTAACACATAGTTTGGGGGTGTCGTCGAGTGTTGAAATGCAACACTTTTTGTAGGGACAATTTTGTGATTTTGAAAATGGCGTTTATCGCGTTTTGCATTACAACTGAGTTCTCTCCCGTAAGTTTTCCAAAAATATATATTATTTATTTTTGGAAAACTCACGGGAGAGAACTCAGTACGATTTCACACGATAGCTTTCCTTTAATCAGTTCAGGTGAGTAAGAGAAACAATTAATTTCAGAAAAACCTAAATTGAAATAAAATAGATTTGATCCAATAACATAGTGCAATGAGAAAGCGAAAACAAAATTAGGCAAGTTCAAATCAAGTATGTCAGACGGATTGCTATTTGGGTCTGACTTAAAAAATCCGACAAGCTAACTTTATATGTTAGATGACTGTGGGTTTTTTTTTTAATATTAAGACTTATTGAAAATTCTTACATGTGACAGACTGATATAAAATGTGAAAGACCAACAAAAAAAATACAGATGTATTTCAAACCTATGCGTATGCATTATTTTTGCACAGCTAAAAGAGTAGGTTAGTTGTTTGACAAAAATAGTCAAAAAATTAAGATCATGTTTTTTTATGTAACAAATTGGAAGTTAATCTTCATTTCCGTGTGTAAACATGTAAAAAAAATGTGTTTTGAATAAAAAATCTTAAATTAATTAGTTTGCAAAAGCAGTTTGACTTTGATTAGTCAGACACTACTTCAGTTCGTTCTTTCATAGTGGAAATATCATTATTCTTTATAGTGGAAATATCATTATTCTTCATAGTGGAAAGGGTATTATTTGAGCCCTGCACACTGAACTGATTTTCTTACAAAGAAAAATGATATTCTACTGTTTTTAGGCGATTAGATGCAAACAGCTTGAAAATGTAAGTGGGTAAAAGGAAATTTAAAAAGAATATTGTAGACTTAAAAGTTTCCTATAAATTTAAGGTAAAATAATTACTCACCTCCGAACTAGATAGCGTTTAAAAGGACCGTTCCTAAAATAGGCTATCTGGCCTGGAAGTGAGTGATCATTACCACTTATTGACACGGATGTGGGGTATTATTTTCTGTTAAATTTATATGCAAAAGTGTTCCCCCGTTCTAAAGTCTAAAATGTTGTTGTTGTTGTTTCTTTAAATGTCGTTTAACTGCCTTATTTTCAGACTGTCTGAAAAAGTATGATACAGTTTTATTGACCAAATAGAGAAAGATTAGCAACGTCTATTTTATGGGAAAGGGGCTGTAGTGAACAGAATAGACCATCCCCACTAGATTTCGTAGTTGATTTTGTACTTTGCTAAAGCAAGAAAGAGTGCCCTGAGCAGTACCTCCTCATATGTGGGAGCAATGCTCCATCTTAGGATGTATCTACCTCTTCTATAAGTAGAGGATTTCACCAGGAGTTAGAAACTTTCTAGAGTGGTAGAATGATCCAATTGAAATTGCCACATGAATGATTTAAGATGAAAATGCTTTCATTTTTTTACTGTAAAAAACTTTAACTAAAGAAGATTTTCAGGAAAGATGATTTTTGTTTTTGTTTAATTTCATGTTTAGTTTTTGATATTGGGTTGTTGTAAAATAATTGAAAGCAGGAACCGCATGGAATGATTATCAGTTTTTCTTCTTCTAGATGTCTGCAGTCGTTTTTTATACTCGTACAAAATGTAGGGAAATTTTTATGCCGCACCTTGTAGAAATAATCTTATAGAAGATAATTCAAACTTTGACATTTGCTTTTGAAACGATTGGATTTAAAATTAAGGCATGCAATTATCCGGTCATCAGGAAGGTCTGAGGCGTTTTTCTAAGGATGCAAATAAAACAAATTTATTCGCATTTCAAAGGTTTTCAGAAAGTATTCAGCAAAAGATAAGATGCATAACTTTCAACATTGTTCCCTTGTAAAATGTTTGGGTTAACTTATCAGTATAGATTCAAAACAACTGGCCTACATACTGGCTTACAATAATAATTAAATGGATAAATATTATTTAGTTATCTATACACAAGCTTGTTTCTTCTTTTGAAGACTCATCAGTATAGATTCGAAACAACTGGCCTTACCTACTGGCTTACAATAATAATTAAATAGATAAATATTATTTAGTTATCTATACACAAGCTTGTTTCTTCTTTTGAAGACTCATCAGTATAGATTCGAAACAACTGGCCTACCTACTGGCTTACAATAATAATTAAATGGATAAATATTATTTAGTTATCTATACACAAGCTTGTTTCTTCTTTTGAAGACTCATCAGTATAGATTCGAAACAACTAGCCTACATACTGGCTTACAATAATAAATAAATGGATAAATATTATTTAGTTATCTATACACAAGCTTGTTTCTTCTTTTGAAGACTCATCAGTATAGATTCGAAACAACTGGCCTACCTACTGGCTTACAATAATAATTAAATGGATAAATATTATTTAGTTATCTATACACAAGCTTGTTTCTTCTTTTGAAGACTCATCAGTATAGATTCGAAACAACTGGCCTACCTACTGGCTTACAATAATAATTAAATAGATAAATATTATTTAGTTATCTATACACAAGCTTGTTTCTTCTTTTGAAGACTCATCAGTATAGATTCGAAACAACTGGCCTACCTACTGGCTTACAATAATAATTAAATGGATAAATATTATTTAGTTATCTATACACAAGCTTGTTTCTTCTTTTGAAGACTCATCAGTATAGATTCGAAACAACTGGCCTACCTACTGGCTTACAATAATAATTAAATGGATAAATATTATTTAGTTATCTATACACAAGCTTGTTTCTTCTTTTGAAGACTCATCAGTATAGATTCGAAACAACTAGCCTACCTACTGACTTACAATAATAATTAAATGGATAAATATTATTTAGTTATCTATACACAAGCTTGTTTCTTCTTTTGAAGACTCATCAGTATAGATTCGAAACAACTGGCCTACCTACTGGCTTACAATAATAATTAAATGGATAAATATTATTTAGTTATCTATACACAAGCTTGTTTCTTCTTTTGAAGACTCATCAGTATAGATTCGAAACAACTGGCCTACCTACTGGCTTACAATAATAAATAAATGGATAAATATTATTTAGTTATCTATACACAAGCTTGTTTCTTCTTTTGAAGACTCATCAGTATAGATTCGAAACAACTGGCCTACCTACTGGCTTACAATAATAATTAAATGGATAAATATTATTTAGTTATCTATACACAAGCTTGTTTCTTCTTTTGAAGACTCATCAGTATAGATTCGAAACAACTGGCCTACCTATTGGCTTACAATAATAATTAAATGGATAAATATTATTTAGTTATCTATACACAAGCTTGTTTCTTCTTTTGAAGACTCATCAGTATAGATTCAAACAATTAAACTATCTACTAACGGGTTCGAACTTACAAGCCTGGGTGTTGTAACCCAACCTCGTTAAAACCTTGGCTAACAAGTCAGCAGCAAGATTGAGACGATTAAGTACAGTTTGAATATATATATATATATATATATATACATATATGTATATATATATATATATATATATATATATATATATATAGAGAGAGAGAGAGAGAGAGAGAGAGAGAGAGAGAGAGAGAGATGAAATATGAGATCGACCTGTACTCGCCGCCCAATGTCTGATCAACACCGATCACAACAAAAGTCCGACAACTGCTTGTTATAGCTGCAGATTGGTCCCCGGTCCTCAGATTGCAAGGCCACTTGAACCGGTTTTTACATACGGCATCTGGTATTCCCAAATGGTAACTGATCTAAATACTGAACAAGCTCAACATTCACTAAACGTCAGTGATTTAATGGGAACGAGTGTGGCAACGTGATTATATATATATATATATATATAGAGAGAGAGAGAGAGAGAGTGAGGGGGAGAGAGAGAGAATCTGATCCTTCCCTCAGATCATATTTGGAAAGAACTTTGGATCTTTCAAAATATGATCTGAGGGAAGGATCAGATTCTCTTGCTGCCTGATGACATCTCAGTTTCTAACATCGACATGCCAGTGTCGCGGATTATGTACATGTCTGTATAAATAAAGATAATTATATATATATATATATATATATATATATATATATATATATATATATATATACTAGTAGAAGACCCGTCTCAGGACGAGTATAAGCAATAAATATAGCATTAGTTTTTCATTTTAATGTTTTTTTATCCTTTTAGAGGGAGGGGTATTGTATGGTTTCAGTGTCACCCCTCCCTAAATAGTAAAGTTTCAAAAGAAAATGTATACCCACGTTACTCACCCCTTGCCTTGAATACATACAAAGCACCTCGATATTATTGACACTAACGCGCACGCACAAATTCTTTTATTTGAATGTATAACTTAATATAATGTATAACTTAATTAATTTATAACTTAATTAATGTATAACTTAATATATATAAAATGTATTATTAATGTATAACTTAATATATATAAAATTTGATGCAGGGCAATTTTTTTTTCTATGACATTTTTGTATCTAACTTATTTTTAAAATTTGAGGAGAGGGTACGAGTTTAGGTGAGGGCACACCTTAAATGGTAAAGTTTACAAAAATGAATGTACCTATGTTACTCACCATGTTGCCGAGAATATATAATGATCGGTTCATTAGTTTAGTAATTTATTCGTACAACAAAAGTTATATATATATATATATATAGTAAGTTCTGAAAATATATTTATAGCAATTAAGCTACACAGAGGCTCCCGCGTTTCATCCCCGGGGGAAATCGTCAGGCTAAAATGCTTCGGGGATTAAATGCGGGAGCCTCTGCGTAGCTTAACTGCCATAAATATATTTTCATCACTTACTACCTATCTTTACTTACGTATCGATCACTGTTGAAGTAAATACTGAAAATTCATACATAAAAAATTATATCTCCTTATAACATTTTATGTGGATACATGAAATAGTAATATATATATATATATATATATATATATATATATATATATATATATATATATATATAATTTTTGCTCATCTTTGCGTTTTTGCTGGGCTGGGGCATTCTACCGGATGCCAGACATTCACTGACTATTTCAGATACTCCAGCCTAGTAATCTTTTTAAGATTCTAACCGTCCCTTTAAGTGTAATTGTTTGTATTTCTCTTGCACTCGGTTCACCGGGTATACTCGCCAGATAGCTTTTGTCCCATCTGGGAAACAAGCGATCGTAGGCGGGCAACCGGTGTATTTTTTTTCTTCGGGAGGATAGATTCTTGAATCTTATCAGCTAGGATCTCATTGGATGTTTTGCTCCACTTTTCAAACTTTGAGTAGTGGTAGCAAAACAATAGCACCTTCTTTTGTGCAACAGTCCATGGTTGGGCTTTTAAGCCTCTTATGTTTCTTTTTTTTTGTTGCTGCATTTGATGGAGATAGGGAGCCAGGACCTTTTGTCTCAAGGTCAGATGTCTGACCCTGGTTGGCCTCTGTCATGGCTGAAGCACCATTTCCAGAGGCAGGAAAGTGTCACACCATTGCTTACATCTTCTCGCCTGGTGTATGAACGGGTTGATGGGCCCTTTTCATCCTGGGTGCCGGCCTGCCAGCATTTATTTTTGTTTTTATTCATAATTTTTATCATTCATTTCCTCATTGTCAACGGCTTCTAATTCATTATTCGAAGCTTCACTCTATTAATAGAGGGGGTGCCCTCATCTGCAATTCGGGAGACGTGCTGGATGGCTTGAGGAGACAGCACACCATTTTTTTTTAATATTTGGTCAGGGTTTCCTTCAAGTAAAAAGTATCCTCATGTCAGAGTCCCTGACAAATTTCTGTACAGAGAGACCGAAAACACCCGAGGGTGGTGTCTAGAAAGCATATATATATATTAATATTGAAAATATATATGCACAATATATATTACTTTATAATATTATATGTGTATATACATTAAATAGTAACAAATTATATATATATATATATGTTCTTTTTTCAGTAACTTGTTGAATATTTTATGTGCATAAATATATGATATATATTTAATAACCTGTAAATTTATTGTAATCTGTCAAATTATTTGTCATGTTCCTGCAATTTAAATTTCATAAAAGATAAACACTTTCCTAAAATTTCATTGACAGTTTAAAATTCCCAACAAACACCCTTGTCATGAAAATATCTTCTATTCTATAATAAAGACGAATGTATATTTATTTTCATATTTATATATATAAAAATATGTGTACTTTCATCTTGTAGTGAAGAAGTTAGCGAGTAAAAAAGTGGGGAAGCAAGAAGGCAAATATTAAGTCAGCAACCCTCACCGTCTGAAATAAATTTTGAAAAAAATCCCCTACTCTAAATAAAAAGACATTGTTTAATGTTTGTTTTTCTTTACGTCATTAGAAACGATAATAATGATTTTTATATGAAAAATTAAATTACTGAAGTAATTCTATGATCTTATATGAATATTAGTGCGAACACTGGCAAAGCATAATTTATTTTACGTCATTTTACAGTGGGTGTACACTAGTATATATATATATATATATATATATATGTGTGTGTGTGGGGGGGGGTATATATATATATAGTCTCGGAAGTTTCTCAACCATTTAAAAGTATATATAAAAAAAAATAATTTTTAAAAAAAATTTAAAAATTAAAAAAAACAACCTTAAGTCCCAAGTCGTTCAGTGGAAAATCACTCATGTAAGTCAATTTAATTTTTACAGTTATTATATTAGTTAGCTTCTAACATTATTTAAGGGATCATCAGTTGTTTACCATGAAAAACTGTTTCGGGAATTTTTTAATATATATATATATATATATACGCTATAGATGACTGCTTGTTGTTAACCTACTTAAACTGATCCATCAAGCAAGAACTTTGAACAATTATTTATAAATGAATATTATTTTTAAATTGACCCATATACACATGTGTTTCCTGCTACTCTACTATCATCAGTATGGGAGGAGACAATTCCATGCCGGTCACACGATTCGAACCCCAATACCAAAGTCATCCTTGACTGTAGTTTTCTTGTCACGTGAACCCCTCACTCTTTTAGGAAAATCATCCTAACAAAATTATATATTCCTAGATATAATAACCTCATGCACAAATAGTCCCAGATAGACACATGTCCGGCATATTAGCATTGATGTGTATTAGTGTTATGAAGAATGAATTAATCAATTGTGTTAGCCACTTTACCAGTGAGATACTAAAAATAATAGTATCTTTAGCTTTACATAATATATAAATCATTTTTTTTCAAAAACTGGTTAACACTGTGAATGTATCATCATATCTCGTGTGATGGGTGTCACTGATGTCTGTTCAGATTTGAATTGCTTTTTATCATGTCTTTGTAGTGTGGCAATTTTACTTGTTGCAGGACTTTGAAGTTTCCTAACTGATATTATGTTCGATTCCCAAGGAAAAATTTAGTACATGAAAAATTCAAACATGACACCCTATTTATATAAAGTTATTTATGTGTATATGTTTATATATTTCTATCTATATGATTCACTCCTTAGATATTTAACCGATCATTATGAATTTTAGAATGCAGCTGCTCGGTATAACGGATCGTAATATGGGTTATATTTAGCTTAATTTAGTTTTATTTTAAAGTAGGCAAAGAGGGGGTGAAAATTCAGATATTTCTGTATTTTTGTGAAATTTTTACAATAGGTATTAGACATCAATTAATAAATATTCCTAAAACTTAAATTTTTTTGAAGTATTTTAAAACGATTTTAAGGGGCATAAGATAGACACAACCTCCCATTTGAAAATTCAAATATTTCAGATTTGCATTAAATTTTACCTATAGTCATTATATACCAATTAAGTATGATTCCATGAATTTCAATTCATTCTTCAGACTCTGTAAGCTTAAAGCTTAAATCTTAGATATTTTCTCGAATCAAAATCATGTAATGGACTTAGATCAAAATTCGAATAAGTATTCGAGACATAAGGTTTAGTAGCATTATATCTTGATTTTAATCTGCGTAAGGGGACATACAAGTGGTGCAAAAAAGGGACGGGTATAGTTATAGTTTATTATATATGCTCCAATGAAGATCAGATACTGAAATGTTTCTTGAGAATATTATTTCGGCTGGATCAATAAAAAGTTTTGTTGCCATTGATGTGTGTATGCGGAGGGGATTCTATATATAGATGCTTGTTAGCTCCTTATATCAAGTGGCTTCATGTTTTGTTTGAAGCGATTACCATAAAAAAAAACATATATTTTCTGATGAGTTTGGATGACAACATTTTGCTGCCTTGGATACTGTATGCTGATAGTGGGTGCCTCTATGCTTTCTACCGATTGTCAGTGAGACTGAACTTGGCTAGCAAACCTTTCCAATGGAGTCGAATCATTTTTTGTGTCTCTTATAATCCTGGTCTTTTGCCATATCTAATCTTGGCTAAGAACATCATTTTGAGGTACTTTTCAAGGTGTAATGACATCTTTAGAATGATTACAAGTAAAGTTCAGTCAAAGTAGCTAATAATTCTGGCCTTGAGTCAAATCTAAGTCTTGTAAGGACCTTACAAATTGCAAATGACAGTGAGCTCGTTCGATAAATGACTACTAGCAGGTATAATCTATACGCAATCATATATACATCTGGGTTTGGACCGAATCCAAACTCTGATAAGAAAATAACGTTCACCATTTTGCATCATATAAGCAGATTATTCTTAGTAAATTAAATCCTAAGGATTTCTATATAGTCTTGTACACAAAATATTTAAATGAATATTTAATAAAAGTGTACATATATACTCTAGAAGCTGTATATACATATATATATAGAGAAAGAGATGTGTATGAATATATATAGAGAGAGGTATTAATTTATAATTTCAGAGTATTTATAAATAGACAAAACAGAGTCCAGCGACGATATTTTTATTTTCCAGTCAAGAGATTCATTTTTTACGTTTCTACATTTGTCCAGACGAGAAAGGTTTTACAAACATATATTGAATCTTCAAGCACAAATCTTCATCAGAACCATCACCCCGAGAAATGTATTTTAAAAAATCGAAAATTTACTTTAGAAAGCATTCAACCATAGATAGGAGGAGACAATTGTGTATTGTTTTATTTTACCTCTGATTAAATCAATTATTCCGTTGGTTTTGGAATAAATACACATGTGGTTTGAGAAAAAAATCTATCTAAAGGAATGTTATAAAAGTAGTTGATGGGCAGATGTCTAAAGCACATAGAATCAATTCCGGCATGCATCAAGTATTGATTCTGAGCCCAAACCTCTTTCTGATCTTCATTAATGGTTTTTCAAAATCATATTCTGAGATTATTCGTTTACATCTATGCAGATGACACAATTATTTATGGAATCAATTTGAGGAGCACTGATGACCAAAGACTTGTTGCTTCTTTCTCTTCTGATCTGGAGCATGTGGTGCAATCGGAAAAAAATGGCTTCTTACTTTTAACAATTCTAAAACAAAGCTTCTCTCCTTTCACCACCAACGTTCAGATCCTTGTTTTGCATCAGTTGAAATTAATGGCTCTCTCCTTGGGGAAGCCATTCGCCTTGATAAGCTCCTAGGACTGACTTACACTATGGTCATAAAATAGAAGCTTTATATCAAATCTGTGTCTAAGGTTGGTGGGAAAATGGTTAGATCATTCTACCACTCGAGAAAGTACCTGACTACTGACACAATCTTCTACCTGTATATTGCTAGATACATCCTAAACAAGAATACTGCTGCTACATCTATATTGGTGCCATTCAAAGCACTCTTACCTGCTTTAGTAGTGTAAAACTGACTTCGCAATCTAGTGAGGGTGATCTCTTCTCTTCCCTACAGTCTCTTTCTCAGAGAAAAGACATTACTAGTTTTTCTCTACTTTCTTTCATTATTTTGATGGTAGGTGCTCGACTGAGCTCCAATCCCAGGTTCCCCTCTGTGAAAATATCCCACCAAGTACCTCTCTAGCTACCACCACTGCAAAGAGGTTTCCTTTCTTCCTCCGCATACCTGAAGCCAAATGGAACTGCCATGAACAGAGCTTCTTTCTAAGAACTTCCTATGTGCAGAACACAATACAACTGGACTGCTTCCTTACTGACTACATCATAGTCGTCTTAAAGTTCAATGTTAACAAATACTTGTTTAGTTGTCTTCTTAAGTAATAAGATCCAGTCCTTTTCCACCAATTGTTTCATATTCTCTCATAGTAATGATCTATATCCAATTGACAATCTCATTAACCCTTATTCTCGAGTGGCCTTTGGGCCTTGATAAGTGGTAACTAATTAGCATAAAAATACCAGGGATTATCTGCTATCTTTCTTCATCTGTCTTTTTTTTTATTAACATGCAGGTTGAGGGGAATCATTCACACTGTTGGGCGCCATCCATATGGCTAGCTGCACGCATGGAAATATCAATAAAGGTTTATTTGAAACAAAAGTTGCCCAAAGCCTTTTCTATGATCGACACTAAATGTGTCCACTAACCAAGCTCAACAGTCAGTCAGCTTGTATGGTGGCCGATACCCGCCAAATCTAAACTTTATAGCGGCATCTGTATGCATTACATGGAGATATACCTGAATAAAGTATATCCCACATACCCCCTATCAGTAGACTGCCAGTTGGTTCAGGGTTGCTTATTGAGTATTGGCAGCAAGCCTCCATATCTAAAGGTTATTCCACTACAGGGGACCCGATGAATGAGAGATAGTCACTCCACACCACAGATATTCTAATCATACTAAAAGTCCACCGATAATACACAAGAGAATTGATAATATAATTACTTACATATTAGATACACAGGTATTATAAATAGTTATCAACGTTAAGTAAAACTTTATTATCTTAACTAAAAGATTTTGTTTAGTATAGGCTCTGCAGTGGAACACTTTGGGTCCAAGTAATGGCAGGCTTAGGCCTGAGAAACACGGTAAGATTCAAAAGAATATCTTGCATAGTGAACGCCCCCTTGTTTTAAGGTGGAGAATTGGTCTTAAAAAGTCGCTATTACACTAGTATACACGATGATGACTAATCTGACCTGAATCCTAGAAAGGAAAAAACAATCTCTGTATCTTGGTAGAGAATTATGGGAATCTGTTGAAATTGCTTCAGTTTAGTAGCGAGTTGCACACAAAACCTTGAATGAAATATTATCTTTGAGCTAATTAACAGTAGCAGCAGGAGTTTGAGGCCGTTTTCATACATGAGTGAAACTTATCTTAAATTACAAGTGAAAAAACGGCTAATTAATAAAACTGGCAGATAATATTACAAGCGACCTTGAACAGTATTTAGCTAATTAAATCCAGGTCGTCAAAAGAGTTAAGTTTCACTGTATTTCATCACCTGTCTGAGGTAGATGGCTACTGCCCATAGCAAATTGAGGATCTACTCTGAAACTTAAGTTTCAGGGAGCAACCCTGACAGAATCTATTAAAGTGTAGATTTCAGTTTGTATACTGGTCTTGTGCCAGACAGTCAAAGATCCACTTTTGAACTGGAATTAATTTACAGACACTATCAGCAATTATTATTGTGGTTTCTCAAATTAAAAACAGAATTTATCAACTTCCCATCTGTGAAACATGTTACCACAAAATTTCTTCTCTGAGGGCTTCCACATGGTCCTCTTCAAATCCAATGTTAATAAGCATAAACAGTCCTCATATGTAATCGAATTTTATTCATTGCATTTATTATTATCAATCCTCTCATAATATTCTTCATCAAGCAACTGTCAATCTTATTAACTCTTATCCTCGGGTAGTTTTTAGTCTTAGTAGGTCGTAACTCATCTTATTTCCCCCTTTTTTATGCTTTATTCATTTATATAACCTTCTCTTAATGTTCACCTCGTTCAAGAACTTCTCATATGTGGAACACATCGCAATAAAATTACTTCCCTGAGAGTTACAACATAGTCCTCTTCCAATCAAATGTCAATAAACACCTGTCATAAACCTTCCTAATAAGTCATCAAATTTTATTCATTACATTCATTATTTTCAATCATCTCATAATGTTCTTCATCATCCAACTGTCAATTTCATTAACCTTTATCCTCAGATGGCTTTTAGTCTTGATAAGTGGTCACTCAATGAAAAAAAATATTCTTGCAATTGTCTCAAATTAAAAACAGAATTTATCTTTTAATGCCGCAAAGACAAAGCTCCTTTCCTTCAATAACTACAAGAAACCTCTTCAACCACCGATTGTCATAGCAAATAACATCCTACCTGAGAGTTCAACATTAAAACTCCTCGGCCTAACCTTCACAGGTAACATGAATTGGAACAAATACATTGAAGACATTGCCAAGGCTGCAGCCAAGAGGTGGGCGCCCTCTACCGTGCTAGTAAACTCCTCACACCTGACATTATCCTGTATCTCTACAAAGCTACCATCTGCCCATGTATGGAGTATTGTTGCTACGTCTGGGCTGGTGCATCATCTACTAGTCTCTCCCTCCTAGACAAAGTCCAAAAAAGAGTCGCCAACCTAATAGGTCCCTAACTGTCAACCAAGCTCCAGTCCCTGTCCCATTGCCGCAATGTAGCATCCTTGTGCTTGTTTTACAAATACTTTAATGAGTTATGCTTCGATGAATTGGCTACTCTGGTACCCCCTCAACGTAAATTCACTGGACTAACTCGACAATCAACTAAATCCCATCCATTCACTGTGGAGGTCCCCAGATGCCGGAGAGCTTTCTACTCAAATAGTTTCTTCCCTCGTGCTGCTGGCCTCTGGAACTCCCTCCCTGCCCCCTGTTTCCCCGACGGTACTGATATGCAGAATTTTAAAACTAATGTAAACAGACATCTCGCTGAGCAGATTCCAATTTTGGTTTACCCCCACCCCCAAAAAAAACCTTCTCCCTTTTTTTCTCGGCTGCCACTGTAGACGTAAGGGGCTACCCCTTACGTCTACAGTAGCGGCCTGCCTTGTTTGGGGTGAACTATGTAAAAAAAAAAATCCAGTGTAATTTTTGTTTTTTACTTGTGTCATAAGTTATTAAGGGCAAAATCCACTCGAGGATAAGGGTAAATGAAGTGGAATGATTGTCAGTATTTCCTATATCTTATTTCCTCTTTCTTTTATGCTTTATTCATGCATATGACCTTTTGTAAATATTTATCCCGTTCATAAATCAAAAGCTTGAATGCATAGAAAATGTATTTCACATCAATGTTGTGAATTAATCCAATAAAATTGTATCAGAATCTAACGTTGGAATGATCTCTCATGGAGTGCTTTCATTAAAGAAAATGGCAATGTTTACCAAATCATGATGCTGTTTTGTTTTGTTTGTTTTTGTATTGTTTTTACTAATGAGTCATTACTTATCAAGGCTAAATAACACTTGAAGATGAGGGGGTAATGAGATAGATAGATCGATAGTTAAATGATGATGGATAAAACAAGAGCCAACCCAGAAAACAGAAATTATTCCCCCTTTGTCAGAAACATCACTCATGGAATATGAGGCCCAAAGAACAAAGTAGGGAGGATGTGAGAGTTCCAAAGATGGCAAAAGTAAACACGTCTGCCCTTTACCTTGAAGGTCCGATCTGACAGTGTCGACATTTCTGGTTTGATTGTCTGCTTTGATTTTTTTCATCTGTCATCTTCTTCCTGCTGCAGGGATACAATTTCTCGAACACCATTGTAAACTCTTCCTGTCCATGTTGTTTGTTCAAAGGTTGTATATTGCCGTGTTGTAGGCTACTGCCCCAAACAGAAATAATGGCGGTCCTTATTATATAAGAGAATAGCTAAAAAATTTCAAACTTTCATGAGAATATTTAATTTCAATTGGATGCATATACTGTAACCAGGGTAAAATTGCAATCTTCCTTCAAGAGGTTGCTATTTTATGTTGTGTCGCACCGTATATGTTATCTTTTTATATGTTCTTGTTGTTTCATTGTCTTTTCTGTTAATCTAATGAATTCAAATTAAACCTATGCTTCATTTGTTTAAAATAACGACGGGCAATGAAAATAAAACAATTATTTGTTTTTTAACCCAAAAAATGAAAACCCCTGATTTAAAATAATCAACTAAAACTGTGAGAATGATTCGATCTAAATGAAAAGTTAAGTATTTATTAATTAATAAATGAATTTTTTTTTTAAGTCACTTAGATTTCTTTTTCTCCTTCTTTTCAAGGACGAAATATGTGTTATTATACCAATCGTCGAAACTCACTAAACCCCTTTATAAAAAGATAATATTTTTAAAGGCCATTATTGATAGAAAATGATACTAAAATATCGGAAATATAAATATAAAATAAAATTTGTAAAAGTATTTTAAAGGGGGTCACTACATTTCGGCTATGGGTATGATAAGACTATTGCGTCCTTAAAATGAAGAGGTTGTTTAAGTGACCTAAAAAATATATACTTTATAGTAACATCCATTTATTACTTCATAAATACTGAAAAAATCTGATGATATTTTTTTATTTTTAGTAGATTTTTAAATCAGGGGTCCAATTAATTTGTTGGTAAAGATCAAAGAAGTTTCATTTTCCCTGTCCGTCCCTAGTTTAATAACATATTATTTGTTCTTTGCACCGTTTTTTTTTTCAAGAAGATAAATATTTGGTGTTAATCTACAACTAATCTGATATGACAGTAAATCGTTTAGATTAAGGATGACATAATCTGGTCATTTTACCACATTTCTGCTGCAAATCAGAAAAACCTCTTTTTCGTACAGTGACGGCAACCTCACAGATAATATACGACTGTAAAAACACCTATTTATAGTTTTCACTGCTATATACACATTTAATTCATAATAAACTGATGTTAATTTACACTTCAATAAAATTTAATTCATTTGTATTTAATTTTATTCATTTTTTAACTTAAATATTTCATTAAAATATTAAAGTGAATGGAATAAAATAATTTATTTTTTAATTTTTTTTTTTTTTAAATCTTTTGAACTTTAAGATTTGAACAGCTTACTAAAAACGATCATAAAATGTTTTAAATTCTCTCAATTTTCTAAAGATAAAAAAAATCTAAACTTGCAAGCAACCATAGATTTCAAAATAAATCTGGTTTTAATTATCTTTTTATGTTTTTTCAGAATTCTTTCATCTAATAAAGTAAGGCCAGTTTTCCCATATATTAGTGCTCAATAGTTTTAGGTATAAACTAGCAACATCTCTTCTGTTATAAACGGATGATGTAGGGAAGATATGAGATCATCCCCCACAAGATTGCAAAGTCGATTTTGTATTCTGTTAATGTAAGAAAGAGTGTTCTAAGTAACACTTCCCAAGATGTGGCAGCAATACCCCATCTTAAAATTTGTATTCTGTTAATGTAAGAAAGAGTGTTCTAAGTAACACTTCCCAAGATGTGATAGCAGTACCCCATCTTAAAAATTGTTATTCTGTTAATGTAAGAAAGAGTGTTCTAAGTAACACTTCCCAAGATGTGATAGCAGTACCCCATCTTAAAAATTGTTATTCTGTTAATGTAAGAAAAGGTGTTCTAAGTAACACTTCCCAAGATGTGGCAGCAGTACCCCATCTTAAAATTTCAGACAACGTCGGGGCACGGATTCTGTTTGTAAGAAATAACAAAAGAATGTTTCTTTCCTTTGAGTTTTTATAATTAAATTTTTTTTTTTTAAACTTATATCTACAAATATTTTTCAATTTTCTGCCATTTTGTTTTACTGTCTTATTAACCAGCTTGCTATTGCTCAGCAAAGTTTGCTACTTGAAATACTGAGAACAAAAGTTTAAATAAAAACATTTCATTCATAAGTTTCTTGTAAACACGAAACAAAAACCTTTGCATTTATTCATATAAATAAATAAGCATTAACATTTGTTTATATAAATAAATAAACATTTTGGTAATTGTTATAAAAATGTATTTATCTTTTAAATAAGACTGTAAAGAAATAAAAAGAAAAAAAATTCAATTCGCCTGAGCAATGGTGTGTGGGGGTCTCTTTTTTAACTTACAATTTAGAAACGGATGGCAACTTGTTGAAAACCGAGTTAGTCCCCCTAAAGTCCGGAAAGTAACATTTAATCACAAATGCGAAACGTTTGTTTGCGGGATCAAAACAATCATTGGATTTAAAAACAATAAAAAGTGAATGTGGTGTCGCTCATGGAGAGAGGAGAGTCACCCTCTCTCCACTATATGAATTCCTTTGCTTATGTCTCGGCTTATATCTTTCTTTCTAGCCATCGATGTTAGTTTAATTTAAATGAGTTCTCTTAAAAATTAAAACACAAATATTTTAAGAAATGTTTTAGTAATTTATCCTTTTCTTATTAAATCACTTTAATTAATTACTCTTAATATCGACAAAACTATTGTATAGCAAAAATAGGACAATAAAATCATAAATGAATAACACCAAACACTAATTTATTATGAACTGTTTAAAAAGTAATTATGCAAATCAGGCATTCAATAACTGTCTTTAGGTTTTTCGTCTGTACTATATAGAGAGTATTTCAAAATATTATGTTGTATTATTGATTTAAATAACAGTGAGCCGTTTTTATGGTACTGGAGGAGTGATAAATGAACAAAACTTTCGCATTTATTCATCTAGTGTTTCTATTTATTTTACCAAAATAAAAAAAAAACAATCTGTAATAAAAATCTCTTGTCGATGTTCTGTCCGGAGTCCTGATCTGTTGAAACGTCATCAATTGCTCTGTGGATATTTCGTCTCGCACTTTATTTTTCTTCTTTTCTGCTAATAATAGGAGAAATTTAAAAACTACAAATAAACCATTATTTGATTCTGTGATTTATTTTATTTTCTCTCAGCAATTTACAGCAATGTACATATAGATGAGCTTTAATTTTCCTCTCCACCCCGTAAGGTGTAATGGGCCTCGAAAGAGACGTCTGCTTACTTTAACGTCGTAAACCCAGAAGAAAGCCGAATTGATCTTGTTTCTCTGCTATGTACTTCCTCTTGTAACGTATTATCCTGTGACTTAGTCAAAGCGCTAGTCTGTTAACTTCTAAGGGAATTTTCCACTTATCTAACCTTTTGCTTACTCTAGCCTCCTGTGGAAAACTACTGCTTTCAGCATTATTTTTATACACCCGTCTTTAATCTTGTTACATAAATAAATGATGCTATGACAGGTGTCCGTAAATGCTAACATCTGAGCCGATTTCATTTTCAATGATTAATTTCTTTCCAGTCTTCATGAAGTCTATCTATCATTTTTCTTTTCTTTTCCAAAACTGCATTCCTGCTTACACCAATAAAAAATATCTTCTTTTTTTCACTTTTTAAATATATGAAATATTAAAGATTTTCAAAACAATTTAGTATGGTTATGATCCCCATTTTATCAATCAATAAAACTGATTTAAAGTTTTGAGATAATGAAATCTTAAGTACTTATTTACTTGCCTCCCTACGAGGACAGAATTAGACACAAGGTCAGTTTTTAATGTGGAGAAAATCAAGTTCTCCAAATAGGAGCACTTTGGATTGGAACAAGCATTAAAATTGCCTCACTCGAGAAGGATTTCTCCTTCACTGACCGAGAATAGGAAAGACGAAGTGTAGTATCAGAAAAGATACTACGCTTTGCTCCTAACCAGATCAGATACTAAACTAACCTTGTCATCTCCCCTGACTAGGATATATATCCGACTGCTTGTAAATTTAATATTCCCTAGAAACTAAATTTTATATTCCCTAGAAACTTCCTAATTCAGAGGAATCTGGCTGAACACGCCCAGATACAAAGGGAGAATAATTACTAAACCTACCCAGGGTGAATGCCACACCAGATATGTTGGATAGTATATGTGTGACCGATGAGAGAAAAGAATAAGTATAGTATACTAACACTTCCAGTAAAGTATATCCACTGTCCATTTTCTAGATGGACTGACAGGTGAATAACTGGGGATGATGTACATGTATGTGCAAGTTAAGTATTCTCCAAATGGCTTCATTGTTTGATATTTTCGCTCAGTTAATCTTAATAAAAAACATTTTAAGTTAGTAAATGGGATACTAATAATGTAATATGAAAGTATCAGTGTAATGTATCATCTTTTTTTTCAGTTGTTTGGGGCTGTGAATACCAACTACTTTATGAACGCTTTTAAAACATTGACAGGGGTAATTTGGGTCAGTTAAAATAATACTCATAATAATAAGAAAGAAATCATTTTATGTGAAAAACTTTAGTAAACCCTGTTGAACGTCAATAAAGATAAACACAACTTGACTTTTCAATGAAAATTCAGTCTAATTGGTGCACTTTTTGATGCCATCCATAATGGCGGCACTACGTTGTGAACATGATTTGCTGACTCAAATTAACCCTGTGTTGCTTAATAATATTGAATAAGGAAATGAGTATTTCTTATTGGCCAAAAAATAAAAAGTAGAATACTTTTGGGGGGGATGGGAGGATGGGAGGGGAATGTAACGTTTCTGATATCAAAAAAACTGGTTTGGTTGTGTGTTTATCTGAATTCTAAAACATTGACATGGAGTAATTTGAGTCAGTTAAAGTAAGACTCATCGAAATATGCAATACATCTTTTTATATATAAAACTTTATTAAAACCAGTTGAACACCAATAAAGATAAACGCAACATGACTTTCGAATGAGAAATCAGTCTAATTGGTGCACTTTTTGATGCTTTCACTAATGGCGGCACCACGCTGTGAAAATGAGTTGATGACTATATTTAACCCCATGACCCAAACAACACTTGATTTCCCTAATAATATTTAGCAAGTAACTCATTATTTTGTATTGGCAAATCTTTTGTTGGGCTTGGAAGTGGGGTATGCGAAGTTTGATATATATAAAAAAATAAAAACAGGTTTTCTTGTGTGAATATCCGATTTCTGTTTTGAGTAAAAGATAATAAAAGAAAACTTTGAGTTACCGTAAAAGTAAAAGAATTTTTTTTCAGTTGAAGATTGAAACATGTATTTTTAAAAAAATAATGATATGACTATGATTATTATCATATTATGTTTCTATGTAATGTTCAAGAATTTGTAAGTGCAAGTTAACCCTGTGACCCAAATAATCCCTGAGTTCCCTAATAATGTTTAATAATCAATTGGTTATTCCGTATGTGGCAAGTAATACAAAGTAGAAATCGTTTTAAAAATTTGGGGGAGGTGAAAGAACAAAGACAGGTTTTGTGGTGTGTTTCTCATTTTTATTTTCCCGTAAAAATTTTTTTTCATTTTTGAATAAGCGTGAAGGAAATGTTATTTAAAGAAATCTATTTTTAATGTTGACGGATGAAACATGTATTAGTTGGTTTAAATGATAATATTACTATGATTCTTATTATGTTATGTTTATTTTTAATGCGATAAAATTAAGAAGTGTACTTACTAAGCGTGGAAGCGTATTTTCTTATTTTGTTAAACAGCTCATGATGTGTTTGTTTTAACGCAATCTGTTTTCCCATAAAGTATAGATGTTTTTTCTTTCTGAATAGCGGACTGATATTCACGTAATTCGTCAATTTTTCATGCCATCCATAACGGCGGAACATTAGTTGGTGACCCAAACTAACCTTGTGATCAAAACAACCTCTGATTTCCTTAATAATATGTAGTAAGAAATCATTACTTCGTATTCACAAAAAAAATAAAAAGTTGAAAATATGTTGTTGTGGTGGGGGAATGCGAAGTTTGATATATATAAAAAATATAAACAGGTTTTCCTGTGTGAATATCTGATGTTTTTTTCGACTAAAAGATAAAAAAAAGAAAACTTTAAGTTACCATAAAAATATGCTATTTAATTTTTTTTTAAGTTGATAAATGAAACATGTATTTTTAAAAATAATAATATAATGTGATGTAATAAGTCGTTTGTAAATTTTTTGTGGTGTGCTTCTAAGTTTTGTTCTTTTTTTCGAGTTAAAATTTTTAAAGATATTTTTGAATAAGCGTCAAAGAAATGTCATTTAAAGAAATCTATTTTTAATGTTGACTACTGAAACATGTATTAGATGGTTTAAATAATAATATTACTATGATTCTTATTATGTTATGTTTATTTTTAATGTTATAAAATTAAGAAGTGTACTTACTAAGCGTGGAAGTGTTTTTTGTTATTTTGTGATGCAGCGCATGATGTGTTTGTTTTAAAATAATCCGTTATTCCATAACGTATAGATGTAATGTTTTCCGAATAGCGGAATGATATTCCCATAATCTGTAATTGGCGGTGTTTCTGTTTAATAGTTCCGAATGAAAAAAAATTGGCAGTGTTTTGAGTAGCGGGTAGAGTAGATAATTTTCAGTGAATATGTATAGTGACGACTGTCTATGTGGATGTTGTATTTGAGAGAGTGAGTGATCTAGGAATAAATATAATAATTATATGTAGTAGAAATTATGAAAAGTTTCTGCAAACACGCTTGAGTGAATAAAATATTTCAATGGGTATTTTAGTAGTGTATGCTGCATGCGGTTATTTTTTTTACTATAGTCAGAGTTGAAGCGGAAAAACGTCTTTACTTTATACATAGATATACAAAAGAAAAGAAAAAGCTGTAAGCTAGACAACTCTTGCTATATTATTCAAACAAAAATATGAGTTGATTTTATTTTTCTTGCTGATTTTTATTTGAAGGTGATAATTTAAAAATATTTTATATTATCAGTCGTCTGGGCGGGACTAAGTATTTTTGTAATAAATTGTAGCAAAATATGTTTTTATATTGTCAATAACATGGTACAATAATTATAAATAATAAATTGTTAGTCAGAAGCAAAATTTGATTTGACAGCTTATAAGCTATTTGGGTCTGACATTGAAAATCCGACATAATTATTATGTAGGTTAGATTAAGTTAAAACCCTAATCACTAGTTCAACATTTTTCTTTTGTAAGTATACTTTTGTTATTTCATATTTACTATCTAGCAATATCGATAAGCAACGTTAAACTTGGTCATTACTAGATGGGTGACCATTTGGGAATACCAAGCGCTGTATGTGGACACCTCGCTATCGGCAAATAGCATCGCCAACCCGCAGTGCCTAGCGTGGCGACTATGGCAAAAAAAATCCTAAATAACAGTCGCCAATAAGGCGTCAGAAACCAGGGAGGGGTTCCTCCTCCAGGAGTGATCACAAACCCTGATGGTGAGGAAATATCGATAATCATCATCTGATGTCAGCAATAGACACTAGAATATTCATAAAGCATAAAGTTATCACAATTTTGTTTTCAATAAATGTGTGAAGATACAAAATCCTTACTGTAATGGAGATTGTGTGTGTGTCTGTTAAAAAAAACTAGGAGAATTATTATTATTTATTTTTTACTAAAATGAAAAAATCCGTAGGACGTATTTACTAGTGCTGCAGCTAATATCTGAGCTGATGTATTTTTAGTAATCAGTCATCACTTATCAAGGCCAAAAGCCACTGGAGATGGAATGATTGGTAGTTAAATGATAATGAGAGTACTGAAAATGATTAATGGAATGAACTAAGTTCATAAGGACTATTTATGACATATTTGTTGGCATTGGATTTTTATGTTGAAATCTGCAAGGAAGCAGTCCCATGGTAATGTATTCCACAGACGAGAAACCCTTGCAAAGAAGCGGTGTTCATGGAAATTCTGCCCAATGCTAAACACATGGAGAAAGAAAGGAATTTTTTAGTTGTTGTGTTAACAAGGCGAGTTTTTGCTGAAAATGTCTTACAAAGAAAAAACAGAGATTGAATCTCAGTCAAGCACCTCCCATGGAAATAATGATAGAGTAGAGAGAGACTAAGAACGTCTTTCTGTGAGAAATGGCTGTAAATAAAAGAATAGATCATCACCCACTATATTTTGAGGTTGATCTTGTACTTTGACAAGGCAGGAAAGAGTGCTCTTAGCGGCACCTCCCCAAGATGTGGCAGCAGTACACCATCTTAGGAGTAATCTGACTCTGATATAGGTAGAGAATTGCCTCAGGAATCAAGTACTTTCCGAAGTGATAAAATGATCAGACCAGCCTTACAGCGACCTTAGCAGCAGATTTGATGTCAGTCTTCTATTCTAGATATGGAGTGAAAGTCTGCGCTAGGCACTTATCAAAACAAGTTTATTTTTAAATATTATTCTTAGTTAGTATCGCCTATAGTAAGGATTGAACCTTCAACCTTCAGAGGACTATCACTAAGAACTGATTGTACTTAACACCTTTATCCATTGCACTACATGTCCATGATTAATATCTGCTCAGAAATTTTTAAAATAAACACATTATTACCCAAAATTATTTGAGAAAAACGACCAGAATTCTTTTGTTCCAAATAACCATTACTACATATGTATGGAGTTCTGCCCCTAAGATCAGTCTATTGTCGAATTGCAACGTCTGCTGCCACTGTGCAGGCCTATCCTGGATCGGCAGGCTCTATTGCAGTAGTTACAGATATAAGTAGCACATGGTTCTGAGAGGTTTGATGCATCCTTCTACCGTTTGTGATCCTTCTTCCCCTTCCACTGTTGGTCTCTCTTCTTCTCACCCTTACTGAAGCATGCCTACTCCAGCTGCTACAGTCTCCTGCCATGTTTTGCTTGCAAACATCATGCTAGCATAAGATAGGTCTTAATGTAGGTTTGGAGCCGGTGGTGAGGTCACCACATAGGATATCTTTGGGGATCCTCCCATCGTCCATTTGGCTGGTATGCCCAATCCACCAAAGTTTAAGTATATAGCAAAATACTCTTTATTTTACTTTACATAACATTTTTTATTTTTGCTTTCTGTTGTAGCTTGTTGAAATAGTTCACTAACAACTGTGTTTATTCTTCATTTCCTGTGGCATCTTGCATCCGATCCCCAAGGAATCATGCTAAACTTGGAAACTACTATAGACATAACAAAAGATTCTACTGAACAATATATTTTTAAAAATGTTAACATACAAGTATATTTAGATGGTGCAGCTATTGAGGTAGTCGAGAAGTTTTGTTACCTTGGTGATACCATTTGAGCACAAGGTGAAGTATGTGCTAGCAAAGGTTAGAAACAGATGGAGTAAGTCTAGGGAACTCCTGTCTTTGGTAACACGCAGAACGTTATCACTATCGACCAAGGGAAAGAGTTTATTACGCATGTGTATGCAGTGTGCTGATGTATAGGGAAGCAAATTTATCCTATGGACAAATTTGAATATGCTGCCCAAACGGTTTGGGCAATGAAATATATCAATTAAAATAGATATTATTTATGCACTAACGTTTTTGTGCATTTCAGATCTGAATATATTGGAAAATGAGCATGCAGGGGAGGAGACGCAACAGGGTTTATAATTTTCTGGACACGAAGGTCCCTCAAAAGGACATTGCCTGGATCGCTGGCGTCAGTGAGAGGACAATTCGTCGCATCCAGTGTGCCAACAAATCTGTTTTGGTCACGATGAGATCTCCTGGCAGTGGGGGCCACAACAGCAAGAAAGATGATCACTTCCAAAACACCCTCAGGAGTAAAACCAAGGAAGACACCACTGTCGGCATGAGAAAGCATACTAAGGTTCTAAAGGTCAACCCCAAGATCGTAAGGACTGTTATGCACCGGAACATTGGTCTCACGTCTTTTGTTAGACAGCCAAGGAATCTTCTGACCGATGCCATGAAGCAAAAATGATTTGAGAGGTGCCAGAAGATCCTGACATTCCTCAAGCACGATAGCAGTTCTGTGAAGATTTTTAGTGATGAAAAAATCTTCCCTGTGGAACAAGTTTATAATAGGAGGAATGGCCGCTGGATAGCAAAATCAACAGAGGAGGTCAAGGGGTATTTAGGACGAAAAACCTATCCCAAGTGATTGTCTTGGGCCTTTTGGGTTCAGATGGCAATAAAATGCTCCCTATTTCTTAAAGTCTGATGGAAAGACTGAAGCTGATGTGTATTATAACGTTTTTAGATACACCGTTTTGCCCTGGCTGAAGGAAACTTACCCAGACACCAATTATGTGTGGCAGCAAGATGGGTTTCTTACCCACACAGTCAATAAGATTCAGAAGTTCTGATGAAACAACATGACCAACTTCTGGCCAAAATACTTTTGGCCCACGAGTTCTCCTGATCTCAACCCCCTGGACTATTTTTGATGTAGCGCCATTGAGAAGAGGACAACTGCCACTCCTCATGCCAATATGAACGTACTTAAGGCTTCCATCTACAGAAAATAGGAGACTTACATAGAGGAGGACATAAAGAAGGCCTGTATATCTTTCAGAGAATCAGATTGAGGCCTACATCAAGGCTGAGGGAGGACACATAGAGTAGGTTTGTTTTTAAAGGTTTTAATTCACGTATTCCAAAGCGCCATGTTAAAATTCCAAAGAATAAATAAGTAATAGCCAATTGAACTTTTATTTTCTCATAGGACAAATTTGATTACCCACTTTGTATTAAAAATAAAACCTGGCGTTGCATGGAAAAAAATGATATGAGAATGATACAATGGATGTGTAATGTGAGTCTTAAAGAAAGGCTTAATTCTGATAATTTTAGAGGAAGACTAAATCTGGACAGTATAGGCAGATGTGTGCAGAACAAGAGACTTCAATTGTATGACCATGTTAAAAGAATGGATGAGAGTTCTTGGATTAGTAGATGTAGAACAGTTAAGGTAGCAGGTCCAGTTCACAGGAGAAGACCAAGAAATACATGGGAGCAAGTGATAAAAATTGACTTGAGAGAAAGACCTGTCCAGAGATGTTACTTTGGAAGTCAATTTTTTAAAGCCGTTCGATGCATGCCAGCATGTAAAACAGACGTGAAACCTATGATGATGATGATGATGATGATGATGATGATGATGATGATGATGAAGCTCTCTTATTTAGCATGACTTTACATGATGATCTTTCTTTACTAAGTTCTAAACTGCAACTGAACTCAAACGTCAAATCTTTCTATGTTAGCTAATTAGACTCAATCAATCAGACACCACTTTGTTAAAATATATATATATATATATATATATATACAATTTTCTTAAATATTATTTTAGAATTTAGTGCTTCTTCTTTGTGTGTCTTTGAAGCATATGATCATACGATACGACAGTTTCCCATTTTTTTACACAGTCTTGTGCAATTTTTGTTTAGTCTACAAGATCTTTCAAGCTGCATTGGTTGGGCAGTTGAGGACAGACAAGGCAGAGTTGCATTGTATGGTCCTCCTTTCCACATTCGCAGATGGTTGGGTCAATTTTGTAGCCCCATCTAGTCATAGCAACATTTGATCGCTCCATTCTTGTTCTCAGGCGTTTGAATGTCTTCCACTGAACTCAGGGTGCTTCTGAGTCAGAAGCGAGGGCTTTAGCAGGGGAAGGTACCATGTCATTCTCTAGCTGTCTGTCCACAACTATAGTTTGGTCTCTTCCTGATATGTTGTTAGGGGCTTGACATGTCTGAGAGGGCTTCTTCTTGACTTAATTCGTTGGGCCGTTGGTTCATGTTCATGAAGGAGATGGCGTTCATCACTGATACCTTTTGTGAATTTTACCTGGCTGGCAACTTCCCGTCTCACATCTATACTAATCAAAATAGAAATGTATTTTTTTTAATCGCTAAAATATATTTTAGAAATTAAAATGTTTTCCTTATTTAGTTCTGTTTTCATACTTTTCTTGCCAGAAGTTTAACAAGATTACTTTTTACTTTCTCAAACATTTATGAAAGAACAGGGACAGGCTAGAGTTCTGTAAAATCGCTAGTCTATCGAGGGATGTTCATAACTATCCCAATTGTATCGCTGTATATCTTATCGATCTATATTTCACATACACACACACACACACTCTCTCTCTCTCTCTCTCTCTCTCTCTCTCTCTCTCTCTCTCTCTCTCTCTCTCTCTCTAAAATATGTTTAAGAGGCAAAGGTGGCAGCAAAGTTACTTCAGAAATAACAGTTCAATGGTTTTATTTTAAATCTGAAATAATGGGAAAATGATGACTCCAACATTCATAAGTGATTTTGAAGTTTTGAAATTGACGGATAGAAAGTAATTTTACTGATATCAAATGAATAGTCATTTAATTATTATGGAATCACAGTGTATTTCTTCATTTTAGGAACATCAGTGAAGCGAGAAAATGAAATGTCATAAATTAAAGAAAATACACTTTTTTTACATATTTTGGTTTGTCTTATTCAACCTGGACTTACATTTTTCTTACATTTCTTTTTTGCATTTCTTTTTTCTTACATTTTTTCCAGGTCTATCTTTCACATGTCTTACTTCTATCATGTTTCTTTGTTGACATTCTTTTTCAGATATATTAGACTTCTTTTTTTAATTCCTTCTTACACTTCTTTATGATACTTCGACTTCAAATATATATTAAACTTTTAACCTTAAATTTTTCTCATACACTGTTGTTGTTAGATTTGCCTCAAACTTTCCGTTTTCAGAGATCTGTGACACTTCTTTTCTTACAGTTTTTCTTATACTTCTCTTTTCTCTTAAACGTCTTTTCTTACAGTTTTCTCATATATTTCTTTCCTTACAGTTTTTTCATACATTTCTTTTTTTACAGTTTTCTCTTAAATGTATTTTCTTTCAGTTTTCTTATATACTTCTTTTCTTACAGTCTTTTCTTACACTTCTTTATTACAGTTTTCTCTTAAACTTCTTTTCTTACAGTTTTTTCTTACATTTCTTTTTTACAGTTTTCTCTTAAATGTATTTTCTTTCAGTTTTTTTATATACTTCTTTTCTTACAGTCTTTTCTTACACTTCTTTTTTACAGTTGGCTCTTAAACGTCTTTTCTTACAGTTTTTTCGTATACTTCTTTTCTTACATTTTTTTTAGACTTCATTTTACAGTTTTACAGTTTTACAGTTTTCTCTTTTCTATATATATCTTACATATATTTATGCTGTCCCTTCTATCCTTAAGTATAGGTTCCCCTTACAGATATTTTTTTCAAATACTGAATGACTCAAAAAATTACATCCATGGTATTCTTAAAAATTCACAATCCTATCTGCAATCCAAACATAACTTCAGTCTATGCTTGACTTGTCCAACAAGATTCAGTCCGGAATGCGCAAGACTTTTTTTTTTATCGCCGTTCAATAATGCAAGACTACCTGGATACGATTGATGTGGGTTGTGCTGTCTCTCTTCAGGAATAGTATGGGGATTGTTTTGATAGACACTATCTACAGGATAACCCCACAGATTAAAATATTGGGGGTTACGGTCCGGTGAGTGTGAAGTTCATTCAATATCACACCTCCTACTCATGAGACGATCACCAAAGTGTCCATGCATATCACTGACTCTTGCAGCTCCATCTTATACTCGTCTCATAATTTGCCATTACATTCTGTTGTATATATGTGCGAGAAGTATACCCGTCTCAAAAGCGCTTTGTCCTGTTATGAAGATTAAAATCAAAATATAATGCAACTAAAACTTATGTATAGAATCCTTATTCCAATTTTGATGAAAATCAATTAGATGATTTTGATTCTTGAAAATGTCATAAATTCAAGTCTGAAGCTTAAGGAATCCTAAGAAGAAATTGAAATTCGGGGAATCTGGCTTCATTGGTGTCTAATGACAATGGATCAAATTTAATGCAAATCTGAAATATTTGAATTCTAAAATAGAAAGTTGTGTCTATATTATGCTCCCTAAAACCCTTTGAAATATTCCAAAGAAATTGAAATTCTAAGAATATTTATTAATTGATGTCTATTTCACAATAATTGGAGGTATCTGAATTTTCACAAAGGATTTCCACCCCCTCTTTGCCCACTTTGCATAAAACTAAATGAAACTAAATATAGCCCACATTACTAACCCTTACGCTTAGCAGATGTATTCTAACATCAATAGTGATCAGTTAATTAGTTTAGGAGTCAACCCTGTAGATACAAATATATAAACATATATACATGCCTAACTTTATATATATATATATATATATATATATATATATATATATATTACACAGTTCTCACTTACACTTCTCTAATACTTTTCTCTTTCACATCTCTGTTACACTACTAATTTTTCTGAAACGTCTCTTATGGTATGTCTCTCCTCCACTTATTTGGGAGTTTTCTTCCACTTCTCTCATTACGTTTATCTTTTCTACTTATTTTGTGCGTTCAATAAGTAATGTCCCTGGCCCACTTTCAGTTGTCTGATCTAGATGACATTTTGCATGTGTAATAATTCATATCTGTATGGGTTATGTTGCAAAAAACAGCTCTGAACTAACTGTGGTTTCTGATTTACAGGTGTTTGAACTGAGTCAGGTGTGAAATAGAGCTAGTTGAGTGTCGCGCAGTGATTCGGTTTTTGTATTTGAAAGGACGCACACCAAAGGAGACTTTTGATGAAATGAAAAAAATTATGGTGATGATGCCCCAGCATATGACCTTGTAAAACGCTGGCATTGTGAATTCAAACATGGCCGGAAGTCTGTGGAAACAGCTCCCAGACCTGGTCGTCCCTCTTCTGCCATTGATGAGGCATCTGTCCGTCAAGTTGCGGCTGCCATTTTGGAAGATCGACACATTATTATTCGCGAAATAGCCCAAGAGGTCAAGATTAGTACAGGGTCTGTGGAAACTATCATTCATGACCATTTGCATATGCATAAGGTGCATGCCAGATTGATTCCCAGGTTGCTCACAACTTTCCAGAAGCAAGAACAGGTCGACTGCTCAAGGATGAATTTGGAGATGTGCCAAGAAGATGAGTCAAAGTTTTTCAAAAGACTGATTACACAAGATAGAACTTGGGTCCATCACAGAAACCAAAGCCCAGTCAATGCAGTGGAAGCACTTGGACTCACCACCTCCAAAGAAGGAAAGGGTGCAGCTCTCCGCTTGCAAAGTCATGCTCACAGTCTTTTGGAACCAGGACGGAGTAGTGATGACGGATTTCCTGGCAAAGGGTACTACAATTATAGGAGCTTATTATGCTTCACTTTTGATGAGATGAAGAGAAGCTATCAAAATCAAGATGCGGAGCAAGATCAGCAAAGGTATCCTCCTCCTGCAGGACAACGCTCCGGTCCACAATTTGCATGTCGCCAGATCAGAAGCACAAGCGTGTGGTTATGAAATCCTCCCCCATCCCCCTTACTCTCCTGACCTTACAACCTCTGACTTTCATCTCTTCCCAGCCATGAAGTTGTTTTTGAAAGGAAAGCGTTTTCCAGATGATGCAGCCTTGATCTTTGAAGTTACGACGTGGTTGGAGGACCAACCTGGGGTGTTCTACAAAAACAGTGTCCAGAGCTACATCAAACGATTGGAGAAATGCATAACTATGGGTGGTTGCTATGTAGAGAAAGACTAATATTTGTGCCAAGTTTTATTGATCTATTGCTATGAGAAAATGGGTCAGGGGCATTACTTATTGAACGCTCCTCGTATTATAACATTTCATTTATTCTTATACTTCTCTGCTACAAAACATTTCTTAAAACTTATGCATTTTTTCTTATTGTTCTCTCTGCTACTTTCCAAGAAAGGAGCACCCTACTTCTCATTCGGCGCTCCTGCAAACTATCTCCTGAAATATTTCTCTCACTTTATGTCTCCCTCGTAAGACCACTGTTAGAGTATGGTGTTCAGGCCTCTGCTCCATATCTAATAAATGATATCCAACATCTGGAGAGAGTTCAATGACTGGCTACTCGAATGATGCATGGTCTATAGGATCTGCCCTACAAAAGCTGATTCAAGGAACTTAACCTTTTCTCCCTTGAGTGCCAGTGATTACACAGTGATTTCATTTTGGCCTACTCTCTCCTAAATGGCCATTATGATTCTTCTCATGACTTATTATTTGTTCTTGCACCAGATAGAGCTCTACATGGGCATTACCAGAAATTGTTTCACTGCTGATTTCGATTGAGGAGGCCGCTTCCTCAATCAAGGTCCATGGACCTTTGAATGGACTTTCAGGAGATGTAGTAAATGTGCCAAAGATGCAGCAATTCAAGGCGAAATTGGACAGGTGCTGGGCTGCTGTATACTGTTCTGTGTAAATTTCTACCACCCTTTCCCTACATATCAACTGAAGCTTGTTTTATTTTTTGTCAAATCTTTTGAATCGAATTAAATTCCTTCTAGTTATATATTAATGTAATTGACAGAAACTATACTCTTTTAGTATATGATATCACTACATATGATATCACTACATATGATATCACTACATATGATATCCCTATACATGATATCACTACATATGATATCACTACATATGATACTGATATCATATACAAAGCTTCTTTCTGCCAAGTTCAAAGAGCAATTCTAATTAGCATGGAAAGCCTTTTGCTCAATTTAAATAATAAATACGTAATGTAATACTCAATATTCCAATAATCACAATTCTTTAATAATGACAACAAACATCGAGCGCCCCCCACCACCTTAAAAAAAGAAAAAGAAACCATCAGTGCTAAAAAAATTTCTGCACTTATCTCCAGTCCTTTTCATTTCTTTTTGTTCTTGACCTCTGACCTTCTTTTTTTTTACCCCGCTGTCTATGTGGCCCCCAAACAGAGTGAGAAGGTAAGTTTAAATGCAAAAAGTTCCAAAACCATTTCATCCAGTCATAGTTTTATTTCCACATATAGATATACCTATATACTTATATATATATATATATATTGCACGGTAGATATGTGCCCGTAATGTATATTATGCTCATTCTTTCACTCTTCTCTATATTCTATAGCCTCATATACTATTAGAAATTCAACTTGAAACGATTTCTATCCCTTTCTGTAGATAGGTGCACAGTTGACACGACTGGAAAAATATCAGAAATCATCACAACTATTTAGATTGATACACAAATTGTTATCAATAAGTAAACTGCACTGAACCCTTTCTGAATAGCAATTGAAATGAAATGGCCTTTTTTATACTCTCTCTTCACATATTTTCACCCAGTTTACACACCAACAAATATTCTCAATCGCTAAATCCTCTGTAGTTGCACTGATCAACATTTCTTTATTTAAATTATACTGAATATTTAAAATAACGTTTGCCATTCTTATTTGAAGAAAAATAAATCATGAATAATGAGCTCTACCCACCACACCTACAATAAATTTAATCTTGTGTCATATATTGTCCCCGGGGTCAAATGTTCGTGTTTATTTAGAAGTTGATGAAGAACAATGGATAATTTGGAGAGTGTTTATTTTGTTCATTAGAGAAAAGCTCTTTGCTGGTTTTTTTAATCATTTTCAAGATTAACATTCGTTTTTTTTCCCTTGTTGACAAAAAAAATGCAATCAAAAGTTTTAATTAGTTTTTCTAATTCAAGTTTTAAATAACATTATCAAGTTCCATCATTAACATAATCCCATATATAAAACCAAAGGATGGCATTAATTAATTGGGAAATATTTGAAAGACTCCTACTGCCATAGTTAACCCTTCGATTATTTTGAGCTGAGATAAGAGACAAAACAGGCGATCAATTACTTGATTTCATTTGATGAAATTCAATAAAAGCGAGACTGAAAGGACGACAAGGCAGAAAAATAGAACGTCATTGGTTGTATCAAGGAAATTAGAAAAGATTGTGACCATTTGGTCATCTATTGAGCCCGGGTTAAATTGTTTGAACAAGGAAAAAGTTAGTTTACAAAACCAGATAAATGTAAAAATAATAAAAAGACAAAATTCACAATTAGCACCTCACCTCTCTTTTTCCCTCTCAGCTACTGGTTAAATCATATTATCCCCTTTAGTTAATAATAGATTATATATATATATATATATATATATATATATATATATATATATATATATATAGGCAGCATATTTTTTTGAAGGCAAGTATTGTTAAATATAATAGACAACTTATGTCTGGATATCCTTTCGTAGATCCTTTCCATTGTCCGAATCAGAATCGTAGTTTCAGGGGAAAATTGCCCGATGAATCTGCCATAGTTTTCATTTGTGTACCAAGTACTTTCAGACCCATCCATGTCCATCTTCAGGGGATGAGGATAATCAGGCAAAGACCATGTGTTCGTATTATAGATGGTTTTGGCGGGAATTATATAATAAGTAAGGGAAATGTGTGCAGAACAAAAGACTTTGTTGATATTATCACATGGAAAGAATGGACAGAGTGATTGGGTTAGTAGATGTAGAACAGTTGATGTAGCAAGGTCAGTTGGCAGGAGGAAGGATAAGAAAAACATTGAAGGGAGTAATAACGATGGATTTGAGAGAAAGAGATCTAAATAAAGACCTGGTCAGAGATAGGTTAGTTTGGAAGTCAATTCCAACACATGGCAGCATGTAATGCGGACGTTATGTTACTGCTGCTGCTTCTGCTTCTGCTTCTGCTTCTGCTTCTGATGATGATGATGATGATGATGATGATGATGATGATGATGATGATGATGATGATGATGATGCCTAACTTATGGATTCATCTTTTGTACATTTCAATGAAAGTATCAAGAAAATCGGCAACCTTGTAACTCTTGCTTCCCTTATGTTGTCCTTTAGTCCTCACATTCCATGAGCGATGTTTCTGACAAAGAGGGGAGTATTGCTGTTTTCTGGGTCGGAATCTATCCATCTAGCACTTATCATTGGTTAGTTTTTGATCTTGAAGTAGCATTTTTTCTTTTAGCTCTTAACATCAAGTGGCTTCATACCTTGTCTGGAGCGACTTCCTTAAAAAAAAAGAAAAGAGAAACATCTTTTTCTTTATAAAGTTAGGCATCTGTATATGTCTATATATTTTTATCGGCAGGATTAACTCTTAAACTAATTAACCGATCATCATAAATTTTTGAACACATCTGTTAGGCGTAAGGGTTGGTAATGTGTGCTATATTTAGTTTAATTTCGTTTCATGCAAAGGGGCCAAAGAGGGGGTGGAAACCCTTCATGAAAATCCAGATACCTCCGATTTTTGTGGAATTTTAACAATAGTTATTAGACGTGAATCAATGAATAATCTCCAAATTTCAGTTCTTTTTAAATGATTTTAAAAAGATTTTAAGCAAGATAATATGGAGAAAACCTCCCGTTTGAAATTCAAATATTTCAAATTTGCATTAAATTTAATTCATAATCATTAGACACCAACGAAGCGAGATTCCTTGAATTTTAATTTCTTTAAAAGGTCCTTAAGCTTCCATCTTGACTTTTAGACATTTTCTAGAATAAAAATCATGTTATGGATTTTCATCAAAATAGGAATAAGGATTCTAGACATAAGGTTTAGTTTAATAGCATTACCGTAATTGTTATCTTCATAAATGAGACATAAAAGTGGTACAAAACTTTTCTTTGTTTAAGGGAATTCATTTTACTCGTCTTAATACGGGTATCTGTCTAGTTATTTATATGAATATAAATTATATTTATAAGGTGTTATTTTTATATCAAAATAATTACGAGAGAGAGTTTAGTTTGGAAGTGAATTTCCAAAAGGCGTCCAACATATGCCAGCTTGTAAAGCAGACGTTAAACCGGTGATGGTGATGGTGATGGTGATGGTGATGATGATGATGATGATGATGATGATGATGATGATGATGATGATGATGATGATGATGATGATGATGATTCAGCTGCCCTATTTATAAATTAACCTTTTGTACATTTCAACGAAAGTATCAAGAAAATTACAAAAACATTATTTATATGTATAGAAATGATATTGATAAGATTTTATTTTTGCATTAAAATGATTATTTTGATATCTAAAGCTAATTACACTCCGGCTTGATAATAAAGTAATGGCATCGAATTCAATCAACCAAAACACAAAACAATGATGATTGTTCATTAGAAGAAAAACATAAAAACAGATTAATTATCAATAAATTGGCTAATTAGTTTTATATTCTTATCTATGCAGGAGATTAATCGTTTTTAAATACAATCCAAAAACTTTCCATAGATAAGGAAACGAATTTTATTGTAATCACATTCATTCGTTCCTTTATTCTTAACAAAAAATGTTTTTCGGATGTATGTTGGTGGCAGTTGTAGTAGATCTGAATGTGAGATTGAAAAATCTCCTCCAACTACCTGTATGTATGACTAATTTTAGAAAAAAATATCGAACAGGACTAAACGTTAAAATTAAAGAAAACGTGTTAAACTAAAATTTTGTTTTATAACACATTGATCAATTGTAGTATCTGTTCTGATGCTGCACTTTGTCTATTCTATCCTCGGTCAGTGAAGGGGAGGTCCGTCCAGATTGAGGCAATTTTAATTTTTGTTCAAATCCAGAGTGCTCCTTTTTCCGGAGCTGGATTTTCCCTACATAAAAAAACGACCTTGTGCCTAACTTTGCCCTCGTAGGGAGAAAAGTAAATAGAAACAACGCAGACAAATATGTGGCAGAAATTACTAACTGAAAAAGTGTATGTGTAGCTTTTTTTACTGAAGCTATCGAGCATCCCCGTAGGTAGGGGGAACTGACGTTATTTTATAAAATAATTCGTCATGGACTATGGCATCAGCTATGATGGGTTCAACATTTTATTACATTCATTACACACTAATACAGGTGGGAAAGGTATGAACCCACAGCTATGAGTAGAATAGTGATGTGTGTTCAACTAATCATATGCAATTAATCGTTAAGAGTAGATATGGTGCCTCCGCAGTAAATATCACAAGAGGGGTTGATATGGCATAATAATAAACACACTAAACCAATAACTGATATTTGTCTAACACTGACATGTGCTTCTGTGAGTGTATGTATATGTGTGCGTGCATATTTGTGCTTGTGCTTGTGCGTGCGTGTGTGGGTGGGGGGGTGTATATGTGTGTGTGTGAATTTACCTACCTTCCAACGAAAACAAGATATAACACAAGGTTGCTTTTAGTGTGGGTAGAGCCCAGCATTTTGTGATGCTTAAGACTATTATAAATTTCATTAAAATTTACCACTTCACCCGCCGAACCAGGTCACCACATCAGGCCCGAGTCAAATAGTGTTTTCAATGGCATTCGTACAAGACTTTATTTCTAGTGACATCATGCTCTACTAACCTTATAAATTTCTCCTGGTCTCCTGAACACTACAGCAGTCTAAAAATACTCAACTGAAATATAAAATATAGATTTAAATAATGTGACACTAAAACAGTTGAAAAGCTAAGAATATTTGATATTCTAGCTTTTACATTTTTAGTGACCACGTGTTCAGGGAATACCTTTCCCACACAGGTGGTCGACATTTTGTGTGTTGTGTTATTGTGTAAAAAGAAAGAGGAAAGGAGAAACAGTTGAATTTGCATACCCATACATTTGTTCACAGATGTTCCCAACAGAAGTTGATTCTGCAGTAGGTAGCGGAGCAGAGAAACAGTGAATAATCTGTTGCTAAGGTCGCTGGAAAAATGATTGGATCATTCTATTGCTCCAGAAACTACCTCCTCTACCAGATTCGTCCTAAGATGGAGTACTGCTGTTATATATGGGGAAGTACCGCTCGGAGCACACTTTCTTGCTGTGACAGAGTACAAAACCAACTTCGTAATTTAGTGAGGTATGAGCTTCTCTTCCTTACAGTCTTTTGACCAAGATCAAAGTGTAGTATCTGTTCCGATGGATACTGCACCCCATAGACTGGCATCGTCTTGACCTTCGGGGCTTGATTTATGCCGGTCTATGGGTCTGTCCTGTGCAGTTCTAGGAGGTGCACTCTCCCAGGCTTTGCCTCCCCTCTTTGGGGAGGAGTAAGTTTATTGCTTACTGCCTGAGGCGCCCCTCCCGGGGAATGCCGATGGGGCTGCCCAGGCAATTTTTAAATGGCCAGAGTGCTCACCTCTCGAGCGCTGGCTTATCTAATCCCACTTTCCCGACCTTGTGTCACATCTTACCTTGTGGGAGGTAGATAAATAAAACAGTCTTTTGGCCAAGATCAAAGTGTAGTATCTGTTCCGATGCATACTGCACCCCATAGACTGGTATTGTCTTGGCCTTCGGTGCTTGATTTACGCCGGTCTGTGGGTTTGTCCTGCGTAGTTCTAGGAGGTTCACCCTCCCAGGCTTTGCCTCCCTCTTTGGGGAGGAGTAAGTTTATTGCTTACTGCCTGAGGTGCCCTACCGGTGAATGCCGACGGGGCTGCCCAGGCAATTTTTAATGGCCAGTGTGCTCACCTTCTCAGGCGCTGACTTTTCAAGTCCCACTTTCCCGACCCGACCTTGGGTCACATCTTACCTTGTGGGAGTAAGATAAAACTGGGCTTGTGCCTAACCTCCTGGAGAGGAGGTAAATAAATACAGTCTTTTGGCCACGATCAAAGTGTAGTATCTGTTCTGATGGATACTGCAACCCATAGACTCGTATTGTCTTAGCCTTCGGGGCTTTTCAAATCCCACTTTCCTGACCTTGTGTCACATCTTACCGCTGTGGAAGGTAGATAAATAACTTCTCTGCAGTCTTTTTTGCACAGAAGAGATGTTGCTAGCCTCTCTCTACTCTATTGTTATTATTCATGATAGGTGTGTGATAGAGCTCCAATCCCTGCCCCCCCCCCCAGAAAAACATTCACAGCAAGAACTCGCCTGGCTAAGATCAAAGTTCCGATGGATACTGCATCCCATACTGGTGTTGTCTTGGCCTTCGGGTCTTGATTTACGCCGGTCAATGGGTCTGTCCTGTGCAGTTCTGGGAGGTCCACCTTCCCAGGCTTTGCCTCCCCTCTTTGGGGAGGAGTAAGTTTATTGCTTACTGCCTGAGGCGCCCCTACCGGGGAATGCCGACGGGGCTGCCCAGGCAATGTTTAAACCCCACTTTCCTGACCCGACCTTGGGTCACATCTTACTTGTAGGAGTAAGATAAAAACTGGCCTTGTGCCTAACTCCTGGAGAGGAGTAAATCAATACAACCACAGCTTTTCTTTCTCCCTCTCTGTACCAAAAACAAAATGGAACTTCTATGAACAAATTTTTCTTCCTAGAATATTTCATCTGTGGAACAAAATCACATGAAGCTGCTTCCCAACAGCAAACGAATACTTGTTGAGTCGTCCTCTTGGATAATCAATTCCTCTTAAGTAATATTCTGCCCATTCCACCCATTGTTTTCAATCCTCTCGTGGTGGCGTTTATCATCCAACAGAAAATCTCTTTAACCCTTATCCTCGAATGGTCCATGGGCCTTGATAGCTGGTGAACCGTTAGTATAAACAAAACTTCTATTCATTTTATGAAAAACAAATTCATAAAAACAACCATGCAGGTGAAGTGCTCTTTAGCATTGGTAGGCAATCACCTAGAGATGGTACGTCAATAAAAATACTAATCTCCATCACCAGAAATGGCATCCAGCTTATATAAATTTGGCCTCGATGAAGGAAATTGGTCAAACTTCAAATTGTGCAGTTTGGATGTTGCAAGCTTCCGAAGAAGGTATGGGGAAATTGTTGAGTTTCTTTAGTCCAGCACATGCCAGCATATAAAACATATGTTAAATCGATGATGATGATGATGATGATGATGATGATGTCACATTTTGTCGAAAATAAACATAAAATAGGTCATGGAAATATCTAATGTGGTACACATTATAATCCACAAAAGAAAGAACAACAGACATTAGTACTAAAGAAGAAATATATTACCATCCCAAATACAATGGGTAAAAAACACATGTTATTATTAGGGTCGGAGAGAAGGAACTTTGTGTGAACAATGAAATTAAACGTTACTTACTTTGAATTGTGTGTTTTAGAGAGTCTCTGCGACTGCTATCAGAAGACGTAACCTATAGACAAAGCCTTCTAGTGTTTGAGATGCTTCTAGGAACAACTGGATGGAACATCTGTCCGCTTTGAAAGATAAGCCAGAAAGAGAATAAGATCTTGTTGTAAATTCCGCTCCTGGGTGGAGCAAAATTTCAGACTCTCGCGTTAGGAGAGTGAATTCTCTAACATAAGCCAGAATAAATCCAAGGGGGATAATTAGGATATAAATCCAAGGAGAGATAACTCAGATAATTCTGAGCAAAAATAGTTATCCGTAAATACATTAGATATAAAGAGAGAGAGAAAAAAAAGCAACCAGTGAGTGACATGAAGAAACCAGCAACAGAAGGAACAAAGAAAGACACAATGTGAAAAGGAAAGATTGAAAAAGACTAGGATAGGATGTGACATTATCACTGCTGGTTTTGTGTTATTAGACTCGGCTAGTCTTCAGGAGAACTGGTGAAACATCAAACTATTGGGGCCTTTTGTAAGCAAAAGGAAACCTGATTTCATAAATAAATGTTTGTATGTTTGTCTCGCTATAGAATTATAATATTCACTTTAAATAAAAAAAATGGTAAATGTACAGAATAGTTAACAATCAAGAACTCATAAACCAAAAAAGCAACAACAGAAAACTTATATAAAACGCATTAGAATAAAATTCTCTGCCGAAATAAGCTAGTTTATACATGTGGAAAAAAAACTAACAAATCGTTTCCACACTAAAAAGAATGGCTTTTTCTTTCGGGGTTTTGGAGGGGGGGGGGCTATGAGTTCTTGAGTGTTAACTTTTCTGTAATTCTACCGTTTAAAAAACCTTTCTACATGTAAAAATTAGCCGGGTTCGGTATAGAATTTCATTCTAATTCGTTTTACATAAACTATATATTGATTTTACTTTTTGTTTAAGAACTCTTGAATGGTAACTATTCTGGACTTTTACCAAACATTTCAATAAAATTTCCCTGCACGTTCAGCTGACACTATTCCAATTATTTTCAATAGGTTTAAATTGTTAATGCCTTCTGTTAATTATCTAAGTCTAAAGTGCATACATGGTGTTTGTGACAAATTTGATACATTTTTTTGAAAAGAAAAAAAAAACGTCATATTTGATATATTCTCAAAATTCAAAGTATATCTTTATGGGGAAATTTTGCCGAATATAGCTCACTCGAATAACCCCACATAAGTCTCCACTACAACCTCTAACTTGGAGTATATGGGCTTCCTGCTGTCCTTCGAGAGAAACTGAACACTAGTTTGGTCCTGAGAATCAGTCATCCTTGGTGTTGCAGGCAGTATGGTTGGTGTCTTTCTCAACTGTGCTCCACACATAATAGTCCATGGAGTTGCAATCAGGCGAGTTGTTGGAGGGAGGTAGATGTTTGGACTGGTGAAATCAGAGAAGTTCTCAGCTAGGATACTTCTTGCTAGCCACACCTTCCACATCTCTGTTGCAGGTCTTCAACTCACATCTCACGGCCTTCAAAGTATTCATGGAGCACTGAGCTACAACTAAAATTTCCGTAATCCTGAATCCAACGCAAACCAGGATGCAGGTACCTCTCTTCCAATATTCCCATGCTTAACATTCGCCCATGGACTTCACCTCTAAAACCCACAAATATTACACAGAAACAGCTATCCGTTAAACTTTACCGGTATGAAACACTTCAAATGGTTCTGACATGAAAAAATATAAAAAAATATCAAATTTGTCTCAAACACTCTGTAATAGGCTCTCGACTTGGCACAGTTAATATGACAGTTAATTGTTACACATTTAAACTCAATGAAATTGCCAAAATTATCTTATTAATTTGATTTGATTGAAGACGAATTTTAAAAATAAATTGATCAAAATCTCCAGAGTATCTTTCACATATGAATAATTTTTCACAACAAAATCAAAACATAAATTATTTCTGTCATTCAGACTCTAATTCAATTTGTATTGAAAATGATAATTAGCTTGGTAGTGCCCAGGGGATTGAAGCACTGCTTCAGGCAATAGGAATGTTATCCTATTATTATATAACGATATTTGGTGTTCGTCTGTTACGGAAACTATGTCACATTCATCAAAGAGATCATGTGATATTCCCAAAGAATTCATTTTTAATCTGAAATATTATTTTTTAGAACAAGGAAAAGAGCGATTCCTTTTTTTTTGATAGAGATATGGAAACTATCTAAGAAATTAGAAATTAATAATATTGAGCAATTATTTAGTAAATGCTACTTTTTAAAATAATTATTCAAATTAGCATGGCCTTATTTGCTCCATTAGTTTTAAGAGCGGCTCTTGCTCCTATAAAAAAGGAGCTGCAAGGATTCGACTTCTGTCAGGTCTATTGCATCAATTGAGAAAGGTATGAATATTTATATCTATCCTCCAGCTATGGATTAAAAATAGTAGGGTGGACTGGAATTTCAAAGCTTGGTTATGCAACTAGTCTAGGAGAAGGAAAATTATGAAATAATACTAGTCTTTCTCTGCTTATCCCGGTATCGTTTCCAGTCATTTTAGAATTCTTGCAACTGGATTTAATCACTGCCGGGTCAGGAGATGTACAATTGAAAATTGTGCAACCGTTGCTTTACTATAGGTGCTCTTACAGTGAGTATCCATTATCTCTTGAGACTGAAAGGATTCCTTAATATATATATATATATATATATATATATATATAAGTATGTATATAAAAAAATAAATAAAATGAAAAAAAGTTTATATTGTGTTATAACTTTTTATTATTTATTTTTCTATTTATTTATTTTGTGACGTGTAGGAATATAAGTTGTTCTGTAAAGAAAAATAGTTTTTTCCTGATGGTATGGAGAACAAAATTTTCGACTGATCCTTCAGTCTTCATCGGTGTTTGGGGTTTGCGTGTGTACGGTGGGAGGTTTTAAGGAAGAGAGATAAAGATGTGCTGATGACAAATCTATTTCATCTTCGATTGTTCAATGCAAGGTGTACTCGATAAAAAACATGTTTATTTTTCTTTCCTTAGGCCAGGCTTTTCAAAGATTAAAATCTTATCATCAGAGGAATTACATAGATGGATAAGTTGGAAGGGGAATAGCCAAACTTGAAAATTTGAAAAATTAAAAAAACAATATAAAGTAATTGAAAGTAAATTGTGTGCATAAAAAGGTTATCAAAATATATTTTGATAACCTTTTTATACACACAAAATATGGATGATGTAACTTCAGGTGAAAATTTTTGAACTTGGGAATGTTTATGTGAAACGCAAGGATCTATATGGAATTTCAAACTGAACATTGTTACAATAACAAGCAAGATGCGAATAATCCCAATAATATGAATAGTTTCTTGCAATGCACTTCCAATAAATTCTGCTTTACACTAATCCCCTTATGCGTCGCGTTGTTAATCTTGAATTATGAAGAGAAAACAGATGCATTTTACTTTTGCTTTTGGTAACCTTTTTATTTAGTCTCTGAGAAATATCACATTTCCTTAACCGAAAAACCTCAAAATAATCCACTAGCACAAATAGGTCATAAAATGTGAAAAGAATATCAGATATTCTGATGCAATTATTTCCCTTTTCATCATCATCATCATCATCATCATCAGCAGCAGCAGCAGCAGCAGCAGCAGCAGCAGAAGCAGCAGCAGCAGCAGCAGCAACAGCGGTTTAACGTCTGTTTTACATGCTGGCATGGATTGGGCAGAATTACTAACCTATCTCTTGCCAGGTGTTTATTTATCCCTCTTTCTCTCAAATCCATCCTTATTACTTCCTCTCATGTTTTCCTTGGCCTTCCCCTGCCAACCAACCCTACTACCTCAACTTTTCTACATCTACTAACCAAAACACTCTCATACATTCTTTCAATGTGACCAAACCAACATAGTCTCTTGGTTTGCACACATCTCTCTATATACTGTCCAGATTTAATCTTTCTCTGATGTCATCTGATCTAAGCCTGTCTTTGCATATCCATTGTATCATTCTCATATCATTTCTCTCCATGCAACACATATTGTCAACCCTCACTGGCCAGATTTCACTCCCATACATCATCACACTTCGCACATATGTCTAACTACTTTATTTCTGAATTTTTACAATGAAGAACTTCATCATTATTTACATGTCTTTTTTTCTCTTATCTCATCAACATTGATATTTATAGTTATAGAACACCTCGACCGGAAGGTAGGATAAGTATAAATATCAACATGAGGATAATAGTCTGAATTAAGAAAAATCTAAATATGTTTCTTTTGTTAAACTTTAATAGAATAGTAATTTTTAGTCAGATAATATTTAATTATCGCCAAACATTTTGAATTTTTAGCAGCAGTTGATTAGAAAACTCTTACAATGCAGGAATATACTAAAGGTTGTAAGAAAATTTTTTAATAAAAAGCGATTTTTTTAATTAAATATTACTTGCTTTTAGTTTTTCTCTTCCATCACTTGAGTCTTATGTGATGCAAAAATTTTACAATATTTTTGGCATATGACCGCTGGCCTAGGAGCAAAATGTAGTATCTCTTCTGATACTACACTTCATCTTCTCTCTTCTCAGTTAGGGAAGTAGAAATCCTTCTACACTCAAGCAATTTTTATTTTTGCCCTAATCCAGAGAGCCCCTTTTTGGCAAGATGGATTTTCCCCACATTAAAAACCGACTTTGTGTCTAACTCTGCTCCCGTGGGAAAGCGAGTAAATAGGGACTTCTTTGTCAAGTGTTTCTATTTCACAGCGAATAAATATATGCAAGTGGTAGAGATCATAATTGTAGCAACGAAATAGAAACACTTGACAAAGGGGTCATATCTCTGAAATATCGTGAAATTCCGGCATCATATAAGACTCTAGTGATCTAGGTGGAAAGTGAGAAGCAAGTACGATTTTTTAATCGCCTGTTATTAACTTTTCTTTCTTACACCCCTTCCCTCTTCCGCATTGTTAGAGCCTTCTAATAAACTACCTCTATATATTACACACAATGCTTCAAGCAAACTACACCACTCTCTTATTATTATTTTTTATTAAAATGTTTTCTATATTTTCTAATAGAATATATAAATGTCTGCTAATCAAAAGATTTTCGTATATATAATTGACATTTTTAATTGATATAAAAGACGTTATTTGCTATTTTAAATAAATTACTCCAAACCAAACTAGTTTCTTTTATTTCAAAATATATCTTGTAAATATAATTTAATCTGATTAATAATGTTTACACTGTATTGTTCCTACTTCTCTTAATATTAGGTTCTTACACATGAAATGTCACTTTTTTGCAATCAGATAAAATATATCGAAAGAAAGCAATTATTTAATCAAAATATGATCGACTTGAAGTAATGTACCTTTTACAACGATCAAATAATGACAGGATCCTGTATTAATAGAAGTGTTTAGACTTAACGATGAAAAAATTTGTAATTTTTTTTTCTACATATGAATCACCACTTATCAAGGCAAAATGCTATTCGAGGATTTGGGTTAATAACACTGTAAATTGGATGATGAACAATACTATGAGACGATTGAAAACGATGGACGAAGTGGACATTTGATTACTTAAGAAGACGGCTTGACAAGTATGTTTTGACATTGTACTTGAAGACCATGTTGTAGTCTGCAGGAAAGCAGTCCAGTGTTAACGTGTTCAACAGATGGGAAGTTCTTGATAAAACTCTTTGTTTATGGAAGTTCCGTTTGATTTTAGGTACACGGACGAAAAAAAGAACGTTCTTTGCAGTGGTGGTAGAAGACGAGATTTTGCTGTGAATGTTTTATAAGGAGGGGTTCAGAAATTGGAGCCCAGTATGAATTTATGATGTCTTCTCAGTTGTTGAAGCTTTGGTTGTAGATGCTAAACGCCATCATATGTATGTTAAGTAGCCATGTTTGCATACTGCGCTTCTAGTGTGACACTGTACGTAAAAGATTAATATGTGCACTGTGTATTATTTGTACTTTTATAGACTGACTTTCCAGTGCAACACATATGTAAATATTGCTGCATAACTTGATGCTTAAATAAATCGTTTGATGAAATATTATGGGGGATATAGGTGGTGGTGATGCTGTAGAAAGTCATATCCCACTCTGAAAACTTAGCCACAGTTACTTGAGTGGTATGCAATGAATAAACTCCAAAACAGCACAGTTGCCAACACCAAAGTGATGATCAACGGTTGTAGTGTTGGAAAGCACCAGAACGAGAGAAGTCACCATGCTCAGTTTGTGGAAAGACAGTTTGGAACAACTTAATGTCTTCTAGTATTTGTAAGCATTGAGTACACAAGAAGTGCAGTGGAATTACTTGTAGGCCGAGAGATGATAACAAGTTTGTGTGCAAGAAGTGTAATACAATGACAGATTCAGCTATGGATCAAGTATATTTGGATGGCGAGGCTATTGAGGTTGTTCAGAAATCTTGCTACTTTGCTGATACCACTGAAGCACAGGAAGCAGCTGTAGCATCGAGGGTCGTGTTCCCCCGATTATAGACGTGTTCAGTAAATCAAGCAATGTTGCATACAAAGACAGAGTAATAATTAACAAACAAAAATGAAGTAGTTCAAATAAGGTTTATTGAACGTGTGTGCACGTGGAATGGTGAAGTGTGTGATGTATGCATGTGTGTCGATGGAAAAACAGTTCTTGAAAAGGTATAAGAAGAAATGAATCCGGCGTAGGAAAAGTCTTTGAAAGCCGCACACAAAGAAAACGAGTTGAGAACTCTTACCGTTGTCTGACCACGTGTTGACGGAAGAAACGTGTGTTGGTAGTTGGTATGCCGAGACCAGTCCAAGAGAAAAGTGTGAGACGAAACGCTGGTGTATTAGCGTCGTTCTGTCGACCAGAGAAGAGAGAGAGAGATGGAGCGCTGGTGCCAGCATACTTCTGTCGAGGCTGGTGAAGAAGAGACGGATTTTCCGTTATGCACCGGTTTTTATAGTCAGAAGGGCAGATAACTCTGGTGTCGTTTTACAGTGCCACCTGTCGGTGAAAAAGCGACACCTACCGGCAAACCGGTGTAGTTATGTTTTGAAAGGAGGAGGTAACTGCTACACAGCTGGTGCTGGTGTGCTTGCAAGAGTTTAGAATTGATGGCTTAAGTTCAGTGAAATTTGTTCTCCATTACTAAACAGCAGAGTGTTAACACTATCGACCAAGGGAAGAGTCTATCAGGCATGTGTACGTAGTGTGATGATGTACGGAAGTGAAACCTAGCTAGTGATGGTTGAGAACATTTGCTGCATGGAGAGAAATGATCTGAGAATGATATGATGGATGTGTAATGTAAGTCTTAAAATCCGGCTTAGATGTGAAGACATCAGTGGAAGATTGAATCTGGACAGTATAAGGAGACTTCGTTGGTTTTCTCGCATTGAAAGAATGGATGAAGGCGATTGGGTTAATAGATGTAGAACAGTTGAGGTATCAGGGTAGGTTGACAAGGAGAGGCCTAGGAAAACATGGGAGGGAGTGATAAGGATGGATTTGAGAGAAAGAGGGATCAGTAAATACCTGGCTGAGATAGGTTAGTTTGGTAGGCAACTTCTAAAAGCTAGCATGTAAAACAGATGATAAACCAATGATGATGATGATGATGATGGTTTCCAACAAAATATAAAATTCATTAGTCAAACTCTCATTTTCAGAGTTTTCGATTGCCATCCATGTGTAACAACCTAATATTTTAGTTTTGTGTCTTTATTGTCTAAAAAGTAAGTCTTAATCAGTGTCTAATAAGTAAGTCCTAATCATTGTCTAACAAGTATGTCCTAATCATTGTCATACAAGTAAATTCTAATCATTGTCTAACAAGTATGTCCTAATCATTGTCATACAAGTAAGTCCTAATCATTGTCTAACAAGTATGTTCTAATCATTGTCATACAAGTAAGTCCTAATCATTGTCTAACAAGTATGTCCTAATCATTGTCATACAAGTAAATCTTAATCATTATCTAACAAGTATGTCCTAATCATTGTAATACAAGTAAGTCCTAATCATTATTTAATGACATTAAAGTTCTGATCATTTCCTAGATAAAAAGGTGAACTTGTATATGCAAATAAACAACAAGTAAAGAAACAGTTGTTAAGATTCAACTGCAAACTTTTCTATCATTTAAAAATGGGTGACCATCAAATCTCATTTCATCAATCTATGAAACAGACTCCACGAAATGTAAATGATTCCACCAAGTCATGTCTATTTGACTCCATTCATTCTAAGCTTTATGTAATTGATCCCCACCATCTCATACGAAAATAATAATAGTGTCTTGGAATAATTCAAGATTCATAAAACTTGATTCAAAATTGATAATGAACTGTATCAAGGAGAAAATCATTGATTAAAGAGAAGATGCCACAAGTTTTATTCAAACGAAGTGTGAAATGATATTGAAGTTTGTTTTAGCTTAAATGTAAATCATGGAGTCTCACAGCATCAAACTTCATTTAATAAAACTTTATACGTTGTTTAATTGCATATGCAAGTTGTCAAGTTGTTCAATAGCAGTTCGATTTATTCATTCAAAACGGTTCAAATAGAAATGTTGTAACCACTATATGGTTGTCTGAGAAGTACAATAAAATGTTTTAAATAAGAAACTCGGATTATATTCCCTTTTATATATATATATATATATATATATATATATATATGGTATAAATTTTTATTCATACAAACATTTTTGGCTACATATTTGCAGACATGTTTGGATTATAGCTGGGAATCAGTTAAATTTCGTCAGGATAGATTCTTATTATGAAAGCAGTGAGAATATATTTTTAGCTCCACCTTTGTACTAATAATTTTGCTTGATGAAGTTTATCTGACTCCCAGCTAAAACTGAACATGTTTGATAATGTGTAGTCATGAATGTTTGTATAAATATAAATGCATCTCAAATAAGCATATAGCACTATTTATTATTGAGCACCATTATATAAACACAGTAAAGATTCCCTGGATTAACTCATATGAACAAAACCTCACAAAGATTATATATATATATATATTAGGTACAAAAAGGAGAAAACCTGACCATGTACCCAGTGTTTCCTAGCAAAATGATCTCGGTTTTAATAAACCTGAGTAAACCAATCGCTACTCGTCAGCAGAATCAGCCCCTTGTTATGCTGAAAAGTAGCAACCAGTTTATTCGGGTTTATTAAAACCGAGGCCATTTTGCTAAGTAACCAACAGTACGTGATAACGTTTTCTTCTTTTTGTACATAAATTAAATATATTGGGCTTTTGTTTAGGTAATTGAGCACTTGAGTCAATTTTAATAAAAAAGGGCTAAACCTGTTATATATATATATATATATATATATATATATGTGTGTGTTTTGTTAAATAATTCCAATGAGGAACTCTTTAATCTTTTCTTTTTCCATAATCTTCTTGGGTCTCACAAATAATGTTGTTTTTTTTTCCGATGTAATAAATGAAATTCCTAATTGACGGTTTAATGGTTTAATTTTCATTGGCGAGAGGTGGTGTGGTGAAGTTGACACCAACGTGTACTGATGACCTGGCTGTGACAAGTTCGAATCCAGTCGGTTCCATAGCACCAATTTCACTATGGATGTTGGCAAACTTCACGTAGTTCCTCGTATAAGTATCCGATCTTAGAAGGGAATGGGGAAACCAATTCCACCAACAGAATTGAACCAGTCAAAAAAGTCGTAGCATGCTGATTCATACACATTTATTATTTATTATTTCAATTGCTATTAACACTTCCATTTCCATCATTAACCATTTACAAGATAAAATATGTGAAAAAAAATCTAAAGAGTTCCTTATCTGTGTTATTTAACAAAACATGTATTAAAGATAGTTTGCTACCTGAATATACATTTAGAATTATATATGTTGATATTTACTTTCCTTCGTTATATATTTCTATAGTTTCTGTTCTGCTATCAGCCATGTTGATTTGTAATGTAAGTTGAAATTATTTTTTTTCATCTTTTGTTTTTTCTGCTTTTTTTTTCTTTTATAACTCCAGCTCCAGAGATCCTGTGTAAGTGAAGAAAAAGAAAAAAAAGAAAATCTTGTTTCTAAAAATAGAAAATACCAACCAGAGCACAAGTGAATGCAAACTAAACCGCATTCGACATTAGCACCGAAAACACCACTTAAGCACATATAAGTCTTTGGCCAACTATCAAATTCATTCTTGTTTGTGTTTTGTTTATTGTCAGCTGACGGCACTCATAGCAATCCTTTAGAGAAAGAATCTTTCATTCTACAAGAAGAAAATCTTCGGATCACTTAACATTCCAAAACACATGCACAAAAAAAAGATGAAAAAAAAAGAAAAGAAATCTTAAACTTTTTGAATGAGAAATTGAAGGATTAAAATCCTCTGCAATATTTTATACTAGAAAGCGTGCTCAATTGCAGAGGGCCATGTTTATGTGAATATGAGATCAAACAGAAAAGGGAAAATCTAAAACACAAGAATCCATCTCAACGTTTCACCCAACTGTTATGCGGGCTTTATGAAGTTGAAAAATTTGCAAGAGACGAGAAGATCTGCCACTTTTTCAACTTCACTCTTGATAAAGCCCTCTCAACAGATGGGTGAAACGTTGAGATGGATTCTTGAGTTTTAGATCTTCCCTTTTCCATTTTATTTCATACCGTTTGATTTATTGTATCCTTTATTCGTTATAAATATAAATGAAGACATAGTTTAATGAAATTGAAAAACATTGCTTTGTTTATTGGGTCACAGCATTGTAACACTGTCACACAGGTTCGACCTCACTCTCTTACCTCTGGAGTCTCCTCTTTCTATTTTAAAACCGCCATTCCTGATAATTGTTTCATAGTGACCTTGTTGATGTCATTACTTATGATAAGGTTTGGGGTCATTTGTTCCTACTATATCACTTTCGTTGCACAAGAAGCCTATTCACTGAATGAAAAAAATTTATTTCAGCTTTTTATACATTTTTTTAAATGACAAAAAATTGTCATAGTAATCCCAACATAGAGGTTACTATGATAATGCATTTAATAATACCTTATTATAGTAGCCTGCCATACAATATCATTATAATCCCACCTTGTAAGAAGGCACATAAACATCTTGCAGAACAAAAAAAGATGATTAGGCACATCTGCAATAATTAGTGGCATATTTTGAATTTTACTCACACCAGACGTCTACGTAAGCATTGAGTACACAAGAAGTGCAGTGGAATTATTGCTGTATAACTTGATGCTTAAATAAATCGTTTGATGAAATATTATGGGGGATATAGGTGGTGGTGATGCTGTAGAAAGTCATATCCCACTCTGAAAACTTAGCCACAGTTACTTGAGTGGTATGCAATGAATAAACTCCAAAACAGCACAGTTGCCAACACCAAAGTGATGATCAACGGTTGTAGTGTTGGAAAGTCCGAGAACGAGAGAAGTCACCATGCTCAGTTTGTGGAAAGACAGTTTGGAACAACTTAATGTTTTCTAGTATTTGTAAGCATTGAGTACACAAGAAGTGCAGTGGAATTACTTGTAGGCCGAGAGATGATAACCAGTTTGTGTGCAAGAAGTGTAATACAATGGAAGGTTTAGATATGGATCAAGTATATTTGGATGGCGAGGCTATTGAGGTTGTTCAGAAATCTTGCTACTTTGCTGATACCACTGAAGCACAGGGAGCAGCTGGTGCTGGTGTGCTTGCAAGAGTTTAGAATTGATGGCTTAAGTTCAGTGATTTGTTTTCGCCATTACTAAACAGCAGAGTGTTAAAACTGTCGACCAAGGAGTCTATCAGGTATGTGTACGCAGTGTGATGATCTCTGGAAGTGAAACCTAGCTTGTGATGGTTGAGAATATTGGCTGTATAGAAGATATCTATGGACGCGAATCAGCAAAATCACACAATGAAACGGCTGTTCCTCAAGTTATCTTTTGTTAACGTTTTCCTTTTTTGGCAAAATATAATCCGCAAGCATACTGGCAACTGCATTTCCAAAACCTTCTTAGCATTGGCAGGAATCATGAAATATGTTACAGTTGCATCATACATATGTCACTCACTAGTTTTAATGGTCAAACAAAATCAAGGACGATTAGTTCAAAGCGAATAATACAGGTTAACATAGAATTATCATAGTAGCCTCCAATGTCAAAGTAGCCCCAGTTGACGGTACAAAAGGTAAAACAGTGGATATTATTGGAGCCCTACATCCTGTGCTAATTCTTCTAAAAAATAAAAAATAAGGTTCAACTGTTTTTAGACAATTACATGTAAACAACTTGAAAAAGTTGGTGGTTTAAAAGAAATTTAAAAGATTAAAACAATATTTTAGACTTTAGAGTGACATATCATTTTCACATATTTCTGAGCCACTAGGCAGCCATGATCATCCAATTCTGGACCAGATAAGGTTTAAAGGACTGTTCTTTAAAACGCTATCTGGTCTGAAGGTGTGTGATCATTACCACCTGGTGGCCCAGAAGTCGGTTAGTATTTTATACTGAATATATACGCGAAAGTGATCTTCACTCTAAAGTCTAAAATATTCGATTTTCATTTTGTTTTATTTCTTTTTACCACCAACTATTTCAGGCTGTTTACATGAAATCACGGATAAAATGTTAATCTCATTTTTGGAGGAGGGGGCGACTAATAAATGATGTAGGGCGACAGTTTTACCAAAAAATGTTTTAATTTTGTTTCCACTGGTTACTATGAACATAGACATGTAAAGAAAAACATGGGAAAATAAAACAGTGACTTACTTTGAATGCCAAAATTTGACATCCTGTTAAAAACTGACAGAAATAACATTGGACAAACTCTGATGTCATTTCATTCATAAACCCCTTATTCGATATTTTCTTTCAGTTAAGAGATGTGCTTGTTTAAAATTTAGTCTTAAATTTAAACGTTTGTTTTCTTAATTATATTTTGGAAGAAACTGATCCACACAAATAGTGCTTTGACCTAACCCTATAAATCTAAATCATGCTAAAAGAAGTTCAAAGAATAGACCTTGTGTAGCAGTCATAAACATTAACATTTATTTCCTCCTGCAGAGGGCAATCCCCGTGAGGTGATTTGGTCACACAATGGCCAATCAGCCTACAGGGTGTATTAATTTCAACCGACACTTGAAGAACTATATCCAGACCCTTAGGTAATTACAGAGAGTCAACAGAGAGTTTCCTGCAACCTACAAAGAAAGACGTCCTCTTTCCTGCCTCTGTAACTGACACCGAGCAAAGCTATCTTCACTGAAGATATATTGCTCCAAGAAGACTTTTGGCAGCAAACCGAATTTTATTACTTTATTACTGTGAGTCAGTCCGTTGATTTGTCACACTTAGGTTCTAAATAGCATTTTTATAAACTAAACATGCGGATTGAACGGACGCAGGGTAGAGCAGGTGCTACTGTGATTGCAAGTGTAAGGACTGGATGGAATAAGTTCCAGAAACTTTTGTCATTATTAATCGGCAGTGTTGCCATTATCAACCAAAGGTGGAGCCTAGCGGGCATGTATACGCAATGTGATGATGCCCAGTGAGGGTTGAGTACACGCGTTGCATATAGAGAAATGCTATGAAAATGATATGATGGATGTGTAATGTGAGTCTTAAAGACAGGCTTAGATCTGATGACCCCAGAGGAAGATTAAATCTGGACTGTATTGATAGATGTATGCAGAAGAAGGGATGAGGAGTTCTTCGGTTAGTAGATGTAGAGCAGTTAAGGTAGCAGGTCAAGTTCAGAGTGGAAGGCCAAAGAAAATATGAGAGGAAGTGATAAAAATGGACTTGAGAGAGAGAGGGATAAATTAAGAAAAGAGATGGGTCAGTTTGGAAATCAATTTCTTAAAACCGTCATGCATGCCAGCATATAAAATGGTTTAAACCGATGATGATGATGAAGAGGAAGAGAAGGATGAGGAGGAGGATGTGTGACAGCATCAGTACAAGAAGTTCTGTCCATCAGTTGATCTGTCATACTTTCTTTTGAAATCGCATATTCGTTGGTCTGTCATGCTAGGTCTGTCAAATGCCAGTGACTGAATTTATCAACTATGAAGATACATTTGTTAAGGCAGGAGAACACTTAAAAACTACTTTTTGTAATCTTGTCATAAGTTTTACAGACATATTTATTGAATATTTGCGTAACTTATTTTCTCAGTTTATGTTTTAATTTACTACACAAAACTGAATAATAATTCTTTTTAGAATCATCTTATTTAGTCATTTCTCCTGACTTAGACATGACAGGACAACGTCATAAGTGTACATGGCGTTGATTTGGATGATAGTCAGGGAGATGTGCTGTAATATACAAGTAGTCTCTTCATTATCTTGGCCTTGGCCTTTTGGCTAAGATCAAAGTGTAGTATATGTTCCGATGGATACTGCACGCCTGTCCTGTGCAGTTCTAGGAGGTCCACCCTCCCAGGCTTTGCCTCCTCTCTTTGGGGAGGAGTAAGTTAATTGCTTACTGCTTGAGGCGCCCCTACCGGGGAATGCCGACGGGGCTGCCCAGGCAATTTTTGATGGTCAGAGTGCTCACCTCTTGGGCGCTGGCTTTTCAACCCCCACTTTCCGACCCAACCTTGGGTCACATCTTACTTGTGGGGGTAGGATAAAACTGGCCTTGTGCCTAACTCCTGGGGAGGAGTAAATAATACAAGTAGTCTCTTGGGACTTGTTCCTGCAAATGGCTCTCATTCAACAAGAAATGCATCGTATGAATCGTCGAGTATGAGAACCGAACATTTTTACTTGAATATTTCGAAGCACCATATACAAAAGAACAAATAAATGTTTGTTTTTTTCATTTTTTGTTTTCTTCATCAAGATTTAGACATTGCAGGACGATATCATAATGGAGATGGTATTGTCTCAGATGATAGCAAGGGAGATGCACTGGAAAATCTAAGTGATCTCTCGGGACTTGTTTCTGCAAGTGTCTATCACTTTTAAGATCTTTCTAAATTCAATCTTTTGATGAATAAATGGAAGCCAAAGTGATAATTAGCAACCAATGGGTTATGTTGTGATGTTTATCTACTCTATTTAGGGTGTAGGTTGACTCTTCCAGAGACTATGAATAAAGTTATAACTAAGTGTCGTCTTAGTAATGACGGTAGTAATTGGTGGGAGTCATAGCCACAGTATCGGACGCAGACTTTCCGTACATACTATTTCTGTACTTCTGTAAATACACTCTTGTAAATATACCACCGTGTTGTCTTAATTATTATCGTCCCTTCAAGATCACAACACAATTAAACCTAATTAAACACGTAATGTCTACTTCGGATTAACATACAAAGAATTAAACTTTTTCAGTTTGATCTCTTTTCTGTTATAATTATTTGCACATTGATTGGTTTATAGATCTATAAAGATCTAACAATATGGAAAATGATGGTATTATCAAAAAGAGCGTTAGTCAAACATGTTTCATTGGGGGGGGGGGAGTTCAGAGGTTTTACTGTTTCCAATTTTTTTTCATTCAAATCTATACTCATTGAAATAAAATGCACTTGCCACTGACAAACAATCTGATTTTTGGTTTTACTTGTCTCTTTATTTGGCAAAGTTTGTGCGATGCTAATTGATGATTTATAAAGAACAAAATATATTTTTTATTATCGTTTTCTTTTTAATTTTAAATACAAGCAATCAATCAGCCACTTTCATTTCATATTATATAGTAATCGTTTTCTCTGCATATTTGTGTAATGTTTGTTTGATTCAAATTCATCACTCAAGCTGAAAGGTGACACATGTCGTCTAAATAGATTTCAACTTTTTTTTTATATTGTCACCATTCGTTGTATTGACTTGACTTCATAGTTTTATCTTTTTATCATCGAGCTTTATCAGATTGATGGACATTCCGAATCTGCACTGAAATTCAGAATAGAAAACGGAAACAATTCTGGAAAATGCACATGTACACTTATTGCAATATTTCAGTTCCAGTCACTGTTTTTTGTCCTTTAGTCTTCACATTCCATGAGCGATGTTTCTGACAAAGGGGGAAGAATTGCTGTTTTCTGGGTCGGAATCTATCCATCTAACACATATTGTTGGCTAGTTTTTTACCTTGAAGTAGTATTTTTTAGCTCCTTACATCAAGTGGCTTCATGCCTTGTCTGGGGTGACTTCCATTAGAAACAAATGTACACAGAGGTCGTCATTCTCGACATTCTTCAAGTTTATTCTTAAACTTATACAACATATTCAGAACGAAAATTATATGCACCAATTTATAATATCGAATGGAATGTCCAAATTATTTCAAATGCAAACCTTTAGCTTTATACATATTTTCAAAGAAATAATAGAAACTATGACCTAAATAAGAATACAGTTCCATTCCAGTAGTATTTAGCTTACTTTATTGCAATAATGACCATGATATCATTGTACCTATTAGCAAGTGGTAATTTATTGATATTTATTTCAAAATTATTTATTTAAAAATATCTAAACATTTTTTAATTAAGCAACTTCAAGTGATACTATGTATTTAATATTTAATAAACAATATTGTTGTCGGGTTGTAATGTCACACCGTACATCAATACATATCAATAGACATCACGT